>PVKZ01000100.1:142530-635254 GCA_004027375.1 Macroglossus sobrinus
AGGAAGGAAGGAAGGAAGGAAGGAAGGAAGGAAGGAAGGAAGGAAGGAAGGAAGGAAGGAAATAGATAAAATGAATTTTAACAACAAATTTTATTTAAATTTATATAGTCAAAATACAGTCATTTTAACATGTGATCAGTGTAAAACATTGAGACATTTTACATTCTTTTTTTTCCATACTAAGTCATTGAAATCCAGAGTATACTAATAGCACAGCTTAGTGTAGATACTAAATTTCTGTTGGATATGCTTGATCTGTATTTAGATTTCACAAAATTTATAGTTGAAAAGAATAGATTCACAAAGCCAAGATGTTCTACACATACTTAAAAGTTTTTCAACAACTAAATTAAGTATCAGTTTCTAAATTTAAATTAATTAAAATTAAAAGTCTTTTAATTTACACTAGCCACATTTCAAGTGGTCCCATGTGGCTAGTAGCTACTGTATTGGACAACAATTTTCAGAGGACTGTTGATCTAATGCTATAATTCTGCTACCTAAAGACCTTTGTAGGTTGATATCACTAACTGAGCATATAACTTTAAAATTTCAATGAGAAAATGAGAAAAAATGTCAAATTTTATAACTCTAACTAGATAAAATTTTATAGCATTATACATTTAGGAGAAATTATAGATAAAATATACAAGGTCTAAATCACCAAACTGTGAGACATATTGAAATTTGTTTTGTTTTAATTTTCTTTTTTTCAATTTGCTTTAGTGTACGTGTTGTTGAACACTAAAAAAATTAGCAAATCACAACCCTTCTTATTACAATGTGGAAATCAAAAGAAAATAAATAAATAAATAAGTATTTTTAAATGGCTCTGTGAAAGATATTGTTAAAAAAATAAAAGTATAAGCTTCAGACTTGTCGATCACATATCTGATAAAGGATTATATCCAGAATATATAAATAACTGTTAGTACTTAATAATAAGAAGACAAACAACCCAGTTTAAAAATGGATAAAAGATCTGAACTTCACCAAAAAAAGAAAAATGTATGGATGGCCAATAAGTATATGGGAGGATTTTCAACAGCATTAGTTATTAAGAGAGATGCAAAGTTAAAACCACAGTGAGATACTATTAGTACCTACTAAAATGAATAATTTAAAAAAAATATCTAATAATACCAAATTTTGGTGAGCATGTTAAATGACAGGGATTCTCATTCATTGCTAATAAAAATTTAAAATGATAATGCCATTTTGGAAAATTGTGTGCTAGTTTTCTATAAAACTAAACACACTTATGTTATGATCCAGCAATCCCACTCTTAGGTATTAATGCAAGTGAATCTAAAACTTATTTTCACACAAAAACCTAGATATGAATAGTTATAGCAATTTAATCTATAATGGCAAAAATGTTAAAGGAATCAAAATGTTCTTCAGTTGGTGAATTGATGACCAAATTGTAATATATCTATACAATGGAATGCTACTCAACTATCAAAAGGAAACAATTATCAATTCATGCAATATCATGAATGAATTTTAAATGCATTTTGTTAAATGAAAGTAGACCCAAATGACAAAATATTGTATGATTTCATATGTATGAAATTTTAGAAAAAAAAAAACCATAGAGATAGGGAATAGATCCATGGTTGTCTGGGTTTAGAGATACAGGAGAATTGACAAAGTGATAGCATGAGGAATTTTAGGGGTGATGAAACTACTATATATGGTACTGTGGTGCTGAACAAATGACTGTGAACTCATCAAAACCCATAGAACTGTAAAGAGTAAACTCTGCTAATTTTTCTCACAGGTGCACACTTTAACAATTATAAAATTATTTTGAATGTATGTTAGAGCAAACACATAAGTAAATAAATTGTTGATAATGGAAGTTAAGTTTCCCATTGTCAGAAAAAGAAATTACAAATAAGCAAAAGAAAATAGCTAAAATTAACCTTGTAGTGATCTATTAAAGGTGAAGACATCAATATAAACTCATTTTTTATTTTAGTATACATACAGATATAAAAATAAAGATAGATATGTGTGCTTACATGTGTATACATACATAACTTCTATTAGCTCTACCTCCTGAAAGTTCCTAGAAATTGTAATACTACAGTAACAATGAGCATACCTCATGCCCATATTTATTTTCTAAATATTCTTCAATTTAAAAGGAACTAGGGCCCTCCCTCAAGAAAAATAGCTAATTCTAGACCTAGGGCAGGAAAAATACAACATGAGCCTAAGCACCTTGTAGTGCCAGAAAAGAAAATAGTGGCAAAAAATATATATATATATTGGAGCATGTCAAAAGGACACAAGATCCAACCAGAAGTTCCAGGTGTCCAAGTCTAAAATGCTTTGAGCTACAAAATACTGATCTTATTAGATTATAATTTAATAAATTAATATCAATGAATCCACACTGATAAAAATAAATGATTGAATAAATAGATAAAGGACAGACAAGGAAGGGGAAAACCTTCCTTACAGAAAGTTTCTAAATAATATATTTCCTTAATAAAATTGTAAAGTGTTGTTCACATTTAAAGCCCAAAATCTTCGTTTTTCTAAAATTTCTAAAATATTTGTTTTCTGTTGAACTTCAAAATCCATCCAAGGTTACTAGATTAGAAATCACTGTTGCTAATTTATTTATGTTATAGTAGATACAAATATGCTTCCACTTTAAGGAAATCTAATGTATGAGAACCCCCCCAAAATCTCAAAATCTATAAACTGTAAAGTGATTTTTTTTTAAGTTATAGAAGAATTATTTGTCTCACAAAAGTATTTATCATGTATTTTCTAAACAACCTTCCCTGGTGCCATTTCATTAGATTTATATATAGTATTTCAGAAGAAATAAATTCCTTTTATAAAATAAAGCATACCTACCCTTGGACATTGTAATCCTTTCCTTCAGTACTTGCATCACTATGCCTATCTGCTGCAATTTCTTTAAAAGTGATTTTATAATCCATAGGCAGTTTTACTATGGAGAAAATTTGTAGCATGCTTTCACTTATCAATAAATCAAACTGTCTATTGCTTTCTAATTACAATGCCAACTTCTAGGGAACTTATTTTCTTAGGTAATTTGAAAATATTTTAATAGTCTATTTGAAAAGCTTCTTGAATATGAGAGGGTGATAAACAATAAAAGAAGATATGCCAATAGAAAAACATGTTCTATAACTTCAAATAATATTATAGTAGGAGACAAATGCAAAATCAATGTGCCCATCTCATGTTAAAATCTTTTATATCTGTTGTAATGAGTAAATATGCATTGAAAAGAGGAATCCAAAATCTACCTCTCTACTGTATTATATGTTTAAAGGTTTCCCTATTTTCTTATTTCTAATCAAAACACTTTCTACCATAGTTAAAGCCCATTTTATTTTTTATTTTTTTATTGTTTTTTTTGCTGTTATTCAAAAGGTTCCTTTTTATAAGAACTGTCTCTTTTGTAGTATACTTCTTACTATACTTACTGTACTACCTGATGCATGAACAGTAATTAAAAATATTTGCAGTACTGAATTTCTAAATAAAATACCATTGAGCACATTTTTCAGTTGAGGAAAGTGGGCTTAAGAGGATAGGTAATTTCAAGAGTAACTAGAGTAGCATAGGTGAGACTATAAGTATGAGAGGCTCCAGAGTCCTGGTGTTTGTGATGACTATTCTATATGTACTAGAAAGTGATTCTAAATGTCTCAGATCCTATACTCTCCCCAAAGAGACGTTAGGTGGAATATAGATGGGTAGAGTAGATTGAGAAGGATGCATGGAATAAAAGATAGATAACACTCTTCTGTTGTAGTTCCCGATATCTTCCATATCATCAATATTTTATTATTATACTAGGTTAAAAGAATTGAGGAACTTGAATAATTTTGGAGAAAGTTGTGGATACATTTTTACCCTCTGTGCCCAGGAAAACGTAACTGCTTTATTTTGATTATCCAATAAATGTCAGTTTACCTTTACCTTGATAGAAGAATCAAAATCAGTTCCAATGGAAGACTGTACCTATAATAATGGCTACATTATATTCTTTTTATATTTCTTTAAAGATATATCTTTATTTTGAATATGCAGATATAAGCAGCTCTAAGTCCATGCTCCAAATTATATGCTCTGGAAAAAGAATTAGTAGACAAAGAAGTCTAGAAAATCTGAATTTATTATGTTCAAGTTGGTCTTAAACTTTTATTTTTAGAAACTATGATCCCTGTAGCTACACTATAAAGAGAAAAGAAAGCACTTCACAATAAACTAGTGCCTGTAGGAAAAGTACTGGGGTGTGAATATTTATGTTAGTAAGTACTTCGAATAAGTAGATAAACAACCCTAAACTTTTATTTAAAACCATGCAAATTAGTCCTGTTTGATTTCTAGCTATCTTTACTTAGTAAATGATCATCTTATGGATTTTTGAAGTTTAATTTTAATATTTTTAACTATCTTTATTTTGTTTTTTTCTTTTACATTTATCTTCTTATTAAATATTAATCATCCCTTTCATTTTTTTTATGTTTCACCACTCCTTTTGATTTTATATTATTTTTGAACTCAAAATACATTAGGATGTTAATTTTAAAATAATGTCACTTAAACTAAAAAAAATAAGTGTAGCAATTTCTCCATTCTTATGTTTGGAATATCATAATATATCATAAAATAAATCTCAATGTTGCTAAAGGGTGAAATCTAGCATACGCTCCCCGCCTTGGTTTAATAGACATACAATATCAAATCTTCATTATACTCAGAGCAGAGATTAAAGATGGAGAGCTGCCTTACATGACAAAGTGAGGGGAACTTAGCAGTAAATCTTAAAGGAGGAAATGATGTGTGCTGTGCAGGATAACCAAGAGCATTTGAGGAAAGTGGTGGTCTGTGTTCAATACTAACTTCTGTACTCTTGTTGTGATATAGCACTTCCCCACATAAAACTTCAGAAATAACTGCCACGTATTCCTTGTGTGAAAGTTTAAAAGGAAATCAAGGAATCAATTTCCACTTCTAGGTCAACGCGAGAGAAGGGAAAATTTATGGTATAAGACAGGAATGGAATTTAGAAATCTCCAGGAGGAATTCAGAGCACTAAATAATCAGGAATTCATAAGACCCTTGGAATTCTCAGGAATCTTCTGGGACATTGGAATTTCCATAGAATAGAGGATAATTGGCTATAAACCACAATTTATATCTAGGCTACTTTTTTTATTACACAAATATTGAGGCAATATTTTAAAGACAATAAAAATAACTTTCACTTAGAATCTAAGCTCTCCAAAAATTCACAGTTATTTGTATGTTTCTCTTTATTTTCAATTTGTAAGTACACATAATTTTACATGGTATACATATAATTTTGTATTTTTAATTTTGTGCTTATTCCCAAATCATAAACACTTCAATATATTTATTATTGCATAGGTGTCTTATAATGACTATTTACTTAACTCTTTTCTAATCTTGGATATTTGGGTATTAGTGGGTTTTAACATACATATTAAGAACATTTTAATTTAAACATTTATTAAATGTTTTTGTGCTTATTTTGGATTTTTTTCTCTTGAAGTAGGAAGTAGCTTAAAGATAGTCTATAGATATTCGGAATATACTAGGTATGTGACTATCAAATGATTTTAAACTTTCTAATTCTGTTTTAATCGCATAAAAAATAGAAGTAAAAATAAGACTCATTGTCAAATTATTAAAAGAATTAAATGCAAAAATGCATAACAAAGATTTACTAAATATCTATTTGGACAAATTCCTAGAAATTAAAATATCGAGGCAAAGGATATGTTTACATAATTTTTTTCAAACCTACTGCACAAATTGTAAACTTTCAGAGTATTCACTTGCCAAAAAGATGAAAATTAGTCTTTAATATCTTATAAACAAAAAGCCATAAAGCTGCATTTATTGCTAACTTAAAGAAGGGAGAACTATGCTGGTCAGGCAGAGGCCCCTAGAGCAGAGGATACTGCTAATACTGTACAAGGGTTTGGGGCAGAGTGGAATTCAGTGATTGGCTAATTTCAGAGGAATTAATTTATTGGATGTCATTTGTAGAAAATGGTTTCTCAGGAAAGAAAGTAATTGATTAAATGACTTTGAGAGTGTGTTCTTTGGAGCGAGTCCTTTTCTGATCAACTGACTTTCCAAAGTTAGGATTGTTACTAGTTGGTTAACTTGCAAATGCATATTCACTGTGGTGCATTGATTAAATTTGATGATTTTTAGGACTATTATTGATTAAGTAAGCAGGTTTAAAATTAGTTCTGGTGACTACTTGCTACCACAGTTACAGAAAAAAAATCAGTTATTTCCCACAAATGTGGAAAGTTAATACCCATTGACACCAGATGGAAAGGTAAGTATATGTTATGTTAGTTAATAAAGTTGTCAAAAAAACTTTCTACTTCACTATCAAAAAGTCATAAAATTTTATATTTTGGCATGATCATAAATGTTATCTTTTTATTAAACTTTTTAGTTCATAGATCTACTCTTCGCAGAATTTATACTTATGTAGAGTTGCTGATGATTTTGTTTTTGCTTTTCTAGTTTCCTCTCTTTAATATAAATCTTGCTTTTACTAGCTTGTATTTGCTCTAGAATGTTACAATCTCCCCCTGAAAGGTTGTCCTTGCTAGTTCCAAAATCCTTTTTTGGCTCTCCAACTCCTGAATTTTGTTTTCTTCCAAGGTCAACAATTGTGAACACGTCCTCTTTTTTTAATAACATTTAATTTCTGAAATACTGGCAAAACTAACTCTCCTTCTCTCTTCTTTTGGCTAACACTTTCAAAAAGATCTATTATTTTTCCTTTCCTTTTCTTTCTTTTTTTTTTTTTTTCAAGCACTATGTCAGTAAGGTAAGTCCAAGTTATCTTGTATGGATGATGCGTATGTCTTCCATTCTGTCACTCTTCTACAACCCATTCCTGCACCATCAATAAATGACTCATTCCAACCTGACCTCAGAAGAAGAGCTTGTAATGTAGGATAAACAGAATAGCAAGCGAATCCTATTTCTTTTATTTACTGGCTGATATAATATTATGTGAATAATTTAAGCTCTGATTCATCTCATTTTTTCTAACAGTAAAATGTGAATTCTAGTACACTAAATTGTTATGATGATGTAATGAAATTATGCATAGGAAACATAGTACACTGTCTCTATACAGAAAGAACTAGATAAATAATATATCTTCTTATTTGTATTTATTCCTTATAATCACTTGCTACATTGATGTTTCCTCAGAACTGCGTAACTGAAAGACCCATGAGACCTAATGTCAAAAGGCTAGTGTCTTTGTCTGTTAGGGTGTTAGGGCAAATCAAATGATCTAATTTTACTTATTTAGTGATAATAATACTTCCTTCTCTAAATCTCATTGTAATGATGACAAAGTGAAATGTAATAATGTTTAAGAAAATATTTATAATTATTATAATGACTGTTTGCATTTGGGGGGCATTATCTATGTGCAAGACACTGTGTTGGCACTTAATATATATGAGCTCAGATTTTACAATTACTGATCAGAGAGTTAATATTGTTCACAATATTTATGTGAGAGAATTGCAGCTCAGAAAGATGAAGTAGTTGGGCCAAAGGTACATAGCTAAGATGGGTCAGAGCTAGGATTGAAGCCCTGTGAATGTTCACCCCTATCAGCAGAGCTGTATACAAGTACAAATGGTCACAGTTGCATTTAGTCAGTTTTATTTCACTAAACATGATCCTTTGCTATTATTTGAACCATGTTCTATCACTATCTAGCGCCTTTTAAAGATTTTAGAGCTAGATTTTGCTTTCATTTACTTGAGTCTCAGCTGCTTTTATGGTTGCTAGCACTATCCAGTAAAGTTATACCCACTACAAGTATAATGATGTCATACCCCGACACACACTTTTGTTCCACATCATTGTCGAGTTTAATCATAATTTTTTAACTAAAAGAAGGAATCAGGAATTTACTTCAAATTTCCATGTCTGAGGAGGATGCTCTATCAAAACAACTTATTTCTCATTCTACTACTTCTCAACCTTCTGGGGCATATGGTTGTTTAATAACCTCAGGATGTCTTAGGGGGAAACCCAGCTTCCACACTTTCATTCCCTGAGTACTCTGGGAGTCACTTCCACAAATCCCCTAAAAGAAATCAAGATTGAAAAGTGGTTTCCTATCACTTTGCAGATACTACAGAAACCAAAGAGGTCATCTTTCTCCTGCACCCTATCACACTGAAAATTTCTCTTCTCTTCCCAAACAAGTCAACCATTTCTCTAATATTATGGATAGGAATTAAGGGAAGAAATATGACTTAAAATTTACTAATTGCCTAAAACATGTCAGTAAATTACAAGTATTATTTTTTACTATCAACACAGTCCTACGAAGATTTCATAGTCTCCATTTCTCATCTGAACAACCCTTGAGAAGTTAGAGATTTGCTTAAGTCTCAGCATGAAATGGAGCAGAGGTGAAAGGTGCTTTTTGAGAGACTACTAATTTTCCAAATTATTAATTTTGCAAATACAATTAATTTATCAACTAATTATATTGCCATCCTGCCTCCCTACAAAATCCTTAAATTCCCTCTGACATATTGTGTTATTTCACCCTAACATTTGTATCACTTGATATTGGAACAAATATTTATCTTTTTTTATGTAATCATATTTTTTTTCTACATGGATAAGTCATAACTTATTTGGAATGAGAATTTTGTCCATTTTCATTAAACTTTCTTAATATTCAAAATCATTCAGGGAAACTAAGCAAAAAACAAAGATTGTAAAAATTTACATATCTGCTGTTCCTTTCCTAACAAGCATTTATAAGTTGCTTCTGAAAATAAGCAAAATGTTAGCCCCACCCAAATAGAATGTGTCCCTCTCTGGCGTTGGCTGCGTGTTGCAGTCTAGTTATTGTGTGTAGGTGCACAAGCCTCAGCAGAACTATGGTTCAGATAATAGAGGAGGGTAAATTAGACTATAGAAAACATATTATGTAGGAGTATATTTTAATATTTTCACAAAAATATTGACAATTGTCCCTGGACTAGTAGTGAAAGGGAAGGGGTAATAGTCTGGGAGCTTGTCAGAGGTCTGCTAGATACTTTTTTTTTTTTGCCATTTACACTTATTCAACTATTTTGTTATGTTCTGCTTTTGGTGATTTAGACACATTCACTTTTATTTAAAGAATACTTTATAATATGTTCTGAGATACTTTAATAGAGCATTCTAAGCTGTAAGAAGCATGTATCAGGTCATATAAGCTCTCTTAAAAACTTTATGAAGCATAATCACCATGAATAATGATCTATTTGCAGTCTCATAATCTAAAAATGCTAAGCAAAGATGCAAAAAAGCATATCATTTTGTTTGGTTCAGAGTATTTTTTATTAATATTCTTGCATATTTATAGATCATCTGTGTATGTTGTGTGTGTGCCTGTGTGCAAATATATATATATTTGCTGAGCAATGATATAAAATGTATTTCTTACTATAGATCATAGTTAAAAACTTTAAATGCCAGGATTCCATAAAAAACAATGTACTGAGGAAACCAACCTTTTACTTTAAATACTTGCTTCACTTCTGTGGGGCTTTGTTTAAATAACTGTAAAAGCTGCTAGAAGGATGTACAGAATGAACTAAAACTCAAAAAATGAAAAACAGTAATGGAATCATTGCAAATACTTGAGTGAATAGTCAATTTTTAAAAAAATATAATATACCTTAAAATTTAGTTAATAACTGGTGAAAGCAGACTAGTGGGATTCAGACATCAGCTGTAGCAGTTGCTGGTTGAGAAACCCTGGACAAAGTTATTTAACCATTCTAGGCTGTACATCCTCATCTATGAAATGAAGATAAAACTACTCTTTGTCTCCTCAGGTAGTTAATAGAATTAAGTTATATAGTCCATTTAATGGATTCAGTGCCTCACAGTAATGCATTTTGAACAACTGTTAACTATTAGCCTATTAGTTTTACAGCTTTACAGGGATGATTATAAAGTGCTAATTTAGAGACTGACCTAAAATTGTTTTGTTTTGTTTTGTTTTACTTAGTTTTATATGCTTGCATAGTTTATAACCTGTTAAAAATATCTGCACAATTAGTAGTCTCTCAAGTAAAAAATAAATCTTGCTTTTTGATCTCTGAAGAGATATTATTTATTTGTGAGTTTCTGTGGTTCAATGTTAGATAGTGATAGTTTTATTTTGCTTAATTTTTACTCTAGAATCTTCATAGTTTGACTAAACAGGAGTGATTTTTTTTTTTTTTAATGCTTACAGCAACTGATATTCTTAGGTGGTCTCCCATCCAAGTACTAACGAGGCCAACCCTGCTTAGCTTCTGAGATCAGACAAGATCAGGCACATTCAGAATGGTATGGCCATAGACTAATCAGGAGCGATTTTTAAAATGATTTCAGACAGGTGTGTTTAAGTACATCCTTTTTTAAAGAAGCTCTCAAAATATGAAATGGTCAAGGTAGAAAAATTAGACACATGAGTTTTAGAGAGTCAAATGTGAAAAACAAAGATATAAACACAAAAAAATACACTTTTAAAATACAATTTTTTCTGATTATAAAATTAACATATGCTCATAATAAAAATGCAATAAATACTAAAAGATAAAAAGAACCACATTAATATTTTGGTGTACATTTTCTGTGCATATATAATGCTAGTAAGTTTTTAACTAAGATCATACCAGAGTTTTATCAATTTATTTTGTCTTCTTATTACATCTTGGATGTTTTTCATATCAACATGTATAGGTCAATAGTGTTGTTTCAAAACTATATAGTATTCTATTCTTTGTTTGGACCATAATTTTTGACCAATTACTTATTTAAGAACATTTACCTTATATGTAATATTTAAAAATTACAAACAATGCTTCTATTCTTATACAACTCTACATGTCCTTCTCCAAATAGTTTTCCTCAATGTAGCTTTAATTATTGAATTCCAACTATGTGATAATCAGTGTTAAGAGCATTTTTTATATACCGTACAATAAATGTATTATGTTATTTCATATAATTATTATAATTATAATATTGTGATACATGTACCAGTATTAACTCCATTTAACCAAATAGGCAACTAAGAATTAATACAGTTGAAACTTTGACAGAAGTCCACTGTAAGCTACAATTATAACCAATACAAATGGGTTCCAAAATCCTTGTATGTAACCATCACACTATACTACCTCTATCCTATAGTAAGTATGTGCATCTTAATTTTTTATTAGTACTTATTGTTTCCAGAAATTTTCAATTAATTTGGTTGAATAATATAAATTCCATTTTGTAGAACTGTAGTTTATTTGCCCCTAGTCTTCAGTACATTGTTTTTTATAGAACCCTGTCAATTAGGTGTGTGACACATTCAAATTTCATGGCATTATCAAAAAAAGACAAATTACACAATTGCTGAGGAGTTTATAAAACCAATTACAAAGTTAAGAATAAATATATTGTGTGAAAAGAAAACAGAACAATTTATTGGCAAAATTATTTTAGCAAATGACTTTACTAAATGCCACATAACATAAATGGCAGACAATGTCAAAGAGAAACTATTATGGTCTTTGTATTCTGACTGATAGTTTTCTCTACAGTTACATGAAACTCAGGTGTGTATAGAATAATCAAGTGTTAGCGTATGTATGGTTCATATACATGAGGGATATTTTGTTCACTGAAAATGTATACTAGTAAAGAAGAGATTTTTTTTAGTTACTGCTTATTATTCTTTTGAAAAATATTGCAGCCTCAGACAATATTTCACTGAGATTAGAAGTGAATAAGCACCAGTTATTGTGCCCCAGGAAAAGCTGTTAATAAGCAAATGTCAGAGGTTGCACCTTAGTGTCAATATTTAAACTAGTTTTAGGCCTGAGACCAGTTAGCAACCAGTCTAATTAATCCTGACCATGGTTCAACATCAAGAAAATAATAATAAACATTGGAAATACAATAAGATTGTGGACATTAAGTATAAATGTAAAACTCTGCTTTTCTCTTCTAGAGTATACTGGTTATTAAAAGGAAAGTTACTTTTGAAGTGAGGGGAAGGAAACAAACATTTCTTCCCAAGACCAATACTGCCATATCTGTGATTTCAAGTCAGTACCTCAGGCAGGATATCTCAAAGATATATTCAATATCTAACACAGCCAGAAACAATTATATATTGCCAGAAAAATGACTTTTCTGAAATAAAGATAATAGGATTCCTTAACAAGACCAAAAGAAAATCACGCAAAAGACTGGATCACTTATAAGTCGACTTTTTATAATATTTGATGATTTTCTATATCTCCTGGTTGCCTTAGAAATATATTGATAGAATATCATCAGGAATATTTAAAAATCACATCCATATGATGCATTAGATCATGAAGAAATCATTTTAGACTCAAATGTCACTGAAGAGTAAATTAGAAAGTCATTTACCTTTGACTCTCTAATAGTTGAGTGAGTTGAATCCTTTAACCTTTTAGCTTTGATCATGATATATTGACTTAATATCTGATGAAACACCAGAAGTTAGATCTCAGTATTCAAATCTATTTAACAGAGACTCAGTATGCTTGCTGTAAATCTTAATAGATATAATCAAAAGTTTAGATTTAATTTTACTTAGAAACCAAATGCATAAGAACCTATTTATCCTAGAGTCAGATATAAACAGCATCATCCTGCTTATGAAATAATCGTATTGTGTTTTATTATATTTTATCTTTATATTCCAATTGTGATAAGCATTTTAGTGTATGTTATCCCAGTGCTTTTTACATTGAGAAGAGAGCAAATTTTATTCCAAAATAATAATAATAATAATAATAATAATAATAATAATAATAAAGAATCAAGTGTTGCAAATCATGTGTGTTGGAGCTTGAGGATATTTTGGGGTTTTATAGCAATAAGAGAAGAGAAATAATTTTGATGGTACTCTTAAATGAAAAGCTATGCCCACATTTTACAAATTATCAACTTAATATGACTTTTAATATGACTTATGAATATAAACTTTTAATATGACATAAATAAGACTTGATTTTTGCAGCATATAGACTATGTACTGAAAAAATAGAATGGGATATGGGCACATGGAAAGTTAAGACAATTTATAAATCTTTGACGTTTACCTTTGTTTGTTTTCCATATGTATCAAGCCAAAATTTAGATTCATAATACTACTAGATTGATCAGCAAATATTTATGAACTTATTAATTCAAAGCATACTGTGAGGTACTGTACGAATGGAAAACAATGGGACATGACTCCTTTCTTCAAAGACTTAGTCGTTTTATTTTCTTCTTTCTCATGTCCTAAATTTTTCCTTTCACATATGTTTTCATTTGAGAGAGTATAGCAATCTTACAGTATTCCAAGGTAGTTGTCAAACAGATAATTTGTTAGGGGACATTTTTTTTGCAATTATATTCCTTAACAAAAATTAATCCTAGATTCCTTTTAATTCTCCAGCATCCAGTCAATACCAGTTCTATTCAAAATGTAAAGAGATTCTAATTCCATTCTCCAATATAAGGGGATACATGAAGCTATAATCTAAGGAAATCTATAGAGCATCTGGGGACAGCTAAAAGAAGGAAAATGTGTTTCTCTGTACTCAAAACTGCTCATTCATCTGTTGAACTGTGGACTGTTCTCTCAGTTTTTTCTTCTGTTGAAGGCTATTCTACATCGGTCACCATTCTTACTCTCTCTTTCATTAAGAAGCTACTCAACTGAGAAGCTACTGAACTGATTAGTCCCACTTTCTCTTGATTAAAAAATAGAGAAGCCATAGTTTTCTAATATATACAGAACTGTGTATTACTATATATGTAGAGAAGGAAAGACTTACTTAAGATTCTTAGATTAAAGAGAATAATCTTAGCAAAGGTGGAGTCTCACTTAATTTTTTTTCTTTACTCTTTTACATACTTATATATTTATGAATTATAAAAATAGATCTGAGTGCTAACATTAAAAATTAATGATTCCAAAGAAAGATATATGGAGGAATATTTTTGGGTAGTAGAACCCAAACACCTATGTGTCCTTTTTTATTTACTACTTTAATTTTATAAGAAAAGTGAAATGTGAAATGGCACTTCCTAATGGGGAAAAAAAAAGAACAAAACGATATAGATGTCTAACCAATGTACCGTATACTTGAAACTAATTTAAATAAATAATTATTTTTTTAAAAGAACTATTAGCACAGATAGCAGCAAGTTTGAGGATACAATAACAGGCTATCGGTATAAAGTCTATGAGCACTAGAGAAGCTGTGGCAGCAGGAGTCAGGACTGAGTTGGCTTCATTAATAAGGCATCCTTTCACTTTCTTCCTGTCTGCCTCATTTTATTTGTCACTGTAACATATAGACATTCTTAAGAGTCTACAAGTAAATTCTAATTGAGAAAGTCTATTTATTGTGTAGTGTATGTTGTCTTTTAAAGTAGAAGTTTCTCTTTCAGGATTACTTAGAGTTGGTTTGAAGTGTTCGGATAAAAATTTAGAGAAAAAGTGTTCACAATAACAAATAGACACTAGTAAAGCAGAGGTCAGCCTTTCAGAAAAATTTATCAACCAGTTATTGATTGTATTCAGTGGCACTATTAGGGGTAAAGCCAACTACATGTACACATGGGTAATCTGTTCATAAACTTGTCTATGCTGTAAAATCTTCTTAAAAAGTAATAATTTCAGAGATGAAACAGATTCTAGAAAGATGGCAAAGAAAAACAATCCCATTAAAATTTTCTAGTTTTAAGGCAAATTTCTAGTTCCCAAATTCATCTGCAAAACGGCTTCTTTTAACAAGTGATAGTAAAGGCAAGATTTATCTGTGCTTATAGTGGTATTTAAATTATCTTGGGGAAAAAAAATGAGACATTATCAAGTTATCAGTAAAGACAATCACCAGAAAAGGGCTATATCAGTGTCTGATTTAAAACTTTGAGAGAAAAAGCATTTTGCCAAAAGTGAACAAAAGACCAAATCAGAAAAGCTACAAGGAGGAAAATGATCAGAATCAAGACAGACTTGGATTAGCAGCTACTTAAAGATTCATTATTAATGAACATAGCATAACTACATAAATCTTATTCTAGACCAAGGCTGTTTGTCTTTTTACTCTTTATATTTTATGTGCCCACCCCATCCTTAAGTAGTATTTCATTTTCTCTGTATCTGGGTCTACTATGGGATAAATACTGCAGGTAATTTTAGAAAATTTTACTGAAAGGAATAGCGACCAGAAGGGCTATGATACATTATTTTGTCTATGCATCCTCAAAAATGTCATTAAAATATACATACTATGAGCAGGGAGTTGTATTTACATATTAGTATTCTTTATCACCATATATTTTGCTAATGGGGGTTTCTCATTATTATTTTTTTCTTTCTAATTTTATTTTTGCCCAATAAAGAACACAGCTATAGGGGAGAATATATAGGATTATCAAGTTTTTATCATGATTATAAACCTAAAATCATGGCAATGTATGATATAAAAATGTTCTACTGTATTATATTATATGACCTTTATAAAGGCCCTGTGATATTGACAAAGCAGATATTTCACCTACTTTTCAGAAAAAGAGAGAAATTGAATCTTAATAAAGTTTAGGGTCTTTCCATAAATGGTCTAACTTGTTAACATCACAGGTAGAAATGATGCCAAGTTCATTTAACTCTAAAGAAGGCATTCTTACCTTCTATATTGAGTCTGACCTAATTTTCTGCCTTTTTTGTAGTTGCATAACCTTGGACAAATTACTTAATTTCCCTAAACCTAAATGCAGGTGCTCATGCCATTTACCTCATAAATTTGTTAAGAGAAAGAAATGACATACTGAGTATAATTGCTCAGCTCAGTGCCAGGGAGCACAGAAACCCTTACAAATGCTACCTATGCTGTTATTTCACTGATAAGATAGAAGAAAAATTTAGAGAAGTTGGAGATTTTTTCACAGATATTAATTCATTAAGCATTCATTATGTGTATATTACATGCCAGGCACTGTACTAGATACTGGAAAAACAAGAACTTAAAGATACATCTTGCCTGGTGTGCCTTTTTGCCTAAGGAAGAAAAGTAAACATGCAAACTAATACTTGCCAAAGGTAATAAATTTATTTCAATTATTAAGATAGAGTGGAGAGGGGGTATTGTAGGCATCAAGCACAGAATGGTCAAAAAAAGTCTGGAAATTTAAATGTTTCCTAGAATGTGGCATTCCAGACAGAGGAAAATAAGCAGAGGCAACAAAACAGGGACTGCTTCTGTGTGTTTGGAAAACTAAACATTTTAGTATGACTAGAGTTTGAGGATGATAAGGGTCCCAATATGATAGAAACTAATGGTTAGATAAGGTTATAATTTTTCTTAAAAGCAGATAAGTCATTTTCTTCTTTCTTCCTTTCCTTCCCCTCCTCTCTTCCTACCTTTCTTCTTCTTATTTTTTTTTTTTTTTTTGCTTTTTAGTATACCCCTTCTCCATGCTTCAATTTCTAACCCTCAGGCATATTATAACCTTAGTATATGTCAGTGCTGAGTGCAAGGCTATTAGAAGAATTGTACCACCAGTATTTGTTCAGAAAGATTATCTTAAACTATAGAGATAGAAACCTGGTGGGTGGATTAAAATTTCAAATTGGATGGCTAAATCTTGTGTCTTTTTAAACAAAGAAGAGAACTTTGTTCAAAGAAAAAAACCATAACACTGCCATGTTAGGGGCTAGGAATGGTTCATGATAATGAAAGGATATCATTGAAATAGTTTAAGCAGAGTTCCCTTCCCCACATCGCTATACCTCTGTCTGCTTTGCTTTTTGCCACTTGGAGATAGCTCACTTCGGTTGCACATCCTACTCCAAAAGTCCCCACTTAGGGAGCAAAGAGGTGAGGCTTTCCAGATAAACAGTGAACTGTGTGCTCTGCCTCGCCAAACTGAGTCTCTCATTTAACTCTCTCTCCTTCAGTACTTTCTCCTGGATATGTTTTCACAGCATGGGGCCTTCAGCTACACTAATGCACGCACGCGCATGCGCGCGCGCGCGCACACACACACACACACACACACACACACACACACACACACACACTGAAGAATGGAAACCTACTTATTACATCATCTTACTTTTGTGGAAAGTTAGTTTCTAAATTTCCTTTCTTCCTCAGTGACTTTTTTTTCAATGAGTAAAATGAATGACAATATTTGTTTGCAGCTTTCAGTGTTGCCTGTAAAGAATACCGGTTATTCATTTAGGAAAAATGCTATGCAAGGCTATTATATCTTTTCTGCTGACAGGAGAAGAGTAATATCTCCAATTGAAATAACTGGAAAACCAGATTGCTGAATTAGAAGTGAAGATATCATGAAATGTACCCTCCAATAACTGGTTAGAATTGAAAGTATTTAAGTCTATACATAATTAAATATTGCATCCTTGTTTTATGTTAAATAGATTTTTATGGAAGGGCAATAAAGGAGGAAATCTACTTGCTAATTTGATAAAAAACGCAATGGATTTCTGTTATTTCAACTATTAAGACTCCAATAGGAGGAAGTAGATTAGAAAAGAAAAGAAAAAATTAATTTCATATTTGAGATCTATTATCAAACATTACATATGTTTGTAAAGTGAAATTATTTATAACAATCGAAAGTATGTTTTCATAATCACTCTCAGAAAAGAATAGATACATTTCTAACTTCTCTTTAAAATGAAAAAAGTATCTAAAGAGATAATAGCACTCTATCATCAGGATGTATGGGTAAGAGAAGGTATTTTATTAATCACCTAAACTTATTTATATAAAACACAACAGAGATTGAAAGAATTTCACTTGGTAAAGGCCATCCCAAAACACAGATCTATAGAGTCCCATAATTTAAGAACTGTACCATTCTCTGTTTATATTGTTATAATTTCTTCATTGTGTCATAGCTGTTAGTGAACTCCTTTTGCCTTATTATTTGTTTATCCATGAAACAGATATTGTGTGGCAGATGGTGTTTCAAGTACTAGGGACACAATAAATAAAACTCCCTACAAACAAAAAATCTAGTTGTATTCTAGTTGAAGTAGACAATTTTAAAAATGTACAATATATAGTATGTTGGATAATAATAAATTCTAGGGAAGAATTTATAATTTAAAGTATAGGGATGCATTTTAATTTGAGTGATAAAAAAAAAAAAGACCTCACAGAGGGGCTTTCAGTCAAGATGGCAGAGTAGATAAACTCTGTGCTTATCACCTCTCATGACCTCATCAAAATTACAACTAAACTACAGAACAACAATCTTTGAGAATAGCCTAAAGTCTAGCTGACCAGAAGTTTTCTAACTAAGGACATACAAAAGAAGCCATCTTAAGACTGGTAGGAGGAGAGGAAACATAGAACAGGCTAGTCTCATATTTACATGTGGTGGTTAAAGTTCAGAGGGATATCTCAGCTGTGGAGGTGCCCCCTGAAGAGCAAGAGGTTCCAGCTCCACACTAGAATTCCCATCCCAGGGTTCCAGTGCTAGGAAGAGAAGTTTCCAAACATCTGGCTGTGAAAACCAGTTGAGTTTGTGGCTCAGTGAGATGGAGGGCTGCTGGAGTACCAGGTGTTCTTCTTAAAGGGCCCACACAGTTTTACTCACTGACGAACTCACTTGCTCTGAGCTCTAGCACTAGGGCAGCAACTCAAAAGGCACCAGGGACATAAGGAAGGAAATGAATTATCTGGCTTTAGGGCAAGGGCTCAGGGGGCAGCTTTCTCCCAGACAGAAGTGCTGGTAGAAGCCATTGTTCCTTTGTTGAACCCTCTCCCTACCTAGCCTGTACACAACGATGGGTACCATATCTCAGCCTCCATCAAGCTAGCTAACACTCTTTCCCTTGCCCTGGTGATTACCTGAGACCCTGCCCCACCCAACTTGTGTTCCCATTTAAGCCATTTATAGTGGCTTTTCCACACAAATGGCCAGTCACAGCTGATGCTGCAGACTTAACTAAAATCTCTCAAAGGTCCAAAAACCCTAAACAAGCAGTGTCTGACTTCAGCATGCCCCATACCTCTTGCTAAGCAGCCCTTAACCTAACACTAGAAGCAGCTAGCTTAGCCTCTCAGCTTAGCCTCTCCCAGGCACCTCCATGCCCACAACAATTGACAATCATCTACAGATCACTTTATAGCTCATACCAGTGGCCGTAGGCATGGCACAAAGCACCTGAACTTGGCCTGCAAGAGGACCAAGAATCAATATACCCAGTGATCAGATTCAGACCACACCAGAGCAACACCCAACCACTTCCACAGATGACACATCCAAAGGGCAGACTCAGCAAGCACCATAGCCCTGCTAAAGTAAATCCTGCTCTGTAACTTCAGTACCTACATAATAGCTCCTCCAATGTAGTCACAACCAGTCCTCAAAATGAATTGAGCATGAGGGTCAATCTCTCCCACTGGTGTGTCGACAGTAATCAAGGCTCAACTACAACAGGAAGGCACACACAAGGAACACAACTAGAGCACCTGGCTAAGGTGACCAGGGAGACTGCATCAATGGGCCACACAGCACATTTATTACATAAGGCCACTCTGTGAAGACTGAGAGACAGCAGCTCTACCTAATAATATATAGAAACAAACAAAAGGAGGCAGCCAAAATGTGGAGACAAAGAAGTGTATCCCAAATGAAAGAACAGAACAAAACTCCAGAAAAGGAACTAAACAAAATGAAGACAAACAATCTATTAGATATAGAGTTCAAAACATTGGCTATAAGGATGCTCAGTGATAATTGTGAGAACTTTGACAAAGAGGAAACAAAAATAAAGTTAAAAAATATTCAATAGAACCAGTCCAAAATGAACAATACAATAACTGAAATGAAGAATACATTAGAGGGAATCAATATTAGATTAGGTGAAGCAGAGAATCAAATCAGCCATTTGAAAAACAAGGTAACAGCAAACACCCAATCAGAACAGCAAAAAGAGAAAAGAATTTAAAAAAATATGAGAATAGTTTAAGAGGCCTCTGGGACAACATCAAGCATATCAACATTTTCATCATAGGAGTGCCAGAAGGTGAAAAGAGAGAGAACCTATTTGAAGAAACAATTATGGAAAACTTCCCTAACCTATTAAAAGAAATAGACATACAATCCCAGGAACTGCAGAGAGTCCAAAAAAGATGAACCCAAATAGACCCACTCCAAGGTACACCACCATTAAAATGCTAAAGGTTAAAGACAAAGAGAATTTTTAAAATAGCAAGAGAAAAGGAATTAGTTACTACGAGGGAGCTCCCACAAGACTGTAAACTGATTTATCAATAGAAAATTTTCAGGCCAGAGAGATTGGCAGGAAATATTCAAAGTAATGAAAAGTAAGGACCTACAACCAAGATTATCCAGCAAAGCTATTCTAAAAGCTATCGTTTAGAATCAAAGGACAGATAAAGAGTTTCTCAGACAAGAAAAAGCTAAAGGAGTTTATCACTACTAAACCAGTATTACAAAAAATGTCAAAGGGACTTTTTTAAGAAGAAAAAAAAGATAAAAAATATGAATATTAAAATGTCAATAACTATATATCTGTCAACAATTACTTTAAATGCTTTAAGTCAAAAGACGTAAGGTGGCTGAATGGATAAGAAAACAAGACCCTTACATATGCTGCCTACAGGAGACTCCCTTCAGATCAAAAGACACATACAGACTGAAAGTAAAGGGCTGAAAAAGATGTTTCACGAAAATCAAAACAAACAACAACAAAAAATGCTGGGGTTCACTTATATGTGGAATCTAAGGAATAAAAAGAACAAACTAATCAAAAACAGACTCACAAATATAGTGGACAACTTGGTGATGGACAGAAGGGAGGGAGTGTGAAGGACTGAGAGAATGGGGTGAAGGTTTAAAGAAGTATAAATTAGTAGTTGATAGATGGTCACAGGGATGGGGAGCATGGCATAGAGAATGCAGTTAGCATTAATATGTTAGGTAGGTGGAAGGCCAGAGGATAGAGGGAGTAATTGGGGGATCGTCTTATGAACTGTATAGATGTCTAATCAATGTACTTGCAAATAATTCAAATAAATTAATTAATTAAATTTTTTTCTAAAAAAAAAAACTGGGGTAGCAGTATTTATATGCAGCATTATTTACAATAGCCAAGATATGAAAGCAACCTAAGTGTCCATCAATAGATGAATTCATTAAGAAGAAGTACATATGTGCAATGGAATATTACTTGGCCATAAAAAAGTATAAAATCTTGCCATCTGCAACAAGATAGATGGACCTAGAAAGTATTATACTAAATGAAATAAGTTAGACAGAGAAAGACAAATTCCATATGATTTCACTTATATGCAGAATCTAAAGAACAAAATAAATGTAGAAATGCAACAGAAACTAACTCATAGATACCAAGAACATTTTGATGGTTGCCAGGTGGGAGGGTGTTGAGGGGATAGGAGAAAAGGGGGAAAAGAATTAAGAAGTACTAATTTGTAGTTATAAAATAGTATAGCATAGGGAATATAGTCAATAATATTATAATAACTATGTCAGATGGGTGCTAGATTTATTGGGAGATCATTTTGTAAATTATATAAATGTCTAATTGCTATGTTGTGTACCTGAAACTAATATAATATCATACATTAACTGAAATTTAGGAATACAAAAATATTTTAAAAAGAAGACTTCACTGAGGAGAGTTTTGAGTGAAGACTTAAATGAAGTTAAGGAGGTACCCTTGTGGATATCTTAACAAAGTTTTTTGGCAGATGTGCAAAGGCTTGTTGAGATAATAGTAAGAAAGCTTGTGGTGAAAAAGCACATCAGAGAGGTGGCAAGAATGGGTTGAGGTGGTTAGTGGTGGGGAATATTTTGTTAAATTTTGTAGATTACAAGGTCACAGTAAAATCTGACTTTTAATCAATGTGAAATAGGAAACAGGCTGAATTTGTGCAGAAGTGAAATGATCTGCCATTAGATGTGAGCTTCTAAATGGCAGAAGATGCTGTGGACCATGCAGCTTTGTCCCCTTTTCTAAG
Source organism: Macroglossus sobrinus (assembly GCA_004027375.1). Lineage (NCBI taxonomy): Eukaryota > Metazoa > Chordata > Mammalia > Chiroptera > Pteropodidae > Macroglossus > Macroglossus sobrinus. The sequence goes on from PVKZ01000100.1 coordinate 164,676, forward strand.
GTACCTCACCTGGTACTTCTTATGTAGGGTTCAGATTATGTTTTAAATAAATCATAGTTTCAAAAACAATTCCAATTTCCTTTTTTAATTTTCAGTCTATCACTTTACCCTTTTATAGAAACCTCAAGAACTTTATCTACTTCATTATTATTTTTAGTATGTAATCAATACTGGAAGATATTTCTTAATGTTGCAGATTACCTTTTACACACCAAATTATTAAATTAAAGAAAATGTGTCTCTAATTTAAACACACTAAAAAAAGACATATGTGAAAACTGCAAACAAAAACATCAGGGGTAATATTTTTATAATTTTAAATGCATATACAGTACTTCCTAAGAATAGGCTGATCAGAGTAAAAAACAAACAAACAAACAAACAAATAAATAAATAAAACTCTTGGTTCATCATGTGTATGGTAATATTCCTTGCTTTTCCTCCTCTGAAATTACATTTAAAGAGATATAAATTAATTCTGGAGTGCCACTTTGTTATAGAACATAGCCAAAGGGAAATGTCTAAATTTCTATTTCATGTACCTTCTCATTCTTTTCCATATTACCATAAAACCACATTACTACTTGGTGAAAGTTTTGTTTTATTATAAAATGGTAAAATAAATTTTAAATTTATTTCAAAGTATGCAACCAGAAGCCAACTAAATATGCTCATGGGTCTGCTTCATTCATGATTTTTTGCTGTTAATTGACAAGCCCTATTGGACAATACTAAATTTGGAAATGAAAATTTTTTATCTTTGTATAGTTGCAATTTAATCAAGCTTGCTTTAGTTCTCTTATTATTTCATAATGTAATATAAGACATCTTATGATCAAATGCCTCTCTTCCAGAAATTAAATAGAGAACAAAGAATTCACAGGCCAAAGAGTAACAATCAGTACAAATGCAATTACCTCCTTACATATGAGATAAAGCAACTCTCCCTTTTTATTTCTTATCTAATATCAGAGTAGCACAATCTTTTCTCTCAGTTTATAAAATAACCTATTATCCTCATCTTTATAGTAAGGCAAAATTAAAAGATAAGCAACTGAAGGATATAGAAATAGTAAAGATATTGGTATATTTTCTGGGAAAAACAAAGTTTCAGGAAGCATGTAATAGTAGATCTTAAACATAAAGCTAGAAGTAAGCCTTCTTCCTATTTCTAGAAGCAATATGAACATTTGCCATTAGTAGCACCCAGAGTGAAGATTTCTTTTTTCTCTATTCCTCCTTTGCTAATTGAAATGATAAAGACTCCAGGAAGGATGGTCAAATAATCACCCCATACAAAGTGCTAAAGCATCATTTGCTGGCTAGCCATGATGGATTCAGACTTGCATAACTTATCTGCAGGAATTCTTTGAAGATATCATAGCCATGCTAGATAAAAGATATTCAGGAGCTAAAATATAGCTAATATTTTTTTTGGGTTGGGGACACTACATTTGATATAGTTTCACATCAGAGATAAAGGTAAAAGAACCACTGAACATGAGATAAAGAGCACCAGAGGGAAAATTAGTTTTAGAAACAACTTCAAAAAGAAGCCTTCAAAATAAACATTTATGTTGGGAAAAAGGTGTTGACGCAGGACAGAACATGTGCAACTAATTGAAGGACAGTCATTCAATAAAATTCATTTTTAACCCACCACATACCTCACAAAAATGATAGCTAGAATTCTTTCTACCTGTAGTAGTAGACTAATCAATCATTAAGCTAAAAATGTGAAAATCTAGGTTCTAGTAACAGAAAATTACTAAATGACCTTGAGCAATTCACTTAACCACTCTAGTTCTCAGATTCTTACCTAGAGAATGAAAAATTAAGGCTAGATAATGACCATGTTTTTCCTATCTCCAAAATGATTTTATTCTAAGCACTCCTTAGAACTCTGGGGAGTTTGGAGGATAGAAGCCAGTTAACAATCACCATCAAAAAATAATCAAAGCATGAATAAATATTCAACAAACAAGTCTCATCATTGAGGTGAATAAAGTTGGAGTGCTCTTTAGTACATCAAAAATGGACTTTACTGCTGGCTTTCTCAAATATTATGGTTTGGTTTTTAGTAAAAATTATAGGCACAATTAGTCTAGCTGTGGAAATGTGCTATGAAGGCATTTGTTCTGGGTTCTTGATAACTTCATTAACCCTATGAGGACAGTGAAATATTGTAAAGCCTGGGGTGGCCTTTGGGAAGCTTAGGTTGTAACAATTTTGTATTGCTCAAGATATATATTGCTTCAGGTATATATTTTGTAGTAGGGTTGAAAAGACATTAAAATAAGAAAAAATTAAATAACTACTCCTATAGTAGTATAAGTAAATAAAAATTTAAACAAATCTAATGTCTTTATTCTGACACTATACCTGCACACAAATCCTGACAAAATGTTCAACAGTTTTTATGTAACTATGGCTTAAAACTTGGGCTGTTTGATTTTTTAACAACTTGAGCAAACAGACCACTTTCATTGTATAATTTTCTACCATTATCTCATATAGTTAGTATTCCATGCATTTTTGCTAAATTGAGGAACATGATTACTAATTTAGATGACATGTAACCAAGTTTAAGAAAGACAAAAAAGCCCATTGAAAACCACAATGGACCATTTTAAAAGTAAAATAGAAATACTGACTTAAAACTTACCCTCCCCCATCTTACATTAAAAAATAGGCAAATATTTTAATGCCTACAACAAATGTCTTCTCAGTATACCCATTCTAAAAAAAGAATTCTCATTTCCCTAAGTCGCACAAAATTGATTGCCTTAGATCAGGTCTATATTATCAATATCAAGCAAACTCAATTATTCACAATCATCAGCAGAGTCAAGAATAAACCTTAATGAAATATGGACATTGCTAGAAAGAAATACAGCTGCAACTTCCATTAAAAGCAAACCATACTTTGCCAGAATGTTTAATAATTATACCCCTAGAGTAAAAAGTAATCTCTATCCACCTGGATCTTGGTTGTTTTAGAAAGAATAATAAGACATATCTAATTATAACCTCAATCTAGGAGAAAAAAATAGTGCAAACTAGATACTTTCAGATAAAGTGCCATGAGAATTCAGAAGAAGTAATCAGGGATCAAGAAATCATTATAAAGAAAGTGGAGTTTTTGATGGAGAGGTTGGAGTTGGGGAGGCCTCTGGGGAAGGATAGACTCAGCAATCCCAGTAGAGAGAGCAATATGAAGAAAAGCAGAAAAGCCAGGGGTAAGGGTTGTGCGAGGCACATACTGAAAAAAAAGTACTTCATTTCACTCCAGTATCTATAGCATGTGAAAGAGAATAGTGGGCGATAAGGCACTAGATGGTGGAACACTTTGGATAAGACTTGGATGAAGTATTGAGAATTTTGAGAAGGGTAATGACAGAACAAGAGCTGTTCTTGCAGCATGTGTAAGATAGACTGAAGGAGATGATGCCAGCTCAACAGCTCAGCAGTAGTACCTAATCCATGTGCCACTGTACATCAAACTGTGTTCCGCCCATGGCATATGATAAAAAGACTGCCTCCCTTTTTCCAGAATAATCCATTTCTGTGAAGAGTTAAAACCTTTCTGTACTTGAGCTGTTGGAGCTGGCCTGGTGCAATAATGACAACAAAAGGCACATGTAATTTTCTAGGATTGAGGGTAAGAGGCAGGATAATACTTGAACAACTCCCACCTTGTTCCTATTTTAGATTTTGAAGTTTTATAATAGCAAGGTACTTAATTCACCATGAGATTGAGCTGTGCTACTGATATCAGCTTTATAATTATTTTTCTCAGTGTGGCTACAGAAAGGATTCCAACGTTTATATTTGCAGATAGCAGATAGAAGGCTAACTGTTATTTTGAAATATGATTTCCAAAGTCAGCAGACTTGGTAACAGTAAGAAAATGGTTTAACCTAAAGTCACTGGAAGGTTAAAATAAATGTTAAATTTTAGATTTTAAAGGAAAGTGAGGGAAACCTCTCTTCCTTGAGGCTTAAATGTTTTGAAAAAACTTGGTAGCTAGTTGTCCTTAGGGTAACTTATACTTCAGGCCATTATAGAGTACATACAATAGAATTTGGGGCTTTTGTCTCAAAATATACTACAATGTATGAAGGAGATAATCTCATTTTAAAATTGAGAAAAGAATATTTATAAAAGAGAATAGGAGAAATTATACCTTCCTTGTCTTTGCTGCCTAAAATGAAGTGAAATCATTCACCTGTTATCAGATCAAATGCAGACATACTTGAAGGCGGGTAGCCTTCCTTAAAGATTTTATCAGGTAAAGACATCAGTCTTTCCTTTCTACTTGCTTTAAGGCATTGTAAATGGCCTCAGCATATCCATAAGCTAGTTCACTTGCCAAGTTATACAAAATAAAACTTCCTGAAATTCTCAAGATACCTGTTACACAAGTTATGAGCAGAATTTTGTTTTATACAGGTTCACTATCCTCATCTCTCATGAGCTTTGAGTTCCAACTAGAATATTTTGGACCTAAGGAAGAATTTATCTTTTTTCTTTCACCAGGAGGCAACCATCCAATATAAAAAAAGTTACATAATGAATACCTATGAGCTTTGAAACTATTTTTAATCACTAGGGCCTCCTTCTTACCTTAAAAGCATCTCTCAGGCTCCAGTGTTTGAGATCAAAAACAATGGCAATCATGAAAAAATATAAGCCATAAATTAGAGAGATGAAGTTGAGAAGCATTCAAAAAGAGATCAGAGGACACTGGTATTCCCAAGTCCACTTAATGCCAGAAACTGTTGAAAAAAATATTTAGAGATATATTTAGGCCATTGACACTGTTCCCATCTTTACTTAGGGTGAGATCAGTATTACATTTTGAGAAACTATAGATAGGAAAGGAGCCTGCATTTTAAAATCTGGTACTACTCAGGATTCTGCCTTTGGACACTGTCTCTTCTGTGGATCATCTCTCCCTCTATCATGGTTTTAATTATTATATATCATATATGCTGGTGACACCCACACCAATAAATTGAACCTGGATCTCATTCCTGAGGATCAGATTTTAATAGTGACCTAGATTTACACATGGACGTCCCTCCCACAGGCATCTGGTGCCAACCTTGTCTTCTACAGCACTCTGTCACATCTCATGGTCACTCCTCACTTTAATTCTAAGTCTTTATTTTACTGCCTAGGTCTCTCACTGGGCCCAAAGCCCTAGTAGGATTGAGGCTATCTATGTCTGTTTTGTTCATCTTTGAATGTATGGGAGCTAAAAAATAATAATACTTTCCCTCCTACCTTCTAAGTTCTTCTAGCTGGGCTAATAATAAAATTGACAGAGAGAGATTAACAGGAGAAAATCAAATTTTAAAACATAAGAATGGGGAAATCACATAGGCATTAAAATTCCAAAGACAGTGAGATAAAATGGGCAAATAAGCCTTAGAGGAAAAAGGGGAGGTAGCGATTTAGAAGGAAGTAGGCAATTTACAAGTAGTTGAAGAAGAGCAGAACACACACAGGCAGGTAAATTTCTGCTAGGCAACCCAGAAATAATGAGACACAATGGGGGACCTAGTAAACAGGCCTCAGCTTGAAGCCTGCCCATCCACCACACTGAATTCAAATTAGGCTCCTTAGATTTCCCATCTGAGTAGGTCTTTCCCTCTGACTCTCTTAGGCAGGAAAGTGGGGAAGGTCAAAGTTTCCTTCTGAGTCTTGTTTCTTAATAACCGGCTTAAAATCAATATCCCAAAAGACAAAACTTTTGGTCCTCTTCAGAGGTACACAGCAGCTATTCAGTATTTCTTGAATAAAAAAATTAATGAAGTGGGGCTGAATAATGCTGGATAATTATACTTTCATAAAATGTCTTGAAGCAATCTGCTCTCTAGCATTGTCATTTAAGATAAAAGAATTTCATTAGGACTTGTCTTTCTGCCTGTCTACTTAGAGTCACAACACCCTGTGTCACTAGGTTTGTCCTTTTAGACTGTGATTTGCTGTGTGACTTTGCCTACGAATATTTTGCTAAGTACAAATAATTTCATATTACTGTCCATTCAGTTAATAGAGATGTAAATGGAGAACTCTTGTCTTTCAGGAGAATGTTGCTAAAAATGCATTCAAAGCAATACCTGAAGAGCATAATATGAAGAGTGTTTTCATTCGCACATGCGCAGTTCGGTGAAAGCTGAGCTTTGCCTCACAGAGAACAGGCAGACTGCATCCAGGTAACTTATTGGAAAACTGCAGAAATTAGTTAGGAACAGCACTAAATGGACACAGCTTTTAGGTATTATAGAGAAGTGATTAATTCTTCTCATTAATAAAATGAAAGTGCCTTAAATCAAGCCCATCATTTTTTTTCTCATCTGTTAAATGGATATCAACTTAGGTACTTAACAAAAGTGGTTAACTGTGCTGTGTATTTGAAAGTTGCTAATAAGGTAAGTCTTAAAAGTTCTTACTACAAAAAAAAAATTATAACTATGTAAGATGATTGATGAGTTAACTAAGCATTTTTGGTTATTATTTCTCAGTTTATACATATATATTAAATCATTATGTTGTACACAATGTTATATGTCAATTATATCTCAGTAAAGCTGGGAGAAAGAAAATATTTGACTGCCATAGGTAATTGGTAAAATAAATTTTCAAGAATCAAAATTCTGTAAATACATGTAAACAGTTTTTGAAGAGTAGCAAATCAGACCATCTGAGACTTTATTCCTCACAACTAATCCAGGTAGTACTTTGTGCCCTCTCTCAGAGCACACTGCTTTATTTCTCCCTGCCCTCTTAAAATCACAAAAGGACATTAGGCATTGATTGGTATCTTGCATTAATCTATATTTTTTAAAAACTAGAAAAACTGACATACCATCACTTTTTATAAGTGTGTAGGATTCCCTGTAGGTAGACAACATGAGAAAGAGTTATAAGTACTTTCCAAATTTCTACCTAGGTATGACATTGAGAAATATCTGAAAAATAGGATAAATCAGACTGAATTAAGCTAAGAATATACAAAGGCATGTGTCTTCACTAGAAAGTTGTCTGTATCCTGATAATAACCATTATATCTGAGATCTCTAAAAAGGTCTTCACTCAGACAAGACAGAAATAATAACTTGTTAAACGAGAATATGGGAAATACTGCCTACTTCCTGAGGTCTCTCATTTATCACCATGTCTCAAATCTCACTTTTTCAGAGTTTCTTTAGAGCTCTCAATTATGAATGCTAGAATCACTGCCTTCATAAAAAAAAAAAAAAAAAGATAGAATGTCTTTATTCCTATGTACCTTAGACTTAATTTCCTGCCCCTTTCAGAAATATTTCTTTTGCTAGTAATGGCCAGCAGCCAATCTAGATCTGGAAAGGAAATGATTGAATTCTTAATTTTCCTTTAGAAGTTGCTACATTTATCTTTTGTTTCTGGATTTGATTAGTGAATTGTATGTTTCTATCTCATTAACCTTATTTCATGATTAGTTTTCAATGAGTAAGGGAAGAAAGTGGAATAGATACTTTCATCGGGCCACGGGAATTTACCCATTACCCCTTTAGTTTTCTTGATGGTTTACTAATTCAAACAAAACACAGCAAATTAACAGCAGAAAAAAAATGAATTTTAATACTTGTGCACAGGGGACTCACATAAGCATAAAAATTCTAAAGACAGTGAGGCAAAGTTGGGGATCTATGTCATTATGGACAAAGGAGAAAAACGAAGAATGCAATCTTAGATTTCAATGGAGCGGTGGTTGAATCTAGCTAACAAGCCTCTGCTCTGATCCTTTCTGTGTAATGCTAAGATGAAACTGCTTAAGGTGATTATGCTTTTTCCTTTCCTGAAGCAGGTTTTTCTATGTGAATCTCTTTAAGAAGAAAAGGTAAAGATAGAAAAAGAAAAAAAAAAGGTCTTCTTGAGTTTGTGGGCTTTGATTTCAGTTCTAAATAATCTGCATGCCAACCTGGCCAGTTCCAGGGAAACTTGCTCTTCTCCAACCCCCACACTTTCAATCCAGTAATTAATCTTGCTTAACATAATATTTGCTTCCATATGCTAATGATGTACTTTATATTACTCTCTAAATCAGAGCTCAAAGTATTTTGCAGTTATTACTTTAATAATATTCATCATGCCTCTTGGAGTTGGATATTAGCAAAAATGAAATACCAGGACACAGAGTAGTGAAATCATTTTCCCAAATGGTGATCCACCGCTAATTCTGTGTTTTTAGGTCTGGTTCCCTTAATTGTCTACATAGCTACAATTACCTGGCCAAGTTTTATTAATAAATGTTTGGAGTTTTTTTGGGGGGTTGGGAGGGATTGCAACAGCAATAAAAAAGTAAACAAACAGTATTTAGGTTCTTAGTTGGAAATTATAAAATATATTAGTAAAGATAGTTTTTGTTGTAGTCACAGAATGCATATCTTAAGCTCTCTTGTAAAGTAAAAGGATTCTATTAGCTTGCATGATTTAAAAGTCAAGAGGTGGGGAGTTTAGGGTACAGTTTGACCAAGCCTAACTCAATTTCTTTATAATTCTGTTAGCTCTTTATTCTTCCACAAAAAGTTTCATTCTTAGATTTTACTCATGGTTGCAAAACATCTACTGCGATTGCAGGTATTCTACTAACCATATTGACCAGATAGAAAGAGACTTACTTTTCTCAACAGTCAAAAATTCTGGGAGCACATGTCTAGTTGGTAGATGGGATGCTGCCTGATTCATGAATCACTTAATAAAGCCAATTAGGTCTTCACCAAAAAAAAAAAAAAAAAAAAACAATTCTGAGGTTCATGCTGCTTGGACCAAATTAGTTCATGTGTCTACTTCTGAACCAGTCACTGTAACCGGACACCAGTCCTGCACATGCAGATAAGAAGACAGGGGTCAGTATTGGATTAGATCTCATGTAAATTCCCTTCTCAGTGGGATCAGTCCTCCCAAGTGTTTCACTGCTATGCAATACAGAGGGATAGAGTGCCTGCTGAGAAGGCAATGACAGTTCCAGTACTTACTCACATTTTCTTAATATTCTTATACGTTTTTCTTTATATCACAGAAGCATACTCTCTATTGTGTAGCAAAATGGCCCCCCACTCAGCAAAAATCTTTCAGATCTATAGCTATTGAAGTTCACTTTTTGATAGCATCTGCCTTTTTTTGAATGCTCTTAGAAAGCTTATAAACATTTTAAAAAGTTATACATAGATTTATCTTAAATCTAGAGAGTTACTAATTGAGAATTAGGAGGAACAAGAAAGGCATAGTATCCAATGATTTACTGTAAAAGTTTTTTTTCTTTCAGGGGGAGAAGTTGTTTTGAGCTGAATTGTGTTCCTCCTAAATTCATATGTTGAAGTCCCAACACCCAGTTTCTCAGATATAATATAAATTTGAAATAAGGTTTTTAAAGGAGTGATTACGTTCATATGAGACCATTAGGATGGAAAGTAAAGAAGCAGCAAGAGGGTGGCCATCTACAAGTCAAGGAGAGAAGCCTCAGAAGAGCCCAACTCTCCCCGCACCTTGATCTTAGACTTCCAGATTCTAGAACTGTGAGAAAATAAGTGTATGTTCTTGAAGCCACCAAGTCTGTGGCATTTTGTTATGGCAGCCCTAGCAAACTTATACATAATGGTTGTTTGCTTTAGGTTCTATTAACTAACTGATTATTAAAGCAATTAATTTCCAGTTTTGTTTCTTAACATGCTTTTGTTAGGTGCAGTCTAACTATTTCTGGTCTAAGATTTTCCTCTGTGGCTTATAAATCTGTATAGCTGTATCCCTTTGAAAACTATAAAACCAAGCTGTCTCTTCCAGCTTTTTAATTTAAGGTTTTGTGGTTTCAGTAAGGAGAGCTGATTCCAAGAAGAGAAGTAATTACTTTGCTGCTGTTCAAAGCATACTTCACATACTTGGTGAGGTTGAATGCATTTTCTTCACCAATGGAATATGTAATGCTACTGGAAAGTTTTTAAATTTTTATACTAGAACTAGTAATTTTTCTTTTGACCTGTAAATACTATGAGCCAACACACTTATCACAATGATCTCTTCCTAATTTTGTTATTAAATCACCTTTTTCCCCATAGGAACTTGGGAACATTTTTTTTTCTTAAAGCACCCTATCTCTCTATTTTAATTCACTATAAAAAAGATAAAATAAAGTATATATGATACCCTGAGCTAAGAAATGAGGTAAGATGTCCTGAGTCTTCAAATGGGAGGAAGGTAATTTTGTAATAAGAGCAGATGTTCAGTAATTAGAATTTTGCTCTGGTCTATAGAAAGGTCGTAAAAATTATTTCTTGTGATAACTCTTATTATAGACAAGGTCTTTTATTTAAAAATTTTTATAAGCTCACGGGATCTCATTGCCTTCAACTCAAAATAACTCACATGCCAAAGTAGCACATCTTGGGGAGGCTTGTTCTGAATATCTTCATTAGCTAGAGTTTCCTTTAGCTAATTAAATTTATTGGGGTGACATTGGTTAACAAATTCTAGTTTAGAATTTATTCTAGACAAATAATAACATTTAAAAATAAACCAATATTTTAGTAACTTTAAATGAAGCAAAAACAATGTAGAAGAATTTAAACATTTAAGCTTCGGTAATGCCAATGAGGGCTGTAAAGCTAATTCAACTAATGATTTCAAAATAGTATATAATTTATTTTAAATGCATATTTTCAAAAACAGGAAATAAATCCACTTCTTAGTGAGTACTACGTAGTCTTGAAATTAGAATTTAAATCAGTAACATATTAATATAGACTAATACTGCTTTGTATTTTTTCTCTTTTGATAATCCAAAGATCACTTGTCTTCACATTTACTACTGTCTTCTTTTTAAAGACAAATTCATTAAAGAAATATAAAGATTTTGCCATAATGATAGTATGCAAATGAAAGGAATATATTTATAATAAATATGATTTCCACTGTTATTCATTTTTCTCTCTAAATCAGAAATTTAATTTATATAAAATATATAATTCAGCCTTTAAGTATCACTAATAGAACAAGCCTTATTAGAGAAGATATTACACATAGCCTCAACAATGATGACTTTTAAATTGTACTTTTGCAGTCTGCTTTTCTGGAAAAAAAATATGATTAGTGTTTATCAGGATTTTCACAATGCTATTTGCCTAACTTTATATTTTATGTGTCATATTTAGAAAGTAAAGAAAGAAGGGAGGGAAGGAAGGAGGGAGGCAGGAAAGCAGAAACGAATTCTTAATTTTGGACGACTATTTTCATTTCTAGAGTATTCATTTGGCTTTTCATACACTCCAATTATTGAAATTCTGTATTTTTTAATCCAGTTTGTCTATTTTTTAATCATAAAATTGACAACTCTTATGACACTCAAGGAAATCACTAGATTCTCCAAGCTTTTCTTGATACTTGACTTTAAACAAAATCCCAGATAAAAATAGTACCTGAAGATCATACCATTAACATTTTAACTTTTTATATGTTGTCTGCATAATGTTATATTTCTCATTAAATCTTGTTTGTGATAAAATAGTGTGTTTTCAGTAACATTTCAATCCACAAACTGAACAATGAAGTTATACAGCAAGATGATGAAATAGCACAAAGTACTAGCACTGTTTCCTTGGGGCAAGTTAACTAGTTGATGCGGCAAAAGAATGGCCTTGCCAAATAGAGCATTCTACTGACAGAATCTTTTATTTGGGGCACAAATAACTGGCAATTTTGGTTAGAAAACAGCCTTTATCTTTCAAAGCATTTGCCTGTATCCACAACATGTCAGGTAAAATTATACCAAAAATCCAGGATGAAATGTTTTCAGTCCATAAATGCTTTCTTTGAAAGCAATCAAAAATATTTGCCTGTTTAAAAAGTCAATTAGTCCTTCTGCTTAAACTTACAACAATTGATTCACAAATTTTTGCAAGGGTAGACTGTTTAAAGATTTTTTTTTTTTCAGACTGGATTATTTGGTATTTTTCTACTATTCAAGGACATTGTGTTTAGAAACAATTTCTAAGGAAGCCTACTATAATTCTGTAGTATCATAATTTCCTAATGTTTCTTAGCAGGTGCACCCCACAGAGTAAAAGATGTCTCTATGTAGCATACAAAAGCTGTCAAGACCCACCAGAATAGGCTCATGGTTATTTGGTTATTAAAATCTTTGGTGAAAATTGTGACAGTATGCAAGGATTAGGGCACTTTCTGATCTGTTTACTGGGGTATAAAAAGCTGGAAACCTGTGGCATCACTGGATAGTCTGCTGGGCTTTGCTATATGTGCAGACACTGGGCAGCAAGGGACAGGCTGGGTGCTAGATAAATTATCACAGGGTCACTGGGGTTGTACCATAGTTGGGCACCCAGCCTGGGAATCAGTCATTAGAGACTCCTTCAGCATGCCCCTTTGAAGGCAGTGCTGTTTACTGAGGCAAGTAAAGTATAGGACTTAGCTTGCTTTTTTCACCAAATATTTTTGGGACCCTTTAGGTACTACAGAACTTTAAGTCTAAGATTCTTCAGTTCTCTTGAGGTAGCTGAGATTTTCAGGGTCATTTGCTCTGCTGTATATCTTTTCAACTTTTCTGGCTCCTCTTTAAGAAGTGTGTGTTGCCTATCCTTTCCTATAGTTGTACGTATTAGCAAAGGACAAATACCACAATTTCTGCATCTTTTTTCTATTCCTTATCTCTTAAGAATTCATTCTCTCTTGGTTCACGAAAAGGTTTGGCATTTTGGTCACAATTGGGCACTAAAATATCTCTTTTCTTTTTATTTGGAAAATCATCCATTGATGGCCCATTGTGAACATTATTTGGGCCATCCACTCTCCTACATTCCTTGATTATATGCATAATATCTTGTAAACCACACTCTCTGTGAACTGATCCCCGACTCTGATGCCACTCTATATACATGTAATTATCCAGAAGATAACCTCCATATATATGAGGTATCACCACATATAAAATATTATGATTTGAGCATAAAGACTGTATTTAAAATTGTTCATTATTGTAGGCACAGCTATAGGTGGTTTGGGGTACTTTTAATGACTTGCAAAGATGATTGTTTTTAAAAGTAAAGAGGCATTACTTCAAAGATTCCAGGGGATGGCAATATTATCGTGTCATCACTATTTCTTCTCTCCAAATATGATCCAATGACACTTACCAGTAGACAGTGCTAATAATCACAGTTGAATGATGAGTAGTAATGGATACCCCAGTCTGATATGGGAAAATGTTTAGGTTTTCTGATGATTTCTCAAACTTTAACGTACATACAAATCAGCTAGGTATTTTGCTAAAGATGAAAATTCTTATTTAGTTAAGTCCGGAGTGTTGCTTGAAATTCCAGATTTCTAACAAGCTCCAAAGAAAAATAGTTCTGCTGGTCCAGAGACAAAATTTTGAGTAGCAGGAGACTAAGGTTTTCCTTTTAGTACAGCAGCCACTAACCATAGGTGGCTATCTGTGGTGCTATAACCCTTATTGATTTTCTACCTGCCTGTCTATCAATTGTTGAAACAAAGATGTTCAAGTCTCTAACTATAAATGTGGATTGTTTTATTTCTTTCTGCATTTCTATCAGTTATTCCCTCATATATTTTGATGCTTCATTATTAAATGAATACATGTTAAAGTTTGTTATAACTTCTTGGAAATAGGCTTATTGGAGAATAGGTTATTATGTAATGTCATCTTTATCCATAATAATATTTTTAAATGTGAAGTCTTAATTTAAGACAGCATACTTCACATACTTCACATATGTTGCTATAGTTGTAAGCAACATATTACTGAGCCTTATTTTTTAAATTGGTTTATTAAGAACATTCACATTTGAAGTGATTATTGATACAATAGAATCAATATCTATCATGTTTTCATTACAGTTGTTATTGTTTCTCTCCTCTTTCTGCTTTCTGTGGTTTTAATTGAGCATTTTATGTGATTTTATTTTCTCTTTTCTTAGTGTATCAATTATACCATTAAAAAATTAGTGATTGTTCTAGAGTTTGCAATTTACTTTTTAAATTAATCTAAAATTGTTTGATATTCAAATAACAGTATATCACTTTCTGTGTACTGAAGAGCACCTAAAAGAGCGTTACCAATTCTTCTCTCCCATCATGACACAGTTGTCATTAATTTCACTTATTTATATATTAAAATCATCCAATACATTGTTAGTTTAAATGGTTATTTTTTTACTTAAGAATAAGAAAAATAAAAATTTTATTTTACCTTTATTTATTCTTCCTCTGGCATTTTTCCTTCTCTTATATAAATATGAGTTTCCAATATATCATATTCTTTACCTTGAAAACATTCTTTTCACATTTCTTGGAGGTCAGGTCTTCTGGCAAAGAATTCCATGTGTTTTTGTTTGAGAAAGTCTTTATTTTCCCATCACTTTAAGAAATATTTTTTTTCAGGATTTAAAGCTTTGGATGGTGGAGTTTTTTTTTTTTTTAATACTAAGTATTTTATTCCACTTTCTTCATGCATGCATAACTTCTGATAAAAAGTCTACTATAATTATTATCTTTTGTCATTATACGTATGCTATTTTTTACCTCCTCTAACTTCTTTCAAGCTTTTTATCTGTGTCTTTGGTTTTCTATACTTTAAAAAATGATATGCCCAGGTGTAAAATTTTGTTATTTATCCTACATGGTGTTCACTGAAATTCCAAACTCTGTGGTTTGGTTTCTATTATTAATTTTGGAAAATTCTTGACCATTGTTATTTTAAATATATCCTCTGCACTATTTTCTCTTCTTCATATTGTAGTCTAATTGTGTGTAGGCCATTCCTTTCAAGATTGTCTTATAGTACTTGGATATTCTGTCCTGGTTATTTTCATTATTATTTCCTTTTGCATTTGAGAAGTTTCTGTTCATAAATTTTTCAACTCACTGATTCTTTCCTTGGTCATGTCCATCAAAAACACCTACAATAAAGTGAAGAAAGCAAGATTAGGTAGAGGAAGAAGGGGATCTGCCGTGCAGCCACTCCAGGGGCCTCATACAATCATAGGGAATTCTGGATATGGTATGGTCCTTCAAAGAGGGCACATATTGAGGGAAGGGGGTCAGGCCTTAGTACTCTCACCTTGACAAAACAGTGAATCTAGAAACAAGTTGGGAAGAGGCACTCAGTTGTGGAGGGACTCAGTTGTGAGTCACCAATAGGCAACAGTCCCTGCAACTAGAAAAGGTCCAAGGAGGGAGGACCTGTGCCAAGGTCCTAAATGAGGGAGATGAGCAGTGCTCCTCAGTGTCCACTATAGTGATCCACCAAGCAGTGAAAAACTGATCTGCTGGTGTGCAACTTAGTATTGCCTATGGAAATTTTGATGACTGTGTGGCAAATACTTTAAATTAAGCTGTGCTGATAGTTTCAGTTGCATTTTAAATTCACCCCCATTAAGTAAATAATATTATCATGAAAGATAGAGTTATTTGAGGATTCAATGAAATAGTGTAAAAAAAGTACTCAGCATAGTTATAAGCATATAGTAAGAACTCAATAAATGCTAACTAAGTTAAATAAATGAAACAAAATCATAGTTCTTAGAAAGTCATAGTATCTTTTTCATTATTGAGAGGAAGAGAGAGAAATTGAGAGAGAGAGACTGGGTTTGTTTTGTTGCTTGCGTTTTGTTTTTGTTTTTGTTTTTTGTTTTTTTTCTATTAAAGATTAGAATTAGACTTTTATCTCTCAGGAAGCTTTATTATCATAGCACACAATAATTTTAAAGTTAAACTGTTTATTCTTCTCTTTAGATTAAAACTTGAAGAACATTCTAAAAACTTTTCAATCCTTTTTTTAAATAATATTGGCTCTTTTAGTTCTACCCTTTTTTATTGAGTTAACATTGGTTAAGAACATTATACAAATTACCTGAAATTTATAATCTTATATTTGTACCTACTATTACATGCTCAGCACCAAACATCTGGTTTCCTTCTGTTATCACACATTTGACTCTTTTACTCAATTCACTCTGTTCCCACACCCTCTGGTAACCGTCATTCTGTTGTCTTTTTCTATTGAGTTTATTTTTTTTTGTTAATTCATTTGTTGCTTTTTTGTTTTATATTCCACATACGAGTGAAATCTTATGGGTTTTGTCCTTTTTCATCTGATTTATTTCACTTAGCATAGTACCCTCAAGGTCCATCCATGTTTTCAGAAATGGGAATATTTCATTTTTCTTATGGCTGAGTAAGTTGTATTATATATGTATACATATATATATATAATTAAATACTACTCAAATCACTTTTTTAACTCTGTTTATCAAATTTTTCTCCTTTGTTCTTCAAAATTATTTGATTTTGACTTGTTTGAGGTAATTCAAATCAACATTTTTTATTGTGTTGAGAAAAAGAAATTAATTTCTTAACGGTATAGATGAATGAGAGATTACTTTCTTTCTATCAGCCAAATAAATTTGGAATGAAGTTGAGTGAGTGATTTTTTTTCATTAACCTGTGAAAAGGCTATTTATTTCCAATGTAATTAGAAAACAGGTAATTCTAACTTAATGAAATAAAACTAACCCTGAAAACAAATAGGACTTATTTGCAGTTCCAGCTAAATTAGATTTTGAAAAATGTTTTCATTTTGATGTGTTTTGAACTGTCTAGTAAAATTACAACTATAATATTTTAAAGAACAAGAGTGAAAACTTTGATCAGAGAAGGAAATGTATGTGTATAGATAGTATCTTGAGAAGCTCAAACTCACTATGCTATTTTAAGCGTTCTCTTATTTATAAGTCAATGATGTTAAATGATGCATGAAAATTGAATTTCTACTTGAATTTCATGAAAATGCTAAGATTCACAGGAATTGAGTATAAGTAGTTTAAAATGTGCACAGTAGGTCGAATTGATATTGCAATCCATGAGAGTTAAATGTTTTATTTGATAAATGCAGAAATGCAAGACTGCCTCTGGCAGCTGTTTAAAATAGGTTATAAATAAGATTTAACGTTAACAGTAGGGATTTTTACTAAGCATAAACAGAAAACAACTCACATTAATATGTTAGGGTCATGGACTACATTATATTAAAATTAAACTGTCCTTTTTCTTTGAAAAAAAACAGCCAGTTAAAACCAGTTAAACTAGAACAAAATTATTTATATATATATACACACATACATAAACACACATGTACATACATAAATACTTTTGAATGGGACTAAAATAAGAAAATAGTATTACTGTCACATAGAATCATTGCCTTATGGATTAAGAATAATGGTTTTCCTATAGTTTCTGTAGTAAGTTAATAGAAGTACATAAAGTATGTAATAATAACAAAAAGCTACTATCCTGGGATTAGAAGGATATATATTTTTGTAGCTCTCCATATAGACAACACATTTAAAACCCTGGAGAATGGGGCATTTAGGGATTGTGTTACAAGTCAAGTAAAAACTTAAAAAAAAAAAAGAGCCATTTTTTTATAAAACTCTCTCAATTTCTCTAATTACTCAGCCTTGATTTAAAACATAAATGAATTAACAGTCTACAGTTTTGGAGTTCCTCCTTTATTTCTTTTTTTTCCTCCTAAATTCCCACTAATTTAGCTTCAGTCTTGAAAGCAAGGCCCGAGACTTGATTGCCAGAAATTTTGAGGAGCCTGTGATCCTGAGAAATAGGAGCATAAAACGAGACAAATGAAAAAGGAAAGATACAAAAGTTTATTTTGGTTTGTATTATCAAGTTGGCCACCAACCAGGTGACTGACACTCAAACCCATGGCATATTCTGAGGAGCCTCACAAAATATGTCAGAGCCATCTGACTGGGGGATAAAAGACAAAAGCATTTTTTTTTTTTTAAATCAGTTCCCACTCTTGCTTAGACAAGGCTATTCCTTAGATATTAACAGCCCAGCACTTCTGAATGCTCTTCAGGGTCCCAAGAATGTCCCACACTCAGTATGTCACAAAAATAAAGCAGTTGGTGCTTGGCACATGACCCAAAGAAAGGCACCTTTGGATTACATCTGCCGCAGCTGGTGGAGGGCTGAATGGCTGGAGATGATCACCTCCCAAAAGCAGAGATCAGAGTGCCAGGTGGGGCTCAGAGCATGGTAAGGTGGGCATAAGGGCTGTCAGAGACACCCATGTTCTTCCTCATGCAGTCTAGATTCTTTTAAGCTCCTCATGTAGTGTTTCCAGACACCTCATTCTTGTTGCCATTCTCCACTTCTCAAGGTGACTTTATCTCAGATATATTATTTTTCTAGAGCCAGGTAAAAATAAAATAGAGATGTTTTAACTGTAATACTTTAAAGTTCTAAACAGCAGGGTTAAAGAGGGCCCATGAAGCAAAATTTTGAATCCCCTGATTCAAGAGCTCCCATCAATGCAAGAAATGCTCATATTTGGTTTTTCATCATTCATTCCAAATTAGGCAAGTGACCTAAAATACTGTCCTGAGATCCTGTCCTGAAACACCTAGCAACGCAATTTTTTCTAAAACTTAAGAACATTTTTGGTTGACTTCCATTTTCAATTCTAAAAGTAGAAAATATTTCCTCAGATCATCAACGTGAGCTAACTGGAATGAAAGATTTCCTTTAACTTTTTTCTTGGAGATACTGTCACTTATACCATAGATAGATAGATAGATAGATAGATAGATAGATAGATAGATAGATAGATAGATAGATAGATGATAGATAGATAGTCACTGTGAAAATGCTTGTTTGTGATTGTGATGCATCTGAATACAATTTTAAGCAATTATTTGGTCTCTGTATTTGGAAAACACTACATTACCGAGACATGTTCAGCTTATTAAGTACACAACACCTGTAATCTTTTGCCCCCTTTCTTGAAGATTAGAGTCTGAACAGTGTGGTTTTCTGCACCATAGTACCAATGTGTAGAGATTGCTGCCAAAAGTCAAGACAAGAAAAAAAGGAACATTATTACTGGGAAAAAAAAAAGAACAATCATTGAAAGTTTAAGACTGAGAACTGACAATTAACAGCTAAGAAACAGGTTTAAATCATTAAACCAAGGATTAAGTTTCTAGGATACATCTGTAAATATGGCTGATGTGAACAGCTTCAAATACTTTATTTTATTTAACATACATTTGCTTTTATTATGCAAGGTGCTGCTAGTATTACCCTCAGAGGCATTCTTTTCTTTCCACAAAACCTGTTTTAGAGGTAGAAAATCTAATAAGTAAGATATAATTTCAGGGTCAAGTGTCAAATGCTGGTAGAGCTTCACCAAGCCTCAAAATTCTTATTTCATCAATATCATTTGTCCAAAAGGATTATCACTCTTCAGAACAAAATAAAGAGACATAATTCTCATTCTTGAAATACTAACTGTATACTCTGAGGAAATAAGAGAGCCATTTACAAACATTTACATAATATGTAATTAAGTGTGAAGTTTCTCAGTATCATTGAAATATTAAAACATTATTAAGAGGAAAAATTTTAAAGGTCTAGAGTCAAAATAGATGGTGTTATGGATTTGAAAGAGAACTTATAAGATATGAGAGGTTTAATTTGGAATAGTGGAGAGGGATAAGAAATGCATTCTTTGTAGAGAGTAATACATGAACAGTTCCACAAGACACATAGCAGTCTGTTCAGTAACAATGGTATTTTTCTATTTTCTTTCATTTCTTTCTATTGCTTTTTCTCCAGATTACTTAGGGCTGGCTCCCATTTGTCATTTAAGTCTCCCTTAAATATTCCTTTATCATCTAATTTGTGTAGACACTAGTCACTCTCTAGTACTATATTTTATTTTCTTCAAATAATTTGCCTTAACTGATAATGTCTTCTTTATCTGTCATCCCCCACTAAAATGTTAGCTGCATGTCTATCTTCTTTACCTGCTATATCAAGAGCAACTTGAATGTGCTCAACATGAAGTTGATAAAAAATCACATTTACTGAATGAATTGAATGTACCACATAAAACCACATGACCTTACTTCTTTCTTGGTGGGAAGTAGGACTTGAGCATGTCCTTTTTTCAAAGTCTTTATGTTCACTAGTGGTTTCCTTGACTATGTTCTTGTTTCATTTAAAGTCTATTCAATAAAAGCAAAAGAAAAAATTGATGACATTTTATGAGAGAAAATATTCTTTCATCTGTCTTATAAAGATATGAATTTGGTAAGATGAAATACCTGGTCCTTTATATTTACAGTATGATAATTAACATATATTGTGGACATTTTAAAAAATCCTACAGATTTTCTTTTGTTTTCTCTAATATTCTATGTTTCATGAGATCTAAAAAGTTTTTAAATAAATGTGATTGCCACATTGTTACCATTAAAAATTTCTTTTAAGACCATTTGTATAACAAAGTAGTTAATAATTTGTTTTATGTTGATTGTTCTTTAGTTTTTCTAAAGAGAAATCCAGAATTATATTATGCTACTCAAAACTAAGAGAGATACAAGAAATGTTTATTAGAATCTCTAAAATAAGTAATTTTCCTCACTGGTTGAGACAGGAAATATGGAATTCTATGGCCCAGTAATTCTCTCACTTGCTTTTGAAGTCACAGGCCACTACTTGCACCTCCTTAAAGATACAAAAACATTAAAGATTGAAGTAAAAGAGCTGTTATTGAATATATTTCACCACTCCATGAAACAATTCAAATTAATGTCCTAACAATCAGTTTTGTATTTAAAGAGCACTCGTTATTATGAAAAGATGTTAAGGAACCTTAGATTACTAATAAAGAAAGGATTGCTGAGGACTGTTAACCGTTTTTAAGAATATAAAAAGCTCTATAAAAAGGTCAACCAACTGTTTTCCATCTACATGGAGATAGGACCAAATTAAATGTTTACAAATTACAACAAAAAAAGATGTCATGTAAATTATACCTAAAAGGCTTTTTCACTGGAGAAGCTTATTGACATAGAACAGTTATCCTCTACTAATTAAGTATAGAATATTTGGAGGCATAGGTTCAACAAGATAGTATTTGCTAGGTATTTTTCTCCTGGCAAAAAACAGACACAAGTCTCCTCAAATAAAAGAGGCTGACAACTACGACAATAACAAGATACACATACATTTCATAATTCTGTTTTCCCCTTTTGACCATAACACTTATATTTGGAACCCAGAAAAAAAAAAAAGATAAGGTGAACACAAAAGTATGACTAGGTTAGAGAGGTTGAAGAAGATGGAAATAAGTGGGGAAGATAAGATGAATTCATAGAAAGTGACCTGTGAATAGAGGAAACTAAAAGACTTCTATGTGGACTAGGACTGAAGTCCTGGACAAATACCTATAAAATATTCCAAACAGAAGCTCCTTGAAATTATATGCAAGTCATTTCATATTTGTTGTTTTTTCTTTTTCCTTTTTTTATTTCCTTGCTTCTTTCTTTTTTTAATTATGAGAAACGTTTATTCCAATGGTATAGTTGACTCCAAAATGTTTCATGCTCTTACTCGAAACATTGCCCTGGACTAATTAATTGTGTTGCCATGGAAATCATGACTTTATCTTAACGTTAGGAGTTAGCTGCTAAATTGCAGGACTTCTTTCTTAAAGTTGGAGTGAAAAAGAAATGTCTCAGAAAAGAGTTAAGACTATTGCAGTGACTATTTAAAGCTAAAGGAATGCCCTTCTGGTTCCCACTTCCCTGAGGCTATAGTTAGGAGATAAATCTTGAAGCTTGCATCAAAAAGAGAGAACCAGTGTGTCTGAGGCCATGGCTTCTTCATCTTCTCGGCTATTATGCTCAGCTTTGCTTCTAATGAATAAAGTCAAGGTACTGTGTTTTTATTTTCTTCTTTGCCTCCCTCCCACCTATCTCAACTAAATGTGTTTCTAATACTACATTGTCTGCTAAGAATTATATAAGAAATATGGTCACTTTGAAAGAAGCAGAGAAAATTAGTATAAATTCAGTCATCAGTATTGTACCTTCTCTGTAGCTAGCAGTGAGTAATTTATGTATAGATATCATGGTCACCTAGTTTAATGTAGATTTAACTAGCAATAAAGAGATAATGTAGAGTTTGATGCTTAAAACTATTCTGGCTTTCTCCCTGAGCCATCGAATATCAATATAAATAAATAAATAAATAAATAAATAAATAAATAAATAAATAAATACGCATTGACATTTTAAAATAAGTTCTACCTGGTGCCTTAAACCAGGGGTTGCAAACTTTTTCTATAAAAGGCCAGATAGTAATTATTTTAGCCTCTATGGTTTGTACAGTCTCTCTTTCAACTACTCAATCCTATTGTAACACAAAAGAGGTCATAGGTAATACATAAGTGAATGGTGTGGCTGCTTTCCAGTAAAAATTTTATTTACAAAAACAGGCAATGGCTAGATTTGACCACCAGGAACATAGTTTACCAGCCCATGATTGAAACAGTGGGAATTGTTTTTATTTTCTCAGATATGCTCTCCTTTCTTCTTTTTCTTTTCTCCAAACCTCAGATAAAGCCCAAAAGAAAGAGGAGAAGCATTTCCTGTCTGATAGCTTCCAATCTCGGGGCCATACTTCTTGTCTACCTGCTTCTGGCTTGCTCTATTGGTTTAAGTTTGAGGCTAAGTGTGATCTGCAACTTCCCAGTAAGGACTCTCAGTGAAGCTGCCTGGCTGCCATACATTACCCTCAGTTTCTCTGGTGCTATGACCTTTCAGGGGACTGGCCATGGGTGCCACTCAGTCTCAGGCCAGGCAGTCAGTGTTACTGGAACTAAAGGAGTCCATCTGCCTGTGAGCTTTGGAGTCAAAGAAAAGATACATGCAGGTTTTGCAGCAAAGTAAGTTAAAATCTACTTTAGACAGTTGCAAGTGCCAGAGACAGAGGCGAACTAATGCTCTCAAGGACCTGTCCCTCTTCTTTCCAGGTGGTTCAGGAGTACAGATTATATAGGGAAAAATCACTAAAGGAGTTGGTGGCATAGGTGCTACTGATTGGACAATTGGATAGGGCTGAGGTAATTGATCATTGTGTCCATTTCTGGAATCAGCCTACTGCCTTCCTGGCTGGTCCCATGGCTGGTGGGGTCGTTCTGTGTGGATGGTCCTGGAGCTCAAACACATCTAAGACTAAGACTAAAACTTATTATCCTCATGACTGTAGACCTGAGAGGCTCAATAAATCTTATGTCCTAAGGCTTAATGATTAAAGGAACAAGCCTACGAAAGTAAAGGGAGAGAGAGTGGAAAAAGTGAGTCCCAGTGTCATTATCTGGGCAAAACCAGCTCGATAAATTTTGATCATAGTTTTCAGTTCTGGAATCAGCCTGGTCCCATGGCCCATGGGGTTGTTCTGCCTTGATGAGCCTGGAACTAAAATACATTTAAGCTAAGATGTTATCCTTGTGTAACCGAAACTTACTGTCCTCATAATTATAAACGTGAGGCTTGATAAATCTTATGTCCTAAGGCTTACTGATTAAAGGAGCAGGCATGCAGAGGTAAAGGGAGAGAGGGCTGGAAAAAGTGAGTGAGTTACAGTGCCATTATCTGGGCAAAATCAGCTTGAATCAGAAAAAAATACCTACATTAAAGAGACGAAATAACTTGAAACCTATTTGATTTTATTAGCCAATGTCACTCCAATAATTTGAATAACAAAAAAATGAAATAAAGTCTATGTGCAGTTACATCACGGTAGTCCCCACTGGCAACCTGCCCAACCACATCTACATCCCACCCACACCATATGTGAAAAAGGGCAGCCTGGGAAAGCTGTACCTTAAGATCTCAGGTATTTGACTACACTGGCCAAGTAGACTTTGAGGGCTCCTATGTTTTTCAAGAGGCCTCCTTGCTTCCCTCTGTTTTTAAGAGTACCCTTAATTACCTGACATGCCCCCACCCTTAGACCAAAGCCCAGAGAGCTTCCCTCAACCTTATATGTTGCTATGTTAAAAAGGGAATAAAGATATTTGTGCTTGCATCTCGCACTACATATCAGAAACTGAAAACTATATCCTCCTTTCTCTTTTTATTTCTTCTTGAATAAATCCTAATTTACCCAGCCCACCTCTACTATAGTTTAGATAGACAGGCCACTAGGATACAAGTTATGTACTGAGAAAGTTCAAAAAGGAAAATGTATACATGGTTTCAGACTATTACTCTGGTATATATTACCTTATATTTCTTTACACCCACCCTTCTGGGATAAGGGTTGCTATTCTGGTTTGGAACAGAAGCCAAAATCTATGATTGAAAGTTCCTATTGTGTCACTAAATATGTGGTATTAGTAATAATTTAACTCTGAATATTTATTTCATAATTCTTTCAAGCTATTAAATCAGATTAGATGATCACAAAAACACCTCTCAGCTAAAAAATGATCTTAATTATTTTCTACTATCATCAACACAAATGCTCAAAAATCTCTTTATTTTTAGTCAATATAAGACTTGCAAATATTTCCGTTGTCAACCACCTGACAATCATTAATTAAGGAACTCTAACTCTAGGCTTTGAGTAATACCATCATTTTTAGAAATAATTACTTATGAATCTCAGTTCTTCATTCAATTGACTATTTAACTGAAATATAAATGAAAGCAATATGAACTACAATATCTAAGGGTCTCCTAGCCCTATCAGTATATTAATTATTTAATATAATAAACACAATTAAAAAGCATCAATATCTCTTTTCACCACTGCATGTGAGTTGGCTTTTGAACTATACCTATGTTTGCTTTACATCAGTGTCTACTGCTAATAATTCATAAAGTCACATGGTGAAAAAATACTATATTCTTCTGCTTTAAGGATCTTACTTATATTTAGATTTCAGAGTTGCCATCTACAAACAAACAAACAAAAAGCTTTTCACTTTCCCTAGCTTTGGGATTTTTAAAGGATTTTGGTTTTACTTTATAACACAAGGCTCAGAAACCTCACTCTCTTAAAGCATTTGAAATTTCCAGATATTGGGAGTTTGAATATTGTCACTTCATATTGCATATGACCATAGAAAATTTGTCCTTCTCCATCCCAACAAAAAAAGAAAGAAACCATGAGGTCAGAATGTTTGCTTAAACTTTCATTCATACATTTCTTTATTTATTTACTCAATTAGTAGATATTTATTGCTTCTTGTGTACCAAAAACTACTAGATAGCTAGAATACAGGCAAATTAACTCTGTCTCATTGTAATGCAAGGGCATGTGAAAGAGATACATAGCAGCTATGGGAGAACAGAAGAAAAAATTCTTAAGATAAAATTTTTTATGTATGTGTTATTCAATAGTATTTGTAGATTGATTACCTTACCATTCTTTTTTTTTTTTTTTACTTATGAGTACTTTAAGGGGTCTTACTTAAATTCATTGTAATGTCTATTTATAATACTATGTATAATACTATTTGTTCCTGTCACATAAACATAGGAATTTAAAAATATTTAATGAACATTTGTTATATGGAAAACTTTGGATCAGTTAGTTTGCCATCTGTGAGGAAAAAATAGAATTTTAGTATACAAGAATAATGAAAATTAAAATGAATGAAAAATCACTTATTCCAAAAGAGAACACCTGGAAAATATGTTTTCAGAAACTGAAGGTCAAGGAGGGGCAAAGCACATCAGAAAAAATGAGTTTCTTAATCTCATGAAGCCAGATTTGCCTAATGAAAATATAGCTTATGACAAAATAATTGTCCAGTAATTACTCTAAAAGATAAAACAAAATCAAAACTCGAATAGAGCAAATTTGCCTTTTGTATTATGGCCAATGACAAGTAGTGCATCATTCATGCTGCAAAATACTACTTTCTGTGAGAGGTGACAGATTGCTCAGAGGTTAAGTGAATAGGTTACCTCGTGTAAAATCTCCTGCAACCCAGTCCCTTAGAGGAGATGCAAAGTTTATTATTGCTACTGCTATATGTGGCAATTTCATATTCAGTAATTAAAAATATGTTATGCCATGCACATATATATGAAGCAAATATTACGGTTTATAACTACTGAGTGCTTGCTCTCTGCCAAGGACGGTTCTAGGTAATTTATATGTATCCATTTATTTTACATGCACAAATCTAGTACATAAGTATTTTTATCATTCTTTATATGAATAACTGAGACATGGAGAGATTGAGGATGTTGCCTGAAAATTTCACAGAAAGCCAGAGGCAGATCCTGGATAGAAAATCAGGCATGTTAGGTCCAGAGCAGGTGTTCTCAGTGACAGAACAATGTGCTGTGTGTCCTACATAGTCCAGAAGTCAGTGAATTTTATTTTATTTTATTTTTTTACATTTTTTAAGAATGCAATCTAGCACTTATTTCACATAGCATAAAAGTAAAAACAAATTTGAGTCATAGATGAACCCAT
The DNA here is from genome assembly GCA_004027375.1 of Macroglossus sobrinus. Classification (NCBI taxonomy): domain Eukaryota; kingdom Metazoa; phylum Chordata; class Mammalia; order Chiroptera; family Pteropodidae; genus Macroglossus; species Macroglossus sobrinus. The sequence goes on from PVKZ01000100.1 coordinate 191,064, forward strand.
GATGAGTGAAGCACTTGTTACTTTTATCTACTATGTCTAGATACTTTTAAAGTTAGAAAGAGACAAGTAGATGACATTGGAGACAACCTACTGGGGCTCAAGTACCAAAGGGAAGACATTAAGGACATGTTTCTCTACTTTCCAGGATCCAATAAAAAAAGATTTTTTCAGGGCAACCAAAGATAATAAGCCACATTAACACATGCACATAAGAAACTTAATGTCATGTTAATTCATTCAGAAAGGAGAATATGACTTTTTGTTTATTTTATTCATGTAGAAATATTTATTGAACAGTACCATAAAGTAAGTTCTATGAGAGACATTTGTAATATCAGGGTGTGGAAATGTAGAACACTTTGATAAGGAGGTATGTTAGTTAGCTAGGGCTGTCATATTAAAGTACTAGAGACTGTATGGCTTAAACAACAGAAATGTATTATCTCACAATTCTGGAAGCTAGAAGTTCAAGATGAAGGTGTCAGCAAGATTGGTGTCCTGTGAGACTTCTCACCTTGAGTAGCAGATGACAACCTTCTCACATGAAAGAGAGAAGCTCTCTGAAGTCTCTTATAAAGATCCTAATCCTATTATTAGGAACCCACCCTCATTACCTCATTTCCCCATCTCCAAAAGCAGCCCGGAGGCAGGGCAGATACTTAAGGTTTCAACAGGAATGTTTTCAGAGGACATAAACATTCAGTCCAGAACAGGAGGTAATGGTGCATGAATAAAAAAAAAAATTAGACCCAAGGAAAGTGACAAAAGAACAAAATCTTGAGGGTTTTGTTGTTGCTTCGCTGTTGTTATTTTTTTTAAGTATTATATTCAGCGAGATAATATATTTGACAATCTTGATGCCATGCACAATTCAAGAAAAATGCAAATGATCAAAACTCAGATAATAAAAAAATCAAAAACATTAGTAAAACTGCTTGGAAATGTTATCAAAGAACTAAAAAGAAGCAGTATCAGTATTAGTTTCAAACTCTCAAGAAAAGATAATCCTCATGCTGTAAAATCTTCTCCATAGAACTGCCTGATGTATAAAATATATATTAATAACAAAAGATAGCACTTATTTTGCACTTAAATTTTTTTAGGAACAGTGTTATGCTTGTATTAGTTTATCTAGCCCATTATGTAGTCAAGCCTCAATACTAAAACTTAAGTAAAAGGACCCTTTAACAAAAAACACATAGTCGCTTCTGAGTATGTATGTAAAAATATTTAAATAAAATCACTAATTTGTACAGAAGAATAGAGTTTTTTCAATAATTTAAGGAAGATTTAAATAATGAAATGACACATTAAAGACTTAATATGAAAAACTACAGGATATTCTTAGTAGAATAAGCATCTAATGAAAATAAACAAATGAAAAAATAGACTCAGGAATTGATTAAAAGGTGGAATAGTAAGTTACTTCCTTAGCACAAGAGCAGTCTCTCTATTTTACAAATAAAAATATGCCAAAGATGCTAACTGCCATTTTTATTATTTAACATTATTCCAAAAATTCTAAGCCATTAAAAGTGTATTTTATGTATTGAGATCTAAAAAATATATATGACTTACAAAGGATATGCATATATATCTTAAAGACTCAGTCAAACCAACACAAAATTCTTAAAATTAATAGTTCTGTAGTGCACCGATAAAATATAAAAAGGAAAAAGCATCAGTTTTGTTCTATTTTAGAAATAATCGGAAGTTATGAGGAGGAAAAAAGATACTCTACAAAACAGCAACAAGGAAAACAAAAACATGAAATGCCTCAGAAAAAAATAAGTATTTTGTACATGAGACATCACCAACCTTTACTTTGGAATACGAACAAATTTAATAGATGATATAGTATGTTTTCCTCTAGAAGAACAAATACTTTTGGTATGTTACTATTTTCAAATAATTTTAATAGACATTAAATATTTCTTCAAAATATTAACCTGATTATTTTCTTTTCAATAATGGCTTGATAAAAATAATTATAATGTTATCTGAAATAATAAACAGGTTATATACAATTGAAGAAAACAATTATGAAGGGAAAAAATAATATAAACAATTTAAAACATGCTATAACACTATAATCAACAGCTAAATCAATGGGATAGAATAGATATCTTTGAAATAAACTCATACATACACCTGAAACTGAGTGATATATGAAGCATCATAAAACTATGTGCAAAGGAAAAATTATGAAATAAATATTGCTAGGATGAATTGACTACATATTTAAAAATGTGTTTAGTTGTTCTTTGCTATATAGAAATATGAAAATAATTTTAAAAATTTGAAAGTCTAATATAAAATCAATTACAGTTATACCCTAGAATAGCATATAGATTTGACTGATTGTTAGTTGTGAAATGCTTTCTGAGTATAAACACAAAGGGAAACAATGGAGGGAAAGATGTATACTTTTGTATACCCAAAATGCCAAAACAAAATCAAAAGACAATTTATAAAAAAAACTTTAAAATAAATATATAAAAAAGAAATTATCATTAATAAGTATAATCTGCTAAAAAAATTCTTCAATTTAGTAAATTACATAGTAAAAGCAATTTGGAAAATAGACAAATAGGCAGTCCATATACACATAAATATGAATAGCCAACATGCACAAGCTTTCTTTACTAGTTATCAAATCAAGTAAATAAAGCAAAAACTCAAATTACATATTTTTATCAAATTCAAAAGAAGCCATATAACTTAAAAGATAATACTAAGTTTGTCTATATTCATATAAAAAAGAGTTCTTTTCTTTTTTAAGAAAAGATGAGTTCTTACCTTTTTTTAAAGAATATATAACCTTGAAACTGTTCAAACTCTTTCATCTAATTTTCCCCTTATTCTACATTAATCCTGAGGAGATAATCAGAAACACAGTTATGAATTCATTGTATAAATTGCATATTGTGGTAATGTATATATTAGAAAAAAATGGCAATAATCTTTATTATTATTTATTATTAATTATGGTACATTTATTATAATACTGTTGTTGTTATTTCTGTGAATTGCATTATAAACTGCTTTGATTCATTATGTTTATGCATTTTCAAAATTAATTATACAGTAAACATTAAGCTAAAACGAAGGATCAGATTGTCATATGAGACTCATTTTAATCGGAGATTATGCCAGTATCAAAACTTTACCAATATTTTAAGTATTCAATCAGTCAAGAGTCAGGGAGCAGTCTAATACATCCTAATTGTCTCCATAAGTCCTCCTTTGTTCATTATACATAGTGTCTGGCTCAGAATAATAAAAGGCCCCAATGTTGCCTCACATAGTGAGGAGAATTTAAGTTATAAAACATTCTACTTTATCCTTAAGAGAGTTGTGTGGCTTATATGACATTCTCTAGGGGGCCAGTCCACATAAAACCACCCAAACTAGGTATGTTTACAATCAACAATCCTAAACCAAAAACATGTTCTTCAAAGTATTTCATAGATAAGAATGCTCTCTTCTAGCAGATATTATTAGTCTGTTGTCCTGTGGTCACGTTATCATGTTTATAAGACCAGGTCACTTACCTTCTGCCCTCCTACTCCCCAGAAGCATATTCCTAGTAATCAGGAGGTGTCACAGGCTAGCTGCTTTAATGCCTTCCTCCCAACATTACTTTTACTGTAAAACTTGTTTGAAAGATAAAAAAAATGAAAGAAAAAAAGAAACCACTCAAGTCACAGTGTTTACTATGAATTGGAGAAAAGCAAGACCAATACCGGTTATAACAATTCATTATAGAAATCCAAGAAATAGGTGATGCAGGCCTAAACAAAGAAGTGACTGATGATAGAAGAAAAAAGGAAGTGAGATTTAATAAATGCTACAGCATTTCAATTGACTAAATGTAGTGATTAACTAGATGTTGAGTTAAAGGAGTAGAGGGAATAAATAATGATTTACAGATGGAAGCTTGGGAAGATATATGTGGTTATTTGCAAAGAGAGGGAGAACAGAGGGGAGCAATATTTGGGAAGGTTAACAGAAAATAAGAGAACTGATTATATTTAAATTCTAATAGAAAGCAACAATTAGAGATATAGAAATGGAAGATATAGAATAACACAGGGAGAATAAATGAGGTCACTTTACTGATTTCGATTCCAGAATTACGCGGGGGGATCAGCCTTTGATAGGAAGACAGTCATTTTCCCACTGTGGTGGGAGGGGAGTAAACAAGCATGTTCTCTTTTGCTCTAGTCTCTTTTGATGGCCCCCATTTTCTCTATCATAGTTACCAAATAGGGCACTTCTTTTGAATATTCAACTACTTGGTAAACTAAATATTTAAAAGATTATTTGTTAGAAGTGAAATCAGAATGAGAATGTTAGATGACCCTTGAGGATGGGTCATTCAGGTTACCAAGAAAGATGCCAGTAGGGCCAGATTAATTACTTAATACAATAGAAGTCCTCCAGTCCATGTACTAGAGTATTCGTATCTCTAAGATTAAGGGGTTTTTTTACTTCTGGGATGTTTTTATTCTCACTCTTGAATTTTTTACTTCTCAATTTCCCCTTTCCTCTTTTCTTCTAATATCTTCTGTTAAGTATGTTAATTAGTTCATTTTCAGATTATTCAGTTGCAAACTCATTAAACTTGTTTCTTTTCTGCAGTCTCTTTAGTCACACTTTTATCAAATTGTCTCTTAGGCTATTGACTTCCTTGTGGCTCATCTTTTCTATTTTAGTTCTTTTATTGTAGATTTAACTTGAAATTTCAGAAGCTCCTCATTAACTACAGTGATGTGTTTTTATTTAATCCTAGTAAAGCTGATGCTAATTAGTTTCACTTGAGTTCAAAAGATGATCAGCCTGTAAAATTTGGTCTGATCCAGAAACTGTTGTCATGGCAATGCCCCATCTAATATAGTGTTTAGTGCTGTAGATAGATAGTCTCCGTTTTCTTCCCGCAGCCTTCTTCTTTGTACCTGTTAACCTCTTTTGATATGCATGATGGTGTTTAATTTCTTTTTTTTATTTTTATTTATTTATTTGTTACTGGGAGAGCAAGAATTTCATGTTGAGAAAAAGGTATAGAAAAGAGCTAAGGATGATAGAGCAGGTTGTTTCCTGCGAATTCACTCCCTTGCCCTGTAAAAAGGATTGAAGCTTTTACTGTTAGCAGACAGACCTCAGAAATTAAAGAAATGTTCTAGGAGAGATGGGAGTGTCTCAACTGGTTTTGGGATTCTAGGCCCACACATTCTCTGGGTAGGAGCAGAAGTGAGGCTGCATCAAATGGATTCTCAGTCTAGTGGTAGCCAAAAGATGAAGAAAGACAAAGAGTGGATGGGGTCCATATAAAACTCCCACCATCTTTTACAGAAACAATCGAGGGACACCTTGAAGAAGAGAAGTTCAAACTCATAATGTGATCATTAAAAGCATATGACTTTATACAGTAGTCTCATGAGATTCAGGAAATTTGGAATACAAAATTTATAAAAAAAGAATTTTTCTGTTTTTTTTTGCATTGATTAATTTTTATTATTATTTTTTAAATTTAGTTTCAAGTATATAGTATATTGGTTAGACATCTGTATATTAATGCTAACTGCATTCCCTATGCTGTGGTCTCTATCCCTGTGACCATCCATCAGCTACTTATTTGTACTTCTTTAGCCCTTCATCCCATTCTCCCAGACTCCCAAAATTCCCCTCCACTCTGTCTGTTACCAAATTGTCCACTATATTTATGAGTCTGTTTTTGAGTAGTTTGTTCTGTTTATTCCTTAGATTCCACATATAAGTGAAATCGTGTTTATCTTTCTTTGTCTAACTTAAACACCTTCTAGGTCCATCAAAGTAATATCTTTTTCCATCCCTTTTCTTTTCATATGTAGGGGTCTTGTTTTCAGCCTTTCAGCCACTCTATCTTTAGGTTGGAGCACTTAATTCTTTTCCATTCGAGGTACTTATTGATAGGAATGTAGTTGTTACCATTCTTTATACCTGTTTTTGATACATGTTTTTTTTCCTTAAAGAAGACTTGCCAACATTTCCTGTAATACTGGTTTGGAGTGATAAATTCTTTTAGCTTATTTTTGTCTGGGAAGCTCTTTATCTGTCCTTCAACTCTAAATGATAGCTTTGCTGGATAAATTATTCTTGGTTGTATATCCTTGGTCTTTATCCTGTCGACTATTTTTTGCCAATCCCTTCTGTCCTGAATAGTTTCTTTCAAGAAATCAACTGCCAGTCTTATGGTGTTCCCTTATATGTAATTATTTGTTTTTCTCTTGTTGCTTTTAATATTCTTTCTTTGTATTTCATCTTTGGTATTTTAATTATGATGTGTCGTGGTGTGGGCCTCTTTGAATTCCTTATTTTTGAAATTCTCTGAGCTTCCTAGGGTTTTATGTCCATTTCGTTCACCAGGTAGGGAAGTTTTCCGTCATTATTTCTTCAAACAACTGTTCAACATATTGATTTTCTTCAGTTACTCCAATCAGACAAATATCTGGAGCCTTAATAGTGTTCCATATGTTTCTTAAATTATTTTTATAGTCTTGGCATCTTTTTTCTTGCCATTTTGATTGAGTGTCCTGATTGGCTTTCCTGTCCTTTAGATAGGGCATGTGATCTTTTACTTTATTAACTTTGTTTATTCCTTTGTTTATTTCATTTAATATACTTCTCATCACAGATAATGTGTTCTTCATTTCAGACTGGTTTCCTTTTATTATAATTTCCACTTCCATTTTTATGTTTCTTATCTCTTTGTTGAAGTTATCACTGAATTTATCTACACTTCCCAAAAGTTCATTGAGCATCTTTATAACCAGCGTTTTGAACTCTGCATCTGTTAGATTACTTGACTTCATTATATCTGGATCTCTGTTCTTTTCTGTCATATGGTTTCTACTTCTTTGTCTTCCCATTTTGGCTGCCTTTCAGCATCCGTTTCTATGTACTAAGCAAAGATCCTAAGTCTTCTGATCTTATTAGTGTGGATTTGTGAAGTAGGTGCCGCATGTCCTCACCCCAGTGGCACAGTCCTGAGAGGGATTCAACCGCAGGCCAAACTTAGCCCAAGCCTCTACCTCTCCAGCGCCACCTGTTAAGATTCAGCAAGCAATCTACAGATGCTATGCTTATAGTTGCCTCAGAAGGTCACACCAGAAACTGAGGCTGCCTCCAGTATGAGTCTCAGCACCTGACTTACTGAGGATATAACTGGATGTGGCTTAGGTGGTGCCGTGAGTTTGTGAAGTGGGTTTTCAGGAAATCCTCTGGGTGGAGCAACCTCTGTCATCCAGTTTGATGACCTCAGGGCACTGGGAGAGGGGAGGGGTCAACAGGGAACAATGGATACCACCGGCACTTGTGTACAGTGTGTGTCTCACCTTGGCCCTCACTCCAACAATGTCTCCCTATAATTCCCTGGTGCCCTCTGCACACACCAGAATCAGCACTGGTGCTCAGAGCAAGCAGGTTCATCACAGCGAAAATCTACTCCCTAATGTAGCCCCTTTAAGAGGCTTCTGACACTGCCACTGCTGCAGCCTCCTTCTCACTCAGCCACTGGGGACCGGCCAGCCGCATGTCCTCGCCCCATCCTACCTTCTGCTATTGCAGAGTCTTTTCTTGGACTTTTCCCTAGTTGTAGGGCTTGTTCCTCTGGATCCAAGATAAGTTTTACTTGCTGCTGCTCCTTGTTTCCATCACAACTTTGATTTGGTCACCGGAGGGGTGAACAGAGCCTCTATCATCTATGCCATTTTTTTCCCCACTCTCGGAATTTTTGTTTTAAGTAATGTTTAAACTAAATACATGTAACTCTTTTAAAAACATTAACTGATGGCATTGTGTGAACACATTCTGGAATATAACTGAAATTTTATTGAAATTAGTTCTATTCTCTATGTTTCTTGTTTTGGGGCAACCTGGCTCTTTGAGGTTAATTTTTAAAGCTGACTCAACAAAGCAGCACATAAGTAAGTCACCTAAAAGCAGGTGTGGCTAGAAGAAATACAACTACCAGAGAGGCCTTGGATTAGCAGTTACAAACGTGTCAATTTTCTTTTTTTTTTTTTTTTTTTGACTTGCTTTATGAACACTTCAATAATAAAACAAAGCTAGGTTCTTCCCTATTCTGATTCACTTCTCTAGTCTTCCTTGAGGACAGTGGAAAAATTATCTAAAATTCGTAATATTCTGAACCCAGTGTTCCTGGCCACTGGTTTCCAGAATAAGAGCAGGGAGGAAGTATTGGGGATTAAGCTTGTTCTAATAAAAAAATGACTCCAGAAAATTATATGTCATAAAAGAAACATTTCTAACAAGATCCAAGGTGATGCTGGTGCTAATGCTTTCAGTTTGGGGAACACACCTATTGAGAACCACTGGTCCACTGTGTTGTGAAAGAATTGAAAGGATCAAAAGTGAGTGCCAGGTGGACCATTTAAAAAACAATGTAACGGTCTGTACAAGGGGTAATAGAAGTATAATCTAGGGAAATGGAGGGACTTTGACTCATCTAAGAAATATTTAGGAGGCAAAATTGTTAGAATTTGGTGCTGGGTTGGGTATGATTTTGAAGGACAGAGAGACATCAAGAAGAATCCACTGGGTTAATTGCTCTACTTTGTATGTGAAAGGAAGGAAGTCTCGTCTTCAGAACCAGGAACAAACACATAACAATATATCTTGCCAACACGAGAGGGTTTCAGTTGTTGTCGTTGTTGTTTGTTTTTTTAAGGCTACCTTGACTTTCATTGACAGGTTTTATTGCTAAAACCTGGCAATAATCATAGTAAGCACTAGTGCTGACAATCAAATTATGAAAGCCTGTTGGCCTCCAGGGCAGCCAGAAAGCAAGTTTTAGGAAAATGCCAGAATAGCATTTTTGGCCCTGTCTGTGTTATTCCCTATGCACAGGTGGCACATGGGCCAAGTTACCCTTGGGCTCAGTGTCAGATCTAATTGTTCAATCTTCAGCTGAAGCCCAGAAATAGAGTTTCTAATGTAAATAAAGACAGCGATTAAGAACTAGTGATTACAAGTAGAGAGAGAGAAGAGAGAATATAAAAGATCAAACTAAAAAAAGGTTAATCCTGAATTGAAAAGAAAATTTCAAAGACAGGGAATGCAGAAACTGCCCAAGATAAAGAAGTCTGTAGTGTAGGAAAAATGGCGTTTGGCAGCTTGCACACCAAAGGAAACAAAGGTCTGAGACAAAAATGAAAGCAAAAAAAGAAAGAGAGAGTTTTTAAAATATTTTAGTGGTAATATCCCTAAAGATGAAACCACTGCAGAAATAAACCAGGGAATTCAAGCATATGCCAGACTATGTTCTGAGGAATATTCAAGGAAAGGGATGGTAACCAAAACTGGCCAAAAATTTTGTTGTCAGCTTCTCCAGTGTTTGGAAAAAGTAAAACTGAGACTTACCACTGGAAATATCAGAGATCATATCCAAAGGTTTTTGAGACAGGTTCACAAACACAAATTTGATAGCATTCCAGACATCAATCAGTGACTTCTTGCCAAAAAGTAAATGGCATCGCTCCCAAAGGCAGGAGACATTTGGCTCAGGATCTAATGGGAGAATTATGGGAACTCAGAGCAAGAATATCCAGGAGAACAGTTCATTGGAATATGGGGTGTTAAGGAATTCTTTGAAAATGAAGGGATGAATATATAAAATTTTCTATTACTTTGAGACAGAACATAAATTGATGCATAGTATAGCAATTGGAAGGGTTATATTTTTATTTTTGTAAATGATCTTTATATAGTATAAAAATTGTAGGAAAAAGTAAAAGCAAAATAAAACCATAAAAAGAAATAACACCCCTAAAATAAATAAAACTGGGCAACTTAAATTACATTTTGCAGAAGACTTTTGCAGAATCCCATTCTAATATCATGGCACTGAACACCATGATGATTATATGGGGAATAAACGGGTCTCTGAGTTTGCCTAAACAGATTACTAATAGTTCAGTTAGATACTACCTACCACCAAATCCCTAAATTATGGGTGAAGTCTATGGTTTAACATAAAGAGATTTGTTTGCTGTTTTGAGAATTTACATATAGTTTATTTTTAATCCAAATAATTATGGACGTATTTTGAAAGATTCAAGTTATATGCTTCATATCCTTCAGGAAGAAAGTAAGGAGGAGGGGAGATAATCAGATGATTATGATGATGATGATGATGATTAATTATCATCATTATTATTGCTTAATTAGGGTTTTAGGGAAATTTGGTGATTTCAAGCAATAAAAACAATTATAACTAATGTAAACAAAAAGGAGATTATTGCAAGTTGATGGAGTATCCCTTGGAACTGAGGAAATACTGGAAGAATCAATCCCAAGAAGGAAAGAGTCCAAGGAGAAACTTGGACCAGGTAGCAGAGTTTACAAAATTTTCTTCTCAGAAAACCTCGCTATGATGAATCAGCCCCAACATTTTTTCCTCTTTGCCCTTCCACTCAAGTTTCAAATTCCTAGAGAGAGTTTGAATGATCTGGCTTCATCTTCAACATTGAGTTAGAAAAGGGAGAGACAGCCTTCTCTACAGTTCCAGATATTGGGGTGTATTATCAGAAGGAGAGTGATTGTCAGGCAGTAAAAATCAACAAACATCTGCTAAAGTACAATATGCTTATAGAGTAACTTTTTACAAAAAGGCTGATTCCATTGAATTATTGAAAGACCCTACTTATACTTATTATAAATGTATGATTATATATTTTTTACAGAAATTAATAACGAGTTTTGAACTTATGAGATTCATGTGTGTGTGGTTAGAAATGGTACTAATTTGCATAGAAATCAGAAAGTATCTATTATTTCAAGAGTTTTAGCTGTGATAAGAGCTCTGATTCTAGACTATTTACAGGGAATAATATAATCACAAATAACTTACAAAGTACATTCTATGGTCCAGGCAGTATCAGAAACACTTTACAGATTTTATTTAACAGGAAAAAAGTCATGATGTGACTATGTGTGGCAAATTTTTTTTAACTATCTCTAACTTTAGTCCACCTATCTGTTCGTGATTCATTTCTGTTCTTTGGAGATGGTCTGAGTTGATCTGAAGATCTCAAATGGATCCAAAGTTCTGTTCAAATGGTCTATAACCTTTATACATTTTCACCAAGGATCAAAAGTCTCGCCTTATCGAGAATGGTTTGATTTTGCACCCACACAACAATTAGAGAATAAGGGTACCACACAGCAATTATCAAACACATTGCCCCAAGAATTCTTAAGGGCAAAATGGAAAATTTTTTTAACTCCATATGCCTGCTAGTGTTAGACAGAGAAGTGCGTTGAAGAAGTAGGTGGTAGCTACAATCTAGGATTAAAGTCTCAAGTGGCAAGTTACAATCCCAAGTGTCCTGTTTTAGTTTATAGTTTTAAGCAAGTATGAATTGTGTTCTACAGTGTACCCTGTTGTTTTTTTTTTTTTATTTTAGTCAGCTTTTTTTTTTTTTTTTTTTTAGGCGAGGCAACTCTTGGTTGATCTCACAGATTGCAAGGAGCTTCTCAGTTTACAATCCTTTTGTTTTGTTTTGTTTTTGTTTTAATTTTTTATGCCTATAGCACCCGGTCTTCCTAGGTGATCTCCCATCCAAGTACTAACCAGGCCCAACCCTGCTTAGCTTCTGAGATCAGACAGGATCAGGCTTGTTCTGGGTAGCATGGCCGTAGACTTTTTTTTTCATTTAAAATAAGGATTCAGTGTGCACGCCTGCACTCTCTCTCTCTCTCTCTCTCTCTCTCTCTCTCTCTCTCTCTCTCTCTCTCTCTCTCTTTCTCTTAAAATAGAATTATCATTCTTTGAAGAAGCCTCCTGTTCTCCTTGGTTTCCTATTTCTCTCCCTAATACCTTGAAGTGTATTTATGATTTGAAAACCCTAAGTCAAACCTTTTCTAATTAAAACTCTCTTCTATTCTTTAACATTCAGTAGAGTATTCTTAAAGTCTGACTGAAGGTCATTTCTTAATGGAAAACAGAATCATATATATATCAAGTCTTATTAAGTAGTACCTTTACTAAAGATTCTGTTATTTTTGATGCTAACATCTTTAACTTACATTCTAGTACTTGAAACTATTAAAATTAATTGAAAGGTTTTAATTATATTATTTACTGTTAAAATTTGCTTTATGCTATACATCCATTGCTATTTCTGGTGAGAGCTATAATAACACTGATCTGGGTGCTTTTATGGATTAATAGTTCAAGACATGTTGGGTGTCTAACTAAATTTTAGTTATGAGGAATAGGTGAAAAGTTCCTGTCAAGGGAATGTCAATTTGGCTTCAAGAGGAAAACTCCTCTAACTGCTCCTACTATTTAGTAATTGATCTTGATAGCAGTGAAAAGTTAAGAGGAGAAGATGTGCAGAACCTAAACAAGAAGAACTCCTCAAGTGATACAAAAAGTCCAGGAAACAAGAAAACTGAATGGCACACAGTGGTAGCAACATTGTTTCAACCTAGTGACCAATTCTTTCTCATTTGGCCAAAAAAAGAGTCATAGAATATAAATGTACTAGATAGATGCCAACTTCGAGACTTGACAGAGAGGCAAAACTGGGAGATTTTGCTCATCTAGTGGTAAGAATAGCTGCATGTCAATTTTAATGGTAGTTATTTTGTAGAGGGATATATGTTAAGTGCACAGAGAAAGCGACTAAGTATATATTCATTCATTTACATTTGATTCATTTTTGTTTAATTCGTTACCAAGCATTTTACCTTGAACATAGCTGGGACTCAAATAACCCATCCACTCATTCATGCAACATACACAGTATTTATTAAGCAGTTACTTTATTCTGGAGATGAAGATATAGCAGTGAAGAAACACAGCCTGCATGGAGCTTACATTCAACTCTCTCCAAGATGATTGCAATCTCTGGCTTTAATCTGAGGAATTGGTGAACATAAAATGTAGTTGTCAAGTGCCCAGACTCTGGAGCTAGATGGCCTTTGTCTGAAAGTGTGCTCTGCCATTTTCTTACTGTGCAATCTTGGTCAAGTTTCTTAATCATTTTGGAACCCAGATTTCTTTTTGATAAAAAGGGAATATAATAAAGTAATGTATGTGCTTACATTATATGTGTTAGTTAATGTAAACATGTTAATGTAAGTGCTCGGATTCATGTTTGGCACTAATAAGCATCATGTAAGTATCAGGTATTTTTCTTGTTAAGGAAAATTGATTAAATTTAACTCATGAGTAAACAATCCTTTATTACAGAGAGAAGAGTGCAAACCAGTGAAATCAAGACAGTAAAACTGGAGGTGGTAAATGCATCTCAGTGGATTATTGATGTTTATTTTATTTGTTGGGAAGATTGTAGAAGGGGAGAGCATAATTCAATGGTTAAGCTAGTTACTGGCCCTCAGTTTCCTCATTTGTGAAGAAAAGGTGATAAAAGATTTCTTTAATAAGGGTTCTATGAAAATTAAAGGAAATGATGTATGCAAAGTGCTTGGCATAAAGCCTAGCTGAGAGCGAGCATTTGCTAAATGGTGGCCATTAAAGTTGTAACCTGATTATATTGAATTGATATTATTTATATAGATAGTTTTTTGCCATTGCATTTCAATTCAAAAAGGAGTTAAGGAAACTTCAAATGAGAGCATTTCTAAAGACCATTAAACATTGATCTGATTTAAAAAAAAAAACACTGCAGTACTTCGTCAAATTATGTCAAATTATGTATACTAAAGGTTAATATTACTCCATGAAAAAGGAGATCCACTAGTAAGTTGTCTCAGTCTGCAGATCTCAGGGTCTAGAAAAAAATGAGAGACTATCTGACTAGTTAAATGTATAAAGTAGGGTCAATGTAACTGAACTTCCATAAACCTCCTCTTGAATTGCATCATAATATATTTTCAATACTCTTTATTGCTAAATTTTTATATTTTGTGTCTATGTTCATAAGTGAAATAGAATTTCTTTACCTTCCATATCTTTTTTTGGTAAGAAGATAGTAATTGGCTTTATATAATAAGTTAAACTCCTTTACATATTTTTCTTAGTTCTAGAATAACTTTTTAAGTGACAATAGTATTCTGTATTCATTGAATTGTTGCAAAACTATCTAAGTCTAGCGTTGGTTTTTAGTTATCATTTATGAATTCCATTTCTTTAACTGTTATTTGTTTAACCATAGTTTCTGATTAAAATTTACATTTTCTATTTTTGCAGAAATACAATAATTTGTTTCATCAGTTTTTCAAATTTATTACCATAAAATTACTCAAAATAGTCATTTTTAGTTTTTTCTATGTTAAATCGATCTGCATTTACTTTTTTAATATTTAATTTGAATTCATTTTCTTAATTATACTTGTCTAAAGTTTTTCTTAGTTTTTTTTCCAATTTTATTGTTATAATTAATGTACAACATTGTGTTATCTTAAGGTGTACAACATAATAATTTGATATATGTATATATTGTGAAATGGTTAGTACAATAAGCTTAGTTAAATATTCATCACCTCACATAGTTACATGTGATAGTAATTATATCAAATTTCTGCTTTCAATTTTAGTGATTTCTATCTATATCTTAATTCCTTACTACTTATTTTTTTAGTTTTTGTACCAGTATTTTGCCAATAGAGCATTTGATTACCACATCCCAGTACATATTGTATGGACTAACAGATTGTTAAATGTAAACAGAGAAAATTATAAGAAAAAATAAAACAATTCAAAAACAATAAACAAAAATATAACTTTTTCCTTTAAAAAGTTTGGTTCTTTATTAACTTTCATCTGAACTGCAGATTTATATTACAATCTCAAAAAGTGCACTGGTAAATAAGTGATTATATCAACTGAAAAATGTTCACAATTCTGAGGTGATTTCAAAATACTGAAACTTTTAGTCATAGCTTTGGTGATGACAGTTTTTGTTGTGCAAATAAAAGCAAATAAAAATATAGCTGATAAAGATGGCATTACCAAAAAGTTGTAACTTGGCTTGAAGATATGTTGGTACATACATAACAAATCTTGACTCATTATTTCTATCATTTAGGGTAAACTTCCTTTTAAAAGCAGGTTTCTTGGCTAAAATGAAAGCTGTTGCTCTCAATGGTCTGATAACACTGCAGAAGAAAATTAAGTTGATTTCACAATTAAGTGTACTTTAGTATGTGCCACTTGTTGATCTCAAATTGTATTTATAATTAATTTTTTCCCCTCTCTCTGTTTCACAGAAAAAACTATGACATCAGCATCCAAAGGAATTCTCCGCCCATTTTTAATCGTCTGCATTATCCTAGGCTGCTTTATGGCATGCCTTCTCATCTACATCAAGCCCACCAACAGCTGGGTCTTCAGTCCGATGGAGTCAACCAGCTCAGTGCTAAAAATGAAAAATTTCTTCACCACAAAAACTGATTACTTTAATGAAACTACTATTCTGATTTGGGTGTGGCCATTTGGGCAAACCTTTGACCTTACCTCCTGCCAAGCAATGTTCAACATCCAAGGATGCCATCTCACGACGGACCGTTCTCTGTACAACAAATCTCATGCAGTTCTGATCCATCACCGAGACATCAGTTGGGATCTGACTAATTTACCTCAGCAGGCGAGGCCACCGTTCCAGAAATGGATTTGGATGAATTTGGAATCTCCAACTCACACACCCCAAAAGAGTGGTATTGAGCACCTGTTCAATCTGACTCTGACTTATCGCCGCGACTCAGATATCCAAGTGCCTTATGGCTTCTTGACGGTGAGCACAAACCCGTTCGTGTTTGAAGTGCCAAGCAAAGAGAAGTTGGTGTGCTGGGTTGTAAGTAACTGGAACCCTGAGCATGCCAGGGTCAAGTATTACAATGAGTTAAGCAAAAGCATTGAAATCCATACTTATGGGCAAGCATTTGGAGAATATGTGAATGATAAAAATTTAATTCCTACCATATCTACTTGCAAATTCTATCTTTCCTTCGAAAACTCAATCCACAAAGATTACATCACAGAAAAGCTCTACAATGCTTTTCTGGCTGGCTCTGTACCTGTTGTTCTGGGGCCATCTAGGGAAAACTATGAAAATTATATTCCAGCAGATTCATTTATTCATGTGGAAGATTATAACTCTCCCAGTGAGCTAGCAAAGTATCTGAAGGAAGTCGACAAAAACAATAAGTTATACCTTAGTTACTTTAACTGGAGGAAAGATTTCACAGTAAATCTTCCACGATTTTGGGAATCACATGCATGCTTGGCTTGTGATCATGTGAAAAGGCATCAAGAATATAAATCCGTTGGCAATTTAGAGAAATGGTTTTGGAATTAGAGCTTTCCATCGCTTGTACACTTGGCAAAGTATTTTGATGCGATATCACCTAAGTTTTGAGAAAGATAAGAAACGAAATTCTGCTTTTATGTCACAGTTTATTTTTATCACTCTCTCGGTTAACATATATTTTGATGGAGATTTTTAAGAGCTCAGAATTAGCAACCATTCCATTTGGCTTAAAATAACTCTGTATATACCTAATTATGTACACTGAAAAATAATTTATTCTTTGCTATCACTTGTAAATGTTGATTTTTCACATTTTTGTAGTTATTCATAATGTAAGTTTGTAATCTGATTGTTGTTTTTACACTGATCATCATTTAATCTATTTGGGAAATGTAGTTGCATACCTTAAAATATGTAATATTTTCACTAAATATTAAAATCTCTAGTTCCAAGTTTTCATAATGTAAGTAAAACATTTGTGATTGAATTTTAACCTCTTTGACTTCAAAGTTGAACAAAGTATGTAACTGTCTCTACTTGATCTATATTTTGCCTGTTTACCCTGTTTGTGAAGGCAGACTTATTCTATAGTGAATAAGAAAGATAATGAAGCAGAACTGTTCTATTCAGGCAGATTCGGCCTTCTCATTTGTTTTCATTAAGCTGCAAATGCAGCTATTATTCTCATGATCTTAAGTTAAATTATTCAGGTATTTTTAAATATCCATTTTGTTAAGATATTTAGTACTGGGGGAAAACATTCCTAATAACACAAAAATCTAAGACCATTCTCTTACCTGATCTTTATAACATTATAATAAAACAAATAATTTCTTCATATAATAAAAGAAAAGGATATGTATAGCTATAAATCATATTTATAAATGGCACATTGGTGTGCAATTTTTAATAACATCAACTTAAAATATTTTTTCTCTAGCCCCAATATTTAAAAGTTTTATTTTATCATATGATTAAATAGACATAACATTTGAAAAGGTTTGTCCTATTGCTTGAAAGAACCTAAATAATATTATTGTCAAGGTAGTAAATATAAAATGTGAAACATAAAAAAGTGAGGATTTTTAAGATCTCAGTGCATGTTTGTTGAATAAATGGCATTGAAGGTCACAGGAAAAATTTTGTTTGTTTTATTGAAGTGACAGTTCTAACCTAGAGGTACTCACTGGAGATAACATTTATATTCCACTTAGTAATTATTTGTAATATAGCACAAATGACCATGGCCCTCAGGGATTTACAGAACCAAAATAAGCTTGTCGATATACTGAGTTTTTGGAGAATTCATCCTTGAACTTGCAGTTGCTATATAGCATTTCTCCTCCATGAGATTAAGGCTTGATATAAACAGAAAACAGTAAGTGAGTAAAGATGGATGCTAAGGATTCCCACAAAAGAATCTTTAAAGACTTCATTCTATTCAGGCAAAATACCCATCAAAAAATTAGAATGTTCTGATGAGGTCCATCGGGGTCTATTTGTGATTTATTCTGATAGTCTTATTACATGCTAACATCAGCACACCTTAAATCCACAATCTTCTGCATCAAATAAAAGAGAAGAGAGAGGCAAATATCATTGCAGTAAAAAGTAGCTAGATTGTCCAACAATCCAGATTGCCATGTGAGGGAACAAACTCTCTGAAGCACTAGAAGGATTTGAGAAGAGGAAATTTCCTGCATTGGATAAAAGATTGTTTGACCCTCATGATCACTTCTATAACCATGACTGAACAGGCACGCTGTATCAGGCAATGTCCTAACCAGAGAAACAGATGAACAAGGTACTATCACTGTGTTGAATGAGCATACAATTAAGTGGAGAGGCACAGAAAAGCTTCCTGTAAGTCTGTTAATGCACATACTACTCTCAATGGAGTTTATGTGAACTGCTGCTAATGTGATGAAGATAGCAAATTTCCCCAAATGTTTCTAAACTGCAAGTTTTGTTTGACCCAATGTAGCTTCCCTCCATATCATCTCTTCTACCCACACTGACTCAAGAAATAGTATGTCTACATGGATGCTCTCCTGGATAAGGAAAGAACTCCACTCACATTTATTTGGTAGTGTTAAAACAGTTATATTTATACATTAACATTTACTTTGTTATCTTTTGGGCCTGTAAAAAGTATAGGGACCTAAAGTTGCTAACAAATTTTGAAAGTATCTGCTTTCTTCAAAAGCAGAAAATCATTTAATGTCACAACAACCTACCTTTGCTGTGGTGGATTCTCATGATTTCAAAAAACTGAGAAACCTAGGGGCATTTTTTCTACTATCCACTATGAATTTGGGCTTTTTCTTAGACTGTGACTATAACCACAGGTTTATGATATGATCCAAGCCAAGGCAGTAACACTAAGTGACCAACTGGCACATCTATATATTGAAAACCTATTACCAGGTCCCAGAATAAGTTTTCAGAATTTGAAGTGCCAAAATAAATGAGTCAACTGAAGTCTTCAGTTCTGGATCCATTGATCTGTAAATTTAAGGGCTGGAAGGAATTATAGCAATGTTTACAAACCAATCCCTTCGTTCTACTAATGGGTCAACTAGATCCAGAGATAATATTTATTCAAGACATATGTACACACACACACAAGTACACACCATAGCTAGTGACATAGCCAAGATTAGAATTTAAGGGTCTGTATTTCTTAATCCTGTGTTCTTTTTCATAATATTTTCACTTTATCATGGAAGTATGTCTCAGTTCCTAAAAATGCAAATGTCTTATTGGTATCTTAGGTTCTATAGAATGATAAATTATATGGAAGCACTTTGACTTTTGAAAAAGTATACAGTAAATTAAATATTGTACTTATTAGCATTCTTTCTGTAAATATTTTAGGTGTTAAACTTTAGCAAGAGAAATGGGCTTTTACTATATTTTAAGTGAAATGCAGTCCTCAAAATGGTGTATGGTTCTAAATCACTCTTTTAATAAGTCCTGTGGCTCACAATTCTTTTTAAGGATATCTCCTGGTGAATAATATTGACTTGACAAAATCATTTTGCTGCTGGTTATATAAACAAATAATTATTCCAGGGGATAAATTATGGTTATAAAGAGAGAATAGACCATTTAAAAAGTTATTTCAGAATATCAAAACTCTACTACCTTCAATGTTCTGATTATTTAAACATTAATTATTATAGGCCTTACTAGTAAGAATACATAAATATTAATTATTACAGGCCTTATTAGTAAGAATATATACTGAATTCTCCATATCCAGCAGTATTACATTTATATTACAGTATAAGACACGACAGTCATTTTATGACAGCCATAAATTTGACAATATGAAGTAGGAACTAGAACAAAAATTATCTTAGTGGAAAACCAATATCAATTCTAAAGTTTTATATTTACTGACTAAGTCCTGATAATCCTAGAATGTGCAGAAATGTTTTCTGTCCTGAGGACTTAGAAAGCTTAGAGCATTTGAGGTGAAAGAATATTTAGAAATTATTTGCTGAGCCTTTAAATTCTTGCCTCCAAGTAGATGTCAAATAAGGAAAGAATAGGAAACCATACTATTGAAATCTTTTTGCTTGTCTGTTTTTAAACTAGATTCCATGAGCCTCAAGGTAATCACCTAGATAATATCTTTGCATGAATTAATATTACCAAAACAAAATTTAGGTCTTTATATTATGACTTTTGTGTTTAAATATATCTTTGGGTTCCCTTGAACTCTGATCTCATTTAGGGAAACTTTTTTATAAATTAATTATAATCAAGCTTTTAAATATAAAAAACTGCAGGATCAAAAAGATAAGCATGGTGCCTAATACAGAGGAAGATCACAACATATATTTGTTGAATGAATAAACAAATTGCATATATTCAAAATATTTTTTAAAGTATGATAACAGTTTCAGCTTATTATTACCAGTTAGAGATGATATTTTATATTTTTTCCTTGGTCATTTTGCTTCCTGGGTGCAAAGGAAGGCATTTTTGGTGCTTTCACTTGTATTACATTTTAAGACCCCAAAAGAAGTAACAGTTCAAGAAAGATTATAAAGATTTTGGAATATGTTCACATTCTATTCAAATATTAACATATCAAAAGTTTTTAATAGGAAATACAATTATTATTTAAGGAGAACATAAAGTATAATCATTGCAAAGGGGACATATTCATTGCCAATATATGCACGGAAAGAAAAATTTTTCTTCCTAACTGCACTCTTTTTTGTTGCAAATATCGGGTCAGTTAAGATTTTTCTTTTTCTGGGTGTCTCTCATCTAGAGATTTTGTAGCATTTTGCAAATGGGTAAGCTCTGCTACTATCCAAAGTGCTCTCCCTCTCAGTAATTCATATTGAATGCATCCATATTCATAAGCATTATATAGAGCAGCTAACAGCAGATAGCCTGGTAGACCAGATATATGAATAATGCAAGCTGGGTTATTAGTTCAACAAACTGTAATTTTGAAAAAGCTACTGAACCTGTCTGCTCTTTGTTGTTTATAAGGTTCTTTCTAGCACTACTTCTCTCATCTAAAATCTAAATTGATATATGCATGTATTTGCAAATGAAACTTCAATGACCATCTCAAAATAAAATTTTGGAGGTAAATACTCCAAACAGATTTTCCTCTTATTTCTCTGAATAGACATTTAAAATATAAAACAAATTATTTAAACTAATCAGTGGAAAGAACCTCACCCAATGCTTGGAATATAGCAAAGTGCTCAATTAACCAACCTTCCTCCTTTAACTCCTTCCTCCTCTTAGTTCTCTACCTAAGTCTTTTGCAATTCACAAGCCCACTACTCACTGAGACCTTAATGTCTGCAGAAATTTAATCACATATTGGACATTATTTTTAAATATTTTAGATGTTTCTATACCATCCACATTCTGTTACAATAATCTAAAAATTTTGAATGATGCAAAAATTTTAGGGAGGCAAAGAAGGCATACAGTCAATTCCCAGATGACAATAAAATAAGGAGCATCATTTAAGTAAGCCAGATTGAACACATCTAAACCATTTATTTTTAAACTCAAGGTTAATATATATGTATTCTTTTGATTTAGTTAGAAAATATTCTTTAAAAAAATTTTAAAAGAAACTCTCTGACATAAGCTCCCTTTTATCAGTGTTACTGAAAAACCTGGTTCCTGGGTCTCCTGGCTTAGAATCACCAAAGGTATTTATAAAAATGCCGATTTCTGGACTTTGTTCATGCAATTGGAATATCTTCAAATAAGTCCAGAAAAATATGTTTTTTATGAATTTCCTATGTTTTTTCTGTTTCATGCTATCATTTATGAACCATCATAAGCCAGCAGTTCTCAAACATGCATATGTCTTTAGGACTTCCTGGATCAGCTACATAAGAATCATTTGAAAGAGGGTTACTAGTACACAGCTTCTGATTCCCTGCGTCTGAGGTCGAAGCTTTAATTCATATTTAAAAAATCTCCCCAGATAGTGCTGCTGTGCTTTCAAGTTTGAGGTCTGCATCTTAGCCACCTGTTAAATGGGAAGTATTCCATTGTTCAACTGATATAAATTACAGCCTTTATTTAGTTCACCTGGAATCTTCTCAAATATGTCACTAAAGTATAGCTTTACTTTAAGAGCCAAGATATTCTCTCTGCCTAAGAATTTTGTGCATAAGCATAGTGCTGACTAATCTCTTGATGTGGATCAGGATATTTTTAGTCTTCAGATCTTCTTTTAAGTTGTGAGTGGTGTGTATATATAGCAATATATCTCAGGCCTAGGCGCACAGCTGAGTCACCTGGAGAGGATTTAAAACCGTGGATGCCCAAGCCCCATCTCCAGAGATTTGATCCAAATGGTTTGTGATAGGACCTAGTGGTGAACAGTTATTAAGACTCTGCAGGTGATACCAATGTGGGGCCACCACAAGTCTATACAAAAGAAATGAGGGGTTCTTAACCTGGAGGAATTATTAGAAAAAGAAAAGGTTAGATACCTTGAAAGAATATCTTTTGTTCTCTGTTTAGGTTCTAACTTCATGTTTGCATTATGTCATGTAAAGATTGGACTATACAATTACTAGGATCCTTTAGCAGCCATATTTTATGCTTTTGAGATCTGTTTATCCACTGTGTGTGTTTTAAGAGACCTCTTTTCCATGTCCCAAAGTCCTTGATTGATAAGTAGAAAGTAATTTGCAATTGGGATATAGCAAAAAGATGTAACATGGATTTGTGATGACCACATATTTAAAATTGAATCCCAACTCAGCCTTTCACTGTGTGCAAGTCATTTGATTTACCTTAGCCTCAGATTTTGCATCTGTAAAGTGGAGGTTGCATTTTCCTAATGCGTATTTTGTGAGGACAAATGCAATTTAAGGCATTTAAGTGTCTAGATAATGTGTTTAATTAGTATTGTTTATCATAATAAAAATTGTAAAGAATCTAAAACTATTTCCCCAATATCAATTCTAAAACTCTGAAAACATTAAGCAGACAGCTTATAGGAATCATTGCAAATTTAAAGTAACCAATTTAAAAAAATAATCTTCGAAGAGAAACAAATGTGCATTTACGTCTTCTATAATAACTAAGTAATGGAAGGGGTGTGAGAGTTGGCAGTGGTAGTGCATAGGCATTTATTTGCATTACTAAACACATACACTATTTCTTAAAATAATTGGAACCCAAGCAGGCCTAATTTTGCCTCACTGTTATGAGTAATCAGTAAATTAACAGTCAATTTAACATATTATCAGTTTGTATAGATCACCACAGAATGCAATAGCAGGAAGATTCTCAGAGATTATTTTCTTGTAATAAAAGAGGTCTAGAAATAGGCCTTAATCCATTACACCATCTGATCCAGTAGCTTAGCCACAAAGTTAGTTAATTATGTAAGTTAGAAAACAGAATTAAGTCTCCATCTACTTTTCTTAAATAAAAAAAAAAAAATACTAAAAGTTATTTTTAAAATGTTAGGGTATAAACTCAGTAAACAGGAATATATTTGTTTAGTGGTGCAGAAATAAAATAATTCATAGCCAGACTGTGATTAAGACAACTGTAATTACTAATTGCATAATAAATAGAATCTTGACATAAATAATCTCAGCTATTCATGTGCAAAAGTTTTAAATTGTACTGTAAAAAAAACAAAAAAATAAACTTAAGGAAAATTTTTATATTTTATGTGTAAAAAACTGAATGATATTTTACATAATATTTTAAAACTTTTCCCACTTGTCTTGCTTTAAAATATTAAAAACATTTATTTCAGATACAACATTAGAAAACTTCAAAAATTAAATTATTTTTCTGAGTTCTCTTGCAATCGAATTGTTGAATGAGTTATATATATGTAAAGTATGTTAAACTAGAGCTTGTTGGAATTTCATTGTGAAAAACAAATATGTTTTATCTGAGAAATTTTAAGATTGACTTCTGCAGAGAGGTATGTTAACTACAGTGACTCTTCATACACATGGCACATTACATTTTGATTAACGAGGCTTCAGGAGATAGAAAAGCAGGCCTAGCAGAAATGATACCCAGACTAAATTACCAAGCCAGTACTACACATAATGCAAGAAGTATGTGCCAGCAATTAGGGTATATCCCCAGATTTTGTGTTGGCCTCATTAGCCACTTTCAGTCCCTTAGATGGGACAGCCCTGAAGATGCCATCCTTGTCCATGGCCAGACTGCTATAAGGGAGTTCCCTGTCATGTAGGGCAGAATAAGTGTCCCAGGGGACTGGAACGAGATCAGGCCTTACGCAACCAGTTTTCTTTAAGAGCCCTTGAACAAACTGAAAAAATCTGGTTGTCTATGTAAGTGGGCACAGTCCACTTTTTAGAAAATAGATGACCTATCTCTAATATTTTGTATATTACTTTAAAATAATGAATCAAAGGACAAAGAATATCATACTTGAGACAAGGAGTTTACGTACAAAGGAAAAAGAAAAACTTTTGGCTTATAGATGCTCTACATTCAAATCAATGAGAACTCTTGCCCTAAAGATTGACAAGCTATGTGGCTTTGGAAATGGAGATAGAAAAAAGTAGTGAAAATAATAACAGCTTTTTTTTTATTCTTAATAAAAATTTAACTCTCTAGAGCTATCAGCATGATGGCAGCCTTTAAGAACAATATTTTTATTCACATAATTTTTTCTTCTTTTCCCATTTTCTTTTTTAAAGGTTGAGTTTGCTAGAATAATTGTTACAATATAAAAATAACATTTTCATAAATCATGCATAAGAAAAAGGTAAGAAGTAATGTTTGCTGAAGGAAATGCAACTAGCCAAATTATTTGAATAAAATTATTGAGATTAATCATCTTCATTGGAATAATGTGGTTTATTCTGAATCTAAAACATCACATATGTATCATAGAGATTTTTAAGGGAAAAGTAAAGAGCTAAAAAGTTTGAAGGTAGATCAAGTTCACAAAGCTGCAGAAAAGTAGTGACAAGAAATAAGAGATGAGTACTAAACTAAGGATCAGAACACATATCCTAATTTGCACAATCTGCTGTATAATTCACTAGCTATTCTGAGCCACAGATTTCTTATCTGTCAATGGAGTGTGTGGGACTTTACATTAGAATCATCTGAGAAGCTCTTAATAAATCTTGATTTGTTGATTAGACATACTGGCTTAATTAGCCTGGCACAGGGCATAGCTGCCTTATATTTTTCTAGAATTTCCTTTATTTCTTTCTTCTCTTTTCCATGTGGCCGTGTCACTGCTCTGGGATCCATAAGAAAGGAGGGAAAGAAATTACCAGGCAATTTCTTTAGGAGCTCTTTAAAGTGTTGTTAAACATGAAAGGTGCAATGGAGTTTTGTAAATGAAGAGTGTTGACCTTATATGCTTCCTCTTATTGCATTTTCTTAAGAATACACATACAGACTCATATATATCTTTTTTATTTGATTCAAGTGTACGGTCCAGTAAGAAAGGTCAAAACTGTCATGCTGAAACAAAATGTGCCAATTCTAGCCAATATGTGAATTGTAAGGGTCAGTAACCCATAAACTATTTTGGATGGTAATTATATGTCTTATTAATGTAATGTGATTTTGCACTAGTATATTGTCATATTTAAGCAAATTCTTAAAAGCACCCTGAAATGTAAATGCCAAATGTACAGTTTACAGGTTCATATTATTTCTGATAAGGATTTAATTGCATTGTACCAATAGTTGTTTAATGCTATTAACTTTCTGTATGTTATTATTGTGATGCAGACCCATAGGGTTGTTGTAAGCACACTAATCAGTCATCTGAATTTTTATAGATAAAATCACACATTGACCAGAAATCAATCACTTTTCTACTTATTTTTTTGTAGAGTATTTTTCCACACTTGAAAAAAAACATGATTATTTTATATCAAACATCAGCTTTTCTTTAAAATCTTATTTTAGTAGCCAGTGCATGTTTGAAATAAAATGTGTTAGAAATTATATGATGATATTAAGATTGTGTTATATTAGGTGAAAAAAATGCATGCTATTGGTGAATTATGCAACTTTGGGGTAATTTATACTGCCAGTTCACACAAAGGCATGTCTCAATTCGTGTGCATGATTTCCGTTCTTTCAAAAGTCCTTTTTAAACTTCAGTAAAGTGAAATGTTATTCTTAGTACTAATGAGCCAATAAACAATGCTGCTTTGCTTTTTTCTGGTGTTGCAGCATACTGTGGCAAATTTCGTCCCCCACCCCACCCCATGTTCTTCTTGGAGTTTCTTGATGGAAATAAAATGCAACAAATAAAATCATTTGTTGGCAAAAGATACAATTTACCATATAGCAATCTATTGTTATAAAGCATGAAGATGTGAAAAAAAATTATCTTGATCAATTCCATACTATGAACACAATATTCTGGCAGCTTTTTCTACAATCAAAAATGGTATGTCTTTTTTTTACACTGCCAAAATCAGTACTACTGCCAGAGGTCAGGGTGTGGGGAGGTGGGAGAGAACTCAAGGCCAGGTCTGCACTACACTAAATTGGGCAATAATGTAGAATAACGTAGGCAGTGTGGACAGCCAATTGGTGTAATTCTTAGAGGGGGGGAAAAAAGAGAAAACCCAACCTTTTTCCTCAGTAACTTAGGTAATTTTTTTTTAATTATTATACAGAAAATATGAATCTTGGCTTCTAAATGCTGATAATTTACAACAGTCTTTGCAAACAAATTATTCAGTGAATTTTTGTTTTTGTTTTGTGTTCTTTTTCAGAAAATACACTTATGTTTTTGAAAGAGCTTAATTCCAAACAAATAATATTGTAGACCAATGACCACTGCTCCCCGCCCAATAAAATGTCATTTGTCATACTATGGTAAGGCTAGAACATAGTACTTGGTGATTAGAAACACCAATATACACATTTATACTGTTGAAAGATAATTTCATTGCTCTGTCATTAAAACAGTGGGGATTCTATTTATACATTTATTTATGTACTTATTTATTTACAGACGTTTGGTTCACTAAAGTTCAATTTAACAGCTTCAGTGAAGTTAGTATAATGGTAAGAAAAGCTGACTCTAGTTACTATTCCAAGTGAAAATCATGCAACTGAGCTTGCGACATCCTAGACTAAAGGCATTGATCCAGATGATGAGTAGTTAGTCCTAGAAGTGTGGAGGCCAGCTTCACCAACCAGGATGTTGTATATATGTGATGTTTGCCAAGCATTGATCCAGCTCTTGGTTTGCTACCTTATTGTTCCCTTCATTGAGTCAACCTGTAAATGACATAACACATTATGGCAGCTAAGCAAAAATTTTAATAAGCCATGAAAGGCAAAATGCCTTAGGGAAACTGTATATTCAATTTGGAAAACTTGTATTTTCTACAAATTAAACTGGAGATTTTATTTGAAATTTTCTTTCCTTAAAAATGCTATCACAGTGTGGATTCCTGCCCATTGATGTCTTTCTTGGCTTATAAATATATGGTATGATTCCTATAGTTATAATTTTGTGAAATTGTGTTCAACAATTGATAGCAACTTCAGTAATTTATGCTAAGATCCCAAGGCAGAAATAAATGTGTAAAGGATTTGAGCCTATAAGTGTAAGAAGAACTCTTTTTCTTCAATTGTATTTCCTATATTCAGTGTAAGTACTTCACTGATTTACCACTGGAGTTATTCCTTGGATGTGTAAATAATGATGCTCTATTTAGGCCTAATGAATTCCTGTACTGTGAATATTTAAAATAAAAGAATTCAATTTAAATGTAAAAAATAGTGCTGGTTATTTATAATACTTGCATTCAAAATCATTGACTCAAAAAGATTTATTTTCATTACATGCAAATCTAGATTCCCTGTATACACTGAATTAAAATTTAAAAACCAAATAAATGTATTTTACAGATTATGCATCTATTACAAATACCAAATGAAAAATTGACAGTGTACATATGTAAAGTGTTATACACTCGTTTGTTTCCTTAATCTTGTATTATTTTAATGGACTTGGAGCTGAAATTAGATCTATTAATGATTAAGTCTTGTGGTATGGAAGGAAATACAAAAATCTATCCAACTCTCTTTATTCTGCCTTGATCTCAGATTTGAAGATGCCTCACCTTGCATCCTCAATTCTCTACTATTCTATTCTATTCAGGCCTATAGATTCAACAATTACTATAGATCAAGGTCTCAAGTGTATCTTTCTATTAAGGACTTCTCTCTAGAACCATAAACCACAAATTTCCAAGTGCCTACTTTCATCTAATTTCCTGTAGACCCATTGCATTGAATAGCTCACTGTGAGGAGAATTCAACATCTAATTCCCTTTTAATTTTCATTCACTTAATAGCACTATTACAAATTATGTTGCCTAAGTCAAACTTAGAAGTCAGCCTTGATTCTTTATCTTCCTTTTCCTTATACCCACCTGACTATGAAATACCTCTTGACTATATGACTATTCTTTTAGTCTACAGGTGTTGCCTCATTTAGTCAACGAGGCCTTCAACATTTATTACCTGGACTAAAACAATACCTTTTGAAAGGCTTGAAATCTATACACTGAAATCTATACTGAGAAGGCAGAGAAAAAATTGATAGAGAAAAAGAAGTTAGCTATAGTGTTACTTAACCATTCTTTTTCCAAAAAATTATATATTTTTTAGAATCTTTCCTTGGTTCCTCATTGTTTTCAGGACAAATTCCTCATTTGGTAGAAAGTCATATACATTTTCTTAAATTTGGCTTCTATCATTTTTAAAACTCTTTGTTCTTTTCCCTTGTAACATGCAGTCATATTTTCTCTCCTGCAACAGTTTCCACACCCATCCAGACTCTAGGCAGTTTCTTTGCCCAATGGACTCTCAGTATCAATTACACTGGAGTCACATCTACTCTGATATAAAATATATAAAATATATTTAATATGCAATATACACTTCAGAAGGTTCAAAGATCAAGGCAGCAGATAAGGTGATCGGCATTTTCATGCACAAAGTGAGTTATGAAATAGTTTTTAAAGATAGAATTCAGTTACATAAGCTGAGAGAATTTATGTATAGACCTTCCAATGGGGATATGAACAAAGACTTAGAGGCAGGATACATTGAATAAACCTGACTGATTTTAGTCATATGTCCATGAAGCATAGTGTTAGATAAGGTATTAAGGTGTTGAAAATTAAAAAGTTAAAATATGAAGAGCTTGACACTGAAACTGATAAATACAGACTAGTCTGGTTGGTTTGAAATGATTTATATGGCAACATGATGCAAAGTCATTGAAAATTTATAAGCAGATAAGACAGTGTGAGCAAAGCCACAAAATACATCTTTCTAAAACGAAAGCAATAAAAAATGGAAAGTAGCATTCTAACATCTTATCTGTTCTCATGTCCAATTCCAATGTGTTTTAATAAATAGTATTTCTTTTAGCACTGTGTTATAGTAGCTTAAAGTGTTGGTTCTGGACACAATTGCTCCACCCGACTACCAGCTCTCTCACTGAGAAGGTGAGAAGGCTATTTCACCTTTCTTCACCTCAGTTTTCTCCCATGGAAGACAGAAATAATAACAACACCTTTCTTATAGGGTTGCTAAAGATGAAATGAGTTAATACACATAAAGACTTGTAATAGTACTGACACAGCAAGCACTCAATAACTCTTCGCTATTATTTTAAAAGGAAACATTTTTCTAAACATCTTTTTTTCTGTTCCTCCAGTCTCTATTAAATCATCCTATCCTAAAAATATTCTTCAAATTACTCTTCTGTTGTTGAATAGAGAAAGTAGTTTTCATCACAGAGAAGAGTCAGAGAACATGTTTATTAGATGTTTATTAGAGACAGGAAATATACTGGATTTTTGATAATTTACTAACAGTAGTCAGAAACTTTGAAACAAAAATTTCCATATAGAGCAGACTCTGCCTTGGAAATGACCATATCTACAGTAACCTGGTAATAGTGGTAACTTGGAATTTATTATATATAAGCAGTCTGACAACCTTCCTTAAAGGATGAAGTTTGGTTAAAACTAAAAACTCTTAATTTGGTTCTAACTTTCTTGTCTCCTCCACCTCAATCTTACACCTAAAGAGGACATTTTAAACTTTTAAAGATACCTTTAATAATAAACATGTTGCCATAAACCAGCAGAATAATAAGTTAAATTCCCAGAAACCAGCAGGAACACAAATCCCTACAATACACAAGTTAGTGAAAAAAAAGAAAATAGATTATTCCTGAAGGTTCAGCATACCTCTGGGATTGCCAGATACTGCCATAATATTAAATATTAAGCACAAAAGCTATTGCCAGATCTAAAACTCAGGATATTAATTATACAAACCATAATTACTTCAATACAAATACTATTTTCAGAGTTTATGAGCTTAGAAGCACAAGAAAACATTTGCATAACCATTTGGCCATTCATTAAATTTGTTGACATATGTTATTTATTTTAGTAAATGACCATGTTTGCAAATGGCCACCTTGCATCTGAACACTGCATCAAATGGGTCCCTTAAATCTTTGTTCTAAATTAGACTAGTACCATATTTTCATTCTTTGTGAAGCCAATAAAAATTGGGTCAATGGTCAAACATTTGAAAAATGCTTCACAAAATATATTTTTTTCTTTTTTTTAAAGCATCATAATGCACTTTCATATGTTCAAGTACCTGAGATGTCTTTCAATAAAAAACTATGTTTACTTTTATTTAACCCAGAATTTCTCAAATATATTCTGTCGTATAAACTCTGTTTTTGTAATGTTTATTTACATCCCATAAAATTAGGGGTCCAAGTAACAGTCCTTGGAAAATGCTGCTCTAAAGCCAGAGTTTTTTACTCTAATGAATTCTGGGTTCAGTATCATAGGACATTTGAGTGTGAACAGCCCTTCTTGACACCTGCTTTTGCTGTTGAATTGTAATGCATCCTTGTCTGGCCTGGACTCAGCAAACCAGAGTGGCTCTGTATTCATATTCCATGCCCATTCTGGAAATCTAAAGTCTTACCTAGAGGAAACTTCAAGTTGTATAGTCAGGACTTCTGATCTACTTCCAGATTTCTAGTCTAGACTCTCAATTAGGATTAACCAAAACTCTAAAAATAGTTCTGTTAGTTATTTCCCAAAATACACGATCCCATCCAATTCCTTATTACACTACCTAATAAGACTATTTCCTAGAAAATTATATGAAATAATGAAGAAAATTAAAAGCTCATCTTATATCTTGTAATTTGTGAATGTTGAGAGGAAAAATATACATTAATCTTGAATTCAGTACAAAGCACACACTGACAATGAGTTATATTAAGCTAAATCCTTGATCCTTCCCCACCCCATACTTAATGACCTCCAGCCTCAAATGTCTTTTACATATGGTCTCTAATGTAAAATAGCTCCAAACCAAACTATGTCTTTTATGTATGTATGTCTATATGTGTACATGATAGTATTGATTTCTTAATTCTGTCTTTAAAAACAGTATTTACACATTTAAATTCTAAAGTTTTTAGAATTTAAGATGGCTATCCAAGTCTACTTTCTAAAGTGGTCAGTAATCAATCAGGTTATATCTTCAATCTGAAGTAAAAATTAAAATGCTAATATATTTTTCACCTAGTGTTTTGAAAACTGTAGAATTAGTGTCTAGATTTTCTGGTGAATGAAGCTCCTATAATATAATTTTCAATGTTTGAAACAAAATTCCCCAGTTTTTGCACCCTAGACTCTCAATAATTGCTATAGGAAACATGCAGAAAACCTTTATTCTTCCTAAAAATTAAGAGCAACCATTAAATTTTTGTTGCAGTATTTGTTTTACCTACATTATTCAGAAATCTTTACACAGCTTATTACAATCATTTAGCTATAGCTTTCTAAATACTGCATAATTTTATAAGAAATACTCTATAGTAACTATAATTTGATGGCAGTCATTTCCAGTTTGGCTCTAATTCATGTAATTTTCTTAATTTGTAAAATTTGCCTATAGAGTCCTAATATTTAATTTGTTTCAAGCATGTAAAATATTCTAATAACACACCTATAGGCCATATTATTATCTTGTTTATTAATTAAAATTAAGGCAAAATACAAAATTTACCATTTCATTAAAATAGGTTAAGCAAGCATGTTAATAATCTCTGTTGATACCACCTTTAGTTTTGTTATTAAAGCTATTTCTTGATTTCTAACTTTATCTGTAATGCATAAGCCTATCATGTTTCTATCTATGGTTCTAAATAAAGGGTAAGTTTTTTTAAAACTTATAATTATTTGTCCAATAGTTAAAATAAATCTCAAGTTTGCATTAATTTATTGATCTACACTTTTGAAATTTGAGAATATGAGGCTTTACCAAATCTTTTCTTGCAATAAAATTTGTGACTGAATTATTTCTGGAAAAATAATGCTGACAAGATAAAGCAACAGGAGCTAAAGTAAGCCAAAAAGAGAACTTAACGAAAGCATTTTGAAGAATGTTTAAAGAACCCAGAGTACTAGGCCCCTTGACAATTTAGAAACAGGAAAACCTGCTGGAACCTCAGCCGTGCTCCATGGTGTGAGCATGTTTTGTGTGAGTACAGAGACCTGCGTATGTGTCCTAACATGTGGGTCTGTGTTTTTAAGTGCTCTGTGTATCTGTGTTGTCGGGTGGGGTGGGAGATGGGGGGTTATATGTGGTGTGTGGTGTGTGGTGGGGGAGGGGAGGATATTTTCTTTCTCTTGGCTTCATGCTTCCTTCTTCTCTGGGCAGATAGGATTGTTGTACATCTCAGTGTACCTGGAGGGAGATAAAAACTCTGCAGTCCAAAGTTTACAACTTGGACTCAACCATATACAGGCATTAATGGCTCTTGCTTAGTAAGTTTAGCTATCCCTGCTCCAGATGAATACTCAGGTGGCTACTATCTCAAAAATCTCTACCAGTCATCACAAAGTTTGTATTCCACAGCGATCCCAAAGTTCTTACTCCAATATAAATCTTGTGGTCAAATATAAATGATAAAAATAGTAAATATATATTAAGGGCTTTCAATAAGCCAGGCAATATTCTAAGTATTTGGTATGTGTTATTTTATTTAATCTTTATAATATTCTACAGTTCTACCATTACTTCTATTTTTTTCCAGCCATTTCTTTGGGACACTTGGGACACTCACCCAAGGTTATATAATTTGAGTCTAGGCCATCTGGCTCCAGGGCCTCAATGTTTAATAACTAAGTTCTACTTTTTGGAATCACTAGGTTAAATGAGGTTGAAACAGTGATTAACTTTTTCTGCAGGATTTCTTACTACCTTTAATATATTACTGTGAATTAGAAATTTCCTAGAGCAAGATACACCATAGAGTTTTCAAAATGTATATAACGGTCAACTTTTTACTTTCATGAAGTACCTAATGGCACTAATAAAACATTCTTTGGGAAATGTTACTATAACTTGATATTCATTATGAGTTAATAGAATAATAGATTAAAAAAATTGAACCATAAGGAAAATTAGAGAAAAACTAAGTGTTCTTATTTTTGGTTTAATTTCAATTGTTTACAGAATTCTCTTCTTATAGATTCTAAAATTGATGAATGTACTGACATGAAAAGACAAAATCAAATTGTGTGCATATGATCAAACTCCTTAAATTGTTTTTTTTTAAATCAATGGTAAAGAAAGAAAGCAGCTCATTTTCAGACAAACAAATGGAAACAAAATGTTACCTAGCAAGTTACCCATGTGTGAGACATAATGCTTCAAGAATTCATATGTCCAAAGACATAGAAACTTAAGGAGGATATAATTTAGTTAACTTCTTTGGTGATAAATTCATAGTGAATTCAAAATAGTAGCAAAGGAAGCAGTTTCTTTCTAGAAATACTGTATAAAAAACAATCACTATCCACTCTCACAAATTATTTATTTATATATTCAACAATAATTCATTTATTCAACAAACATTCGCTTAGTACCTGTAAGGTACAGGAAACTGTTTTTTTTGTTGTTTGTTTTTAGAGAATAATAGATGGATAAGATGCAAATTCTGTTTTTATATCTCTCATGATTTATCCTCAGGTAGATAATTCATAAGGTCAGGAAAGAAGTTGCATTCAGAGGAGGGAGAAATGCATATGAGAAGATGAAGAAAGGCTACAGGATGAGTTGGCATTTTCACCAAGCAGTATAGGTACTAGGAAGAGAAAGAAGTGACTCCTAGCAGAGTGGAACATAATGACCTCAGCACAGAGAAGGGGAAGTACAGATAAAAAAATAAATAATTCAGTTTAATTGTATCCTTGTGTCTGTAAAAGAAATAATAAGTAGTGAGATATACAGGGTCGGTGGAAACAAGATCAAAACCCTGTGCTAGGGCAGAACTTATGAAGGAGACAGTGCAGAGTGATGGTGATAAGCATGGACTGTGGAGCCAAATCTCATTGTGGAGCCAAATCTCATTCAGAATTCAGTATTGACTGGGAGCAATTTTGCTCCACAGGGGACATTTGAAAATATCTGGAGACATTTTTAGTTGTCATAATTATTTAAATGTTGTAATATTGTGATAATTTAAATATTAAATAAATTTAAATTAATTAAAATATATAATATTTAATATTGTAATAACATAAAAGATTTAAAATAATACTACATTAATGTTTAAGGCAATGACATTATAACTGTAACACATGCTTTATTGACATTTAAAATGAAAAATATTAAATCTTTCATTTCCAAAATCAGTGAACTAAGTATTTTAGAAAAACTCTTCTAATGAACATAACTAAAAAAAGATGAATGAAATATAAAAATCATCTTCCAAAAATCACCAACTGATTGGGTAATAAGGAATTAAAATGCTACGACACTAAAAAAGATGTGAATCCAGAGATTTTTAGCAATTGGAAAAATTTTGCCTTATGTTTGCTTTATCCAAACATAAATTGGTTACCACCAAAAGTTACTACTATTTATTTTATGCATTTTTAACAACATTACAAATCTTAGATGACAAAAATGAGCCTCTCAGACTCTTTAAATCATGCTACACTTCACTGTCTGCGTTGGTCTGGGATCCAAAGAGCCACATCTAATAATTAAGAGGAAAGAAAGAACCACCTGTGTATGGATTGCAGCCAGGTCATCTGAGTAGATCAGAAAACTTCAAACTCAAATCTGTGTTAAGTTATACTCGCTAAGAGTGACCCTAGAGACCCAGCAGAAGCAATGGTAACCTTTTTTTTTTTAAAGAAAATCATCCTGACTTATCAATTATTTCTATAAATAATTTTCATGATACAGTGTTCATCACACAGAAATAAGCAGACAAATGAGGAGTAGAAGAGGTTTTATAAATCATGTCGCTGTACATTTTGAAACCCCTTGTAAGTAAAAACAAAAAAAGATAAAAGTAAATGATTGCACAAGTAGAAACACAGGTTTTAAACATAAATACACATTTATAATGTATATTTATTAATGAGAGAAAACAAAGTCTGGATAGAATATGTCAAAATAAAAATAGTTTCATTATGGTAGGGACAATATTGGTGATTTAAAGTTTTTAAAAATCTGTGTACATTTATTTTAACAGGAATAAAAGACACTCCACTTGATCTGTTTCTTACAAGGTAGACTCTCTTTAAAATGATTAATTCTTTGAAATAGTAGTCTATTAATAATGACTAATTTGCATGAATTTATCTATATTCTGTTTTTTACCTCCTAATTTCATTAGGGATCTGAAGTACAGACTACAGCCAGCCAGAGAATAGTGTGGAGACCTGAAGGAGAAGATGATCTCATTAAGATGACATCAGCTGAGCTAAGTGGTCATGAATATGAATACAGTAGAGACACTGACTGAGAAAGTTTCTGCTGTGATGGTTGCATTCTTCAATGTGCACAAAAGCTTATGAAAAAAGTAAAGAAAGCAATAATAATAAAAATTTGTGCACAGTTAAATATCTACAGAAATTTGTGTCCATAATCTTGGTCAATTGATTCTGCTTGGAACTGTAGATTCTTTAATATATTTGCTTCCTATGAAATTGTATTGGATTAAAAGTAAAAATGAGTCTCAAGATGCAGCTTTTTTAGCATTAATTTCTCAGTCATTCTCTTTGTTTCTCTCAACATGAGGGAAAAATCTTCACAGCTTCTTCATCTGCATTCACAGTAGCTTTACCAAATAACTTTGGAGAAAACTTAGTGCTTCCGGAAACTACTAAACAAACCATCAACTACCTTTGCATATTGCAAAACTTATCTCTTTAACTGCATGAATCCTTATTTCTGCATGCTTCAAACATGTTTGTACTAGGAAAAATCACTAAGAACCCAACTTCACTTACCCATTTATTTTTTTTCAATATTCCTTTTTTTAAATTTATTATTTTTTATTTAAGTAGAGTTGGTATATAAAATATTAGTTTCAGAGGGACAACATAGTGATACCACATTTATATATTTTACAACATAATCACTATGTAAAGTCTAGTAATCATCTGTCACAATGCAAATTTATCACAATTTTATTGATGATATTCCCCTTCACCCATCCCCCAACCCATCTCCTCTATGGCAACCATCAGTTTGATTTCTGTTTTCTCTGAGTCTGTTTTTTTTTTTTTGGTATGTTTGTTTGTTTTGTGTTTTTAGATTCCACATATAAGTGAAATCATACGGTAATTATCTCTCTGTCTGACTTATTTTACTTAGCTTCCATCTATGTTGTTTCACTTGCCAATTTTATATTGATATCATTTCCCAATTTTCCAGTCACCAGTAACCTGATTTGCATTACAAAGATGCACATTCAAATGACTTCAGCCATTCTAATAGCTTATTCATCTCAACATACTATATCATAATGCATTATAAGCTCATGAATTTTTTTGTCGGCTTCACACAAGTTTTCTAAATCTCCTCCTGTGTAAACTTAGAAATGTTTAGCACTTACCAAATAGGAGAACATGTGTTTATAGTATTTAGCATAGTAAAATTTTTACTGTCATCATCATTGACTTCTTTAGAAGAAAGATTAATTTCTAGATAAACCAAATCTATCAGAGATAACTAGCTTTTTAAAACACTACCATATTGAATATGGATTGCTTTTACATTGTATCATTAAATTTGTTTTGTTTATCAACATTATTAAATTTGTCTTTGTTAAAAAATATAGTGTTAAACAAAACAAATATAATGTTCAACAAAAAACGTTATTTCCAGAACTTTTGGAAGAAGTTGATTTTTGAGAGGAATGTATAGATTCTAAACTAATATTAACATTTTTGCTTATTTACTAATATGTGACACAAAGTTATCATTTACAAATAATTAGTAAATTGAACTGAGAACCTAACTTAAGAATACACATAACTTAGAAAACATTGACCAATTCCAATTTACAAAGATAAAATCTTTACTACAAATGGAATCTAAAGACAATCTTGACACATTTATGGACTACTTTGATGCCATATACTTCACAAAGTAATCTTCAAAAGTTGTCATAGAACAAGCACTCAAGTGAAGACAAAAGGTAATAAATAACATAAAACGGCAAATGGTCACATTAAAATAGAAATAGGTACTCACTGCTTAATAATGTTAAGAATAATCCCAGCAATATAGTTCAACTCCTTCATTTTACAAATAGAGTTCCGAGAAGTCAAGTGACATTTTCAAGGTTACATAGTCCATGGTTGCTGCAATCAGTACTAGTCTCTTAATTTCCAGTGTTATGCCTGTTCATCACCTATATTACACTTTATGTCATGTCAAATAAGAGGAGACACAAAATGGAGCATGTTATAAAAGGTATCAAAGCCAAATTTTAGCTACAAGGGATTTTTGTTTTCATTAGTTAGTAAATCTGTTATATTCAATAGGTAGCCCAAGGCAAATTAAAATATCTCATGTCTTACATACTGACTGACATTATTTTTTTTTTAATTTCAAGCCTAGTTTAGCCAAAATTTCCACATTACTATAATTATGATTATTTTTTAAAGCTTGCTATTTTAATGAAAACAATTAAATAATTTATTCATTCATCTTCTGTGCTTTGGTCAATAATCAGCATTAAGCCTTATATTTATTATATATGAGTGTATGAGCAAAATTACAGTCTTAATTAGGGAATAATTGTTTAATTCTTTACTACAAAAACATCTGTAAAGACTGAAAAATAAGGTGATAAACTCAAAACATTAATCCAATTATCTTTTTTTATAGCTAGAAGAGACATTACAGATTATTGACTTTCAGCATCTTAATTTATTAATGAACAAACTGTAACAAGAGATCTTTCACAGCTATAGGGTTTTTACAGCAGGAACAGAAATACTATTCTTCAATATTGCTTATTCTTTCCAGAGATGGTTCAATATACTTAACATATGTATCTGAAAATTTAGAGCCTCAGGATTGGGTTGTCAAATTGATAACTGTATAACTTTACACTCTGGATGATTTTATTGCTAATGTTTCCAGAAGGAAAACATTTTAATCTAACTTGAGAAAGTATAATAAATAAAATAGGATCTTAGACACTTCAGGGCAGCTTATCTCAGTTTCCCACCTTAAGCTACATTTACTGAACCTTCTAATACGTATCACAAGCCAAGTTCCATCCTATAAGGAAGAACAAGCATGATGATTGAAATAAAACAAGAAGCGATAACAAAAATGTGAGTATAAGTGGAAATAATTCTTTTAAGGAGAAGCTCTATGTGTAAAAAGTAAAAGTGTCAGTTTTTTAGAAGGAATAAATATATTACAAAGGCAGGTGTTTACAACAGATTAAAGAGAAACTCAAGGAGCATAATTTACTAGAAACAAAATGCAAAGAAATATGTAACCACGGACACAGAATCTTCTTTCATGCATATAATTAGCCTAGAGGTTCTGGTGAGACATAGAAATGAGGATAAAAAGACATCTTTAATGAAAGATAAGGAAAATCACTTTTTATTTAAACTCATATGGCAAATTCAGTAAGCATAGGGCTTCCTATACATCTAGGGTTCCCAGCACCACAGGTATGACAAAATGAGAAAAAAAAAAAATCCTCTACTAACACCTTAAGTTGTAAATACACACGCGTGCGCGTGCGCGCGCGCGCGCGCACACACACACACACACACACACACACATATACACACTTAAGTTTTATTACCTGGAAATTACATCTAATTTATCTCCACAAATACATCAAAATCAAATAAATGAAATGTAAATCAGTAATCAGGTGGCTTTAAGACTTCCTTTTAATTAGACCTGTGGTAATTTGTCTAACCAATATATCACTATGCAATCAAATTAATGTATACAATAAATTCTAAAGTGGCTCCTCTGCCACCAGAAGACTGTAAGACACTCTGCATTCCAACTAGTATGAAAGCTCTCTCTGTTCTGAAAATTTTCTCATTAGGGAGTTAGTAACTAACTCGAGTTACATGCATGTCCTCCCTTTTGCATGTGTAACCCAAAGCCACAGCATAACCAAGATTTTCCCATGTAGACTTTGAGTTATGCCTTCTGCTAGTAATATCTTGCCTGGCCTGTAAGCCTTTCTGTTATTAAAAATTCTCATGGGCTTATTCATAAACTGTCTCAAAGGGCTTCTTTGTCAGCTACATCAGTCATACCTGATGGAGATGATGGCAGAAGTTGGCAGAAGGAGAAAATCAATCAATGGCTCCTTCTTGTCCAAGAGACTCCAATATAGAGACAAAAGTATCCCATAAATTAATCCTTTCTAAGCACATGAAGCTTCATAAACCTGAACAAAGTAGGGTCCTGTAATGAGCTGGTCTATGTTCAGCTCTCAAATGCATTTGCAATCTGACTTTTCATTCCTCAGGGGCATCTTTAGGAAAATGGAGTTAACGCTTGTGTCTTCCACTGAATCAGTTCTGTCCTTCGAATACACTTTACCTCAAAATACACTTTACCATACTCTGTCAGCTACCACAGACTTGACTATTGATACTACTGGTAACTTTTTTCAAAGTATATTCTTGGGCTGCATTTTCTTGAGTCAGATAAAAAATAGCATTGCCCTGTATTAAATTTTAGTTATTGTTGCAGATTTCACTAACTTTAACATAGAATGGAGCTTTTATATTCAATCCAGATTATTATTTATTTACAGTATTGTTACTACTATCACTATTATTATTGCCTATATTTAAAACTATGATTTATGACATGCACACCAAGTGACACACTACTCCAGGCCTTCCATTTACATTATCCTATTTACTACAAAAAAAAAAATCCTATGGTGAATATTTTTGCCCCATTTTTCAGATGTAGAGACTGAGCTTCAAAGAGGTTAAATTGTCCAAAGATAACTCGGCTTATTAACTGGCAGAACAGAACTCAGGTTTATTTGACTGTAATATCCCATTTATTCAGCTATGATAATCTCTACAAGGGAGTGAAAGTGTCTTACGTTAGGATTTAAAGGCTCTGTTTTCCCAATTCATTCCGTTATAGATTTAATGTGTATTTTCTGAGACTTTAAATGCCCCATAAGATGCAAAGAAATACTTAATTCCTACCCTCATGGAGTTTACAAACTCATAATCACACCAATAAATAGAAATTGCCAACTGTGACAAGTATTATAAAGAAAGAGTAGAGTTAAAGGAAGAGAGGTGTGTGGAAATCTCTGGGAGTGAGGAAGTGGGGGGGTGTGTAAAAGACATTAAAAAAAAAAAAACAGAAAAAGGCTCTGTGACTAACACTTGACGGGGACAAGATGAAGCTGAGTTGAAAGAACCTCTGTGAACACTGCCATAGAGAGGACACTGCCATGGTGAGGAAATGGAGTCCTGTCATGAGTCAGGAACTCTGTTAGATTGCTCACATCAACCTGCACAATTAACTCTCACAACTGTGTGTAGAAGGATGAATTATTAGCCTCATCTTACCTATGTGGAAATGAAAATTACATGACTGCTCAGTCACAGAGCCAGGAAGCAGAAGGGCTGAGAGTTGAATTCCAGTGCAGTATACCTAAAAACCAGCACATTTTCACCATGTTTCAGTGCCTGGGGATTGTCTACTAGGCAGGTTGCTTCAGAAAAACACACACAGGTGATCTTCACCTAAAATTTTAAAGCTGATTAAGAAATGTTTTGTGAAAGCTGCACTGAAAGAAAACCTCTTGAAAACCTCTTGAAATGACAGGAAATGAAGGATGAAGGACCTAGCAACATTGAAAATATTTTTTTTTTAAATTATCACTGACACCAAATAATGCTTAGATGAGAATTACAACCAGAATATAAATCTTTGCCTGCCCACTCCTTTTTTCATTCTAAACTCCAATTCAATGCACACTTTTGAAAGGATTCATTCTAAGCACATTTCTCAGGGAATGCTGCCAGTTTCACTATGGTTCTCCCAAATTGCTGCAGACTGAAAACCTAAACACATACAAAGTAATTGTATTAATAAGGATGAATACAGTCGCAAATGTTTCTAAATGAGGAAGAGCAATCGCATAGCTATTGAAATAAATTCATTTCTCCTTGCATCATGAAGTATAAATTGGGAAGTATGGCTTGCTTTTGTGGAGCTTTCTAGTACATCCTGAAACTAAAATAAAAGTGTTTTCACAAGACCTATATCCTAAACTCATATGATCCCTTGTCAGAAATCCTGTGCTTGTTTGTGTAAATGTCTTCAAAAACACAGCACAGGAGTGTTGAGATCATGGCCTCAGCTGCTTTGGATCCCTCTGGAGACTCTCCAACAGGCCTCCAAGTGTCTAAACCCAGTGCTGTTGCTGAAATAATCTTTCTTCCTACAGAAAGCTTTCCTCATTCCTCAAGGTCTGGTGTAAATAGTAAATTTTTTTTTAAGTTTCTCAGATGTCCTACTCAGAATTCTTTCCCCTATATACTCTCATGGGACTGTTTTCTGTCTCTATTATATTATACTTATTCCACTGTGACACATCAGAAATGTGTCCCACTATATGATAAATTCCTGAAAGTTGCAAATGACACATTTCTTCTCGTTCTCTCCCACTTTTCCCGCACAGGATGCTGTATAAAGACTATATTTTTGATTTATAGACTTTTCTTATATTTTAGGATCTAATTCTATACAGCCATACATTTGTTTTTTAATTTACAACTATGTATCATATGTACATGACTTTTGGAGATAAGTCCTATAATAAAAATTACAGCATAGTCATCATAGGGATAGCCAAATTTTTTATTGCCTTTATATAATACCTACCACAGTGCATTTATTCCACTTTAAATTCTGAATATCCACACACAGAAATAAGTAAAACAGTATTATAGTTAAACTAGACAACTCTGTAGATTATGGGCACCCCCACATGTTCTTAATTCTGTTCCTCTCTCTGGGCAGTTAACTCACTAATATTGCTTGAATAATTATGAAATAGAGATCAGGAATTAAAAAATTCTCCAGAAGTACTTGGAGAACAAAACAATATAATCTCTGACAAAAATATCTAACTGCTATAAATCTGATAGAAACCTTGAAAATTGCAGGAGAATCCCTTTGTTTTGTAGAGGATAAAACTGAAGCCAGAGGAACTAAGAGAATTGTTGTACAGTAACTTAATGACAAAATCAGAACTTGCAACTCCCACCCTGCTAATCTCAAAGGTCTGATATTTACAAAATATAAAATATTAGCATTAATAACTTGAGAATACATTTCCACAATTCTGGAATATTTAGGCTAAGTATTCCTTCTTATTTTTTAAAAACAAGTTGATTCAGGTATAATTTATGTGCCAGAACTGACATCTA
This sequence comes from Macroglossus sobrinus, assembly GCA_004027375.1. NCBI lineage: Eukaryota > Metazoa > Chordata > Mammalia > Chiroptera > Pteropodidae > Macroglossus > Macroglossus sobrinus. The sequence goes on from PVKZ01000100.1 coordinate 233,674, forward strand.
TTTTAATTGTGCATTTTTATGAGTTTTGAAAATGTGGATAGCGTGTACCATCACAAGAAGATATATATCATTTCCCTCTCACCAAAATATTTCCTTAAGCCTATTTTCAGTCATTCTCCGCTCCACTTGCTGGGCCCATGTAAGCAATGATATACTTTCTGTCATCGTAAATACTTTTGCTTCTTCTGGAATTTCATGTAAATGAAATAATTTGGTATGTAGCCTTTTTTGTCTAGATTTTTTTTTAATTTAATTTGAGATTCATCTATGTTGTTCCTTATATCAATAGTTGATTTATATTTTTAATTAACAAAACAGGACTTTATTTTTCCATTTATATCGATTGATCACTATAAATTTAGAGGGAGAGTAAATAAACTGCACTGGTTTGATAAAGAGTATAGCTTTGCAATGAGACAAAATTCAAACTGGTGTTAATTCTCATCCTGAATATACTGTCTAAGCATGATGCAGGAACTTTATTTATTCCCCTGGGCTTTAGATTCTTCATCTGTGAAATAAGAATAGTAATTCACAACCCAGAGTTATTTTTTAAGGTTAAATTAAAAACTACATGTGCATGTGTAGTATTTATAAATACTACTTACAAAAACTCAAAAAATGGTAGTTAAATAAATTTATAAAATAAATAGGAGAAAATACAAAAGACTATTTATATAAATTTGACATGAGATAAAGAATCCTAAAAAAAAAATTAACAGAATTGAAGGCATCAACTAACTAATTCAACAAATACTTACTGAATGGCTACTTTGTGCCAGGAACTGATACTAGGAATTCAGTATTGACTTCACAAAACTTACATTCTAATTTGAAACAGAAAATTCACACACACACACACACACACACACACACACACACACACACACACCCATATATATATAATTGTCACATGGTAATGAATACCATGAAGAAAAATAAATCAAGTTAAGGAAATAGTGGTAACAGCTGCTTTATTATATTGGATAAATAAGAAAAACTTATGCGAGGTGACAATTGCACATTAGATTTATGTCTGAATGGATTGAGAAACAAAGTCATGATTTGAGTGAAGATCATTAAAACTCAAATGAAAAGCAGTTTAAAATGCCCCAAGGTCAATGTAAATTGAGTATGTTGAGGAAACTCAAAGCGTTCCCTGAGGCTGAAGTAGAGAGAACAAAGGTAACAGTTGTAGGAAATGGAGCCAGTAGCCTATTTATATAAAGCTGTACAGGCTTTAAATTCTATTCTAAATATGATGAGTCACAATGAAGCATTTTCAACAGGTAAGTCATATGATCCGACTTATATTTTAAAAGACACCTGCATTTTTCATTTCTAATATAATGACAGAGAAGATATAAAAAGAAACACACCCAGGTACAACACATTATTTAAAAAAAAGAAAAAACTAGAAGCAAAGTAAAGGAAATCCACCGAGGTCAGAAACAATAAGGATCTATTGCTTGAACTTAGGTACTGCATTAACCACGGAATTGTCTGTTCATCCCTGGTAGATGAGAGCTGGGATTTAACAAGTTTAGTGAACTAAGGACAGGTGAATAAAACTGAGAAGTCTGGTTGGAGAACAATGAAAGTATCTGGAGGCCTTACAGCATAGCTCAGTGGATGAATCAGAAAAGAAGCTCCCAAATAGGGAGACAAGAAGAAAAGCTAAGACTTGAACTTGACTCTGGATTTTGTAGTAATGAAGGCAAACAATACCAATTTAGATTAAAAATCCACATTCACACAGGTTTAACTCTGATTTCATACTAGCCAAATGGGCCCCAAAACAGTTCAAGCTGAAAATTTACTACCTATGTTTTTAGTATTTCCATGCAGCAGGCAAAAGCAAATGGATCCATAGATTTCAGGACTCAAAAAATTGCCACAGAGTTTTGAGGAATGTGAGTTTCTAACAAAAACTTACTAATGATATTAGGAGACAAGCTAACATTAAGATCATCAGCAAAAACAACAAAATACAGAATCTGCAGATGTTAGAATTATCCAGTACTAAATATAAAATAAATATTTTTAATCTGTACAAACAACTGAAGGAGAAAATTAAATATATGATGAAGAAGAATCTATCAAAATCAAGAGATAGATTCAAAAACAAAACAAAACATATATAACTATAGACACAAATATATAAACAAAAGCAGTGTTAAGGGTTGACAAAGTCTATATAGAACTTAAAATAAACTGAAAAATGAATCTAACAAAATTACAAAGTAAGCAACACAAAGATAAATAGAAAATTTGAAGAAAGAATGAGAGGTTCTGATATAAGACTTATAGGAATACAAGAAGGAAGGAAGATAAAGATAATAGTTGAGAATTTTCCAGAATTACAGAAAGAATGTAATATGCAAATCAAAAATTTGAATGAAGGTGAAGCAGGGAAAATTAAAAAGAATTCTATACCAAGTCATATTGTACTGAAAATGCAAAATAAAAAAGACAAAGAGAAGGTATTAAAAACATTTATTAATTTTTTAAAAGAGTGTATACAAAGTTAATACAAAGTAAACATTAGACAGCTAATTTTTCAATAACTATAATAAAAAAATTGAAGAATGCTATGCTATATTCAGATATGAGAAAAACTGTCAAATTAGAATTTTGTATTTTTCAACAGTAAGACTGAAATAGAGATGTTTTTAGAACCCCCAAAATAATTTATTATAACTGGTTCACAAAAGAGAGTTCTAAAGTATCTACCTAGGCAAGAAAGAAAATGATGAAGAAAAGTGTCAGTGATTAAAAAAAATGATGAGCAAAGACAAATGACAAGTTGGGTAATAAAGTTATACAAGTATTGATCACATGATAAAAATTATAATGCCATTGACATATAGAATATAAATGTAAAATATAAGGACAAGAAAAATGTATATATATGTATAAGATATGAACCACAGAAACCAATATAGCCATATTCATATCAGACAAAATAGACTTTAAAGCAAAAAAACTTTATTAGGAATAAAATGATTTAAAATATATTGTAAAGTTCAATTCACACAAATGTAAAATATTAAACATTTGTAAATTTAAAATACTCAAAATGCATAAAGTAAAAATGTGTAAACTCAAGAATAAATTGATGAATATTCCAAATTAATGAAGTAAGCAGACAAATGATACCTAAAAATTTGAAGATTTAAAAAAACAATCAAATTGCTCAACTAAATTGGCTCATAGAACCATGACAATAAACAACTGGAGAAAAACTTTTTTCTAGGCACATGAAACATTTTTAAAAACTGATAATTTACTAGGCCAAAAAAATAAATTTTAACACATTTAACAGAATTTATATCAAGCAACTATTTTATGGACTACAAAGTAATTAAGTTAGGAATTATACCAATAAGTTAAAAACAATATACTTACAATTTTTAAATAAAATTTTTAATAATTCATAAATAAAAAAAGAACGTATAATAGACAGAAAATAATGGAAACTATACAATAATGTAAATATTTCCTTTAACCTAATAAGATACAGCCAAATCAGCACTTAGGAAGATTTTATCCTTTAATATTAATTTTTGAAAACATATAAAGCTAAGGATTAATGAGGCACTTAAGAAATTTGAAAAGAAAAAAGAATGTATAGTTAATACATATAAAAAGAAATAAAAGAAATAAGATATGATTAAATTACATAAGAGAGAATAATCAAGCCAGTTTGATTTTTGGTAAAACTAGTAAAATTTCAAAAGCTTTTGTAATATTCATCAAGAAATAAAAGAGAAAAGAACTGATTCGCCATCCATTAGGATTGAAAGGGAACATTGTTTCAAATTGAATTGAGATTAAAACATGGCAGAAAATTATTATGAATAATTTTAAGTGAATACATTTAAAATTTAGGTAAACAAGAAATTCATCTTAACTATAATTAACAATATTTTCTCAAGGAAAAATAAAAAAGCTTGTATTGTCTTAGTAAGACATTCAAACAGTTAAAAATTGCTCAACAAAGAAAATATGACTAAATAATTTAATAGTTGAGTTTTACCAATTTTTCAAGACATGGATTTTTCTAATTTACATAAAATCTAGTGGAGATAGAAGACAGAAAACTCTGATTCATTCCAAGAAGCTGGTATGATCTTGATTTCAAAACCAAATATTAACGATATGAGATAAACTATAGGTCAATATTTCTCATCATTGTAGATGAAAAAATGAAAACAATCATAACTTTAAAGATATGTATACAAAGTAATTAACAAGTTTGTTCATTTCAATAATAAATAATGAGAAGTCAAATAATTTTTCACCAAATTAACAAGTTAAAGGAAGAAAATAAATATTATTTAAATGAGTGTAGAAAAATCATCATTAAAATGCAAATATATTTAAAATTTAAGAAATAAACAGTTTTAGAAAATAGAAACATAAGGAACTTCCTTGTTCTGATAAATAATATCTACAAAAAGCACATCTACCATGTTCTAAAATTAAAATTTAAAGTGTTTCTTTAAAATTAGGTCTCCCATCATTATAAATTCTATTTGACATTTATCTAGTACAACTATGAAAAAAAGACATAAGAATTGAATGAGAAGAAAGATCTGTAATTATTTGCAGATATTATAATCTTCTATGTAGAAAATCCTCAAAATATTTAAAGGCAAATTATTGGATTTTATAAGGGAATATTGAGATTTACTAAATATAAGTTTATGTTAAAAGGCAGTTAAATTTTATTAAAAGAATTTAAAAATATAATTTGTTAGGAATAAATCTACCAAAAGATATACAAAATTTTATTTAAAAAGTTACAAATTTATTGAAATAAAAGACCTAATGGAAAAAATATACTATTTATAGATAGTAAAAAAACAGTCAATGTCATTTTAACAACAACAAAAAGATGGAATTTTTCATGATACATGACAAGCTAATTTAGAATTTTTGTGAAAAAATGAAGGGCCAAGAATAGCCAAGACTCTAGAAAGAAATATTTTTTAAAAAGACATATCCTATTGTACATCCAAGTTTTAAAACTTATTACAAAGCTGTAATGATTAAGATGGATTGTTATTGGCACAGAAAAAGACGACTGAATCAAAACAAACATAAAAAAATAGAGAACACACAAACAACATGTAAACATATAAGTTTGCCAAATGACAAAGATGACATTCAAAATTAGTAGGGAAAGGATGGCACACTAAAGAAATTATATGAGTTTAAGATGTATATACCTGATAATTCCACCTCTTGGTATAACTTTGAGAAACTCATAAATGTACATCAAGAGGTATGAACAAGAACAATCAAGGAATCATTGTTTATGATAAAACAATAGAGATAAATAAATTAATGAGTAAATGAATGAGTGAATGAATGAATGAAAACAACCAAAATGTCCATCCACATAGAATGTATAAATAGATTGTAACGTATTCTGGCAATGGGATAATAAATAGTAGTGAAATAAATAATTAACAGTGGTATATACCAATATGAAAGATCCTCACAGCATTATTTCAAACAAAAATGTATTGTTTAAAAATGCATATGTATGTGGCAAAACCTTTAAGACAAAAAGAGAAATATTAACACAAAATTCTGAATAACAACTGCCTTGGAGGATAAAGGATAATGCAGGCAAAAAGGGCATACAAAGATTTTTAATATTTTGCTAATATTCTATTTCTTAGAATATGTATCTAGTTGGTAGATACAGGTGTGTTTATTTTTTATTTAAAGTATACATATAGTACATTTGAAGTATAAATTTTATAATATTTTGTTTACTACTTTATTAAAAAATGGTAACAAAAATAAACGTGTCACTTTGGCTGAGGTGTAGAGAATGGATTGCTTAAGGGTAAGGGTATAAGCAGAGAACCCAGTAGTCTAGGCAGAGCATAATGATGGCTCAAGAAAGGATGGTAGAGGTGATGGTGGTGAGAAAGGATTGATTTAGGGAAGTATATGATGGTCAAGCCAACAAGAGCTGCTGATGTGAGGTGGTAAGTTAAAAGAGAAGTCAAAATGGCATTGAGTTTTTTGGCTTAAGCAACTAAGTACATGGTGAAAGTTTTTTTTTTTTTTAACAGAAGTTAAAAAAATAAGATATATTTGAAAAAAATAGTAGCTTGCAGAGTGGACAAAAGATTGCTGTCTGTAATATATAAAGACCTTTTAAGAATCTCAAAGAAAAAAAACAAAAAGACACAAAAAATAAAAACTAAGCAAAAGATATGAGTAGACAAGTCATAAAATAAGAAATACGAATGACAATATATGAATAGATAGTTGTCCTCAGTAATAGAGTAATGTAAATTTAAAAACAATGAGATACTATGTTTCACAAATATATTGGGGGGAAAATGATAATTCCAATATTGTCTAAAGGAGAATCTATTAGGAATATATTGTCACATATTTTTATATTAATTTAAGTTGGTATAATCCTTCTTGTAAGGTAAATAAAATCTTATATAGGAAAGAGAGTATATGACTTTTAATCTAAAATTAAAAGCTGTAAATTTAACATGAACCAAAATCTCTCAGGGATCATTATTTCTACCACAAAGGGGAGAGTCTGAGAATAAAAGAAAGATGGAGAAATGTAGAGCCAAGAGATGAGATGAAATATAGCTCTGACCACAGTTTTGAATAGATATACATGAATCCAAGTGTACCTCTCAGCAAGTTCTACTATTGGATTTGTCAGTTGTTTTATTAGGAATCTATTTCTCTACAATAAATTAGCCTAAAACATTGCCTCTTAAAATGACAAATAGTTATTATCTTACACAGTTTCAGAGAATTGAGGAATCCAGGAGGTGGAATAGATGGATGATCCAACTTAGAGTATCTCATGAGGTTGCTGACAAGGTGTTAGCTCTGGAGACCATCATTTGAAGTCTTACCTGGGGCTGAGGAATTAATTCTAATGTAGTTCGCTCACTCACACAGCTGTTGGCTAGCGGCCTCAGTTCCTCATCACATGGATTTCTCCACAGAGGTGCTTGAGTATCCTCATGACACAGCAGGTAGCTTCCCTTGGAGTGAGCAATCCAAGAAAGAACAAGGTAGAAGCTCTACTGTCTTTCATAATTTATCCCCAGAAGTCACATACCATCACTTCTGCTGTCATCTATTAGACCGACCCTGACATGATATAGGCTAGGACTACACAGTGGCTTAAATACCAGGAGTTAGGGGTCACTGAAACAATCTTCAAGGCTAATACCCAATTGTACAAACATATATATATATTTTTTTTCCTTTTTTCTTTTCTTTCTCCTAAGTACTTTTTTTGGGTTTCTGTTTCTGGCAGCCAAAATAGAATTCTACAGACTATATATAATCACCAACAAACAACCCGCCCCCCACCAAAAAAAAAAAAAACACACGTTGCTCTACTTCAAAATTCTTTAAAATAAAGATCATAGGGAATACCCTAGAATAAAACTCCAAATACATTAAACATGTTATTACATGTGACATTTGATAAATCATAGACTTTCTGAGCTTCATTACTATCTAAAAAACATCTGGATTATCCTTTCTAACACTGTGAAGATCAGATGAATACAAACAATATTATTATTTTTAGAATGAATATAATATTGAAAAGTTATATATTATACATTAGCTATATTTTCAAGTCTGTATTTTCCTAAACTACATTCTAAGTATATTTACAAAGAGAAACTTGCCAGTGTGTCACAGAAGCAGAACAGAGAAAGATTTTTGCTTTTTATTTTAATGTGTTACTATTTAACAAAAGTAATACTGTAGTAAGAAAATATCAGAAGTAGGTGAAGAAAGAAGGCTGGTTTTTCTCCTGAAAATCATCAATCTTACAATCATCATTTTCTTACAAGAGATATGAATATCTGCAGAACTGGAACTCATATGGTATAAGAGGGCAGTATTACAGATTCATAACGCAAGGTGTTTCAATCTTTCACTCCCAAATACAAGCTTTTGCCTGTGCTTTTTAAAAGCAAATAGCATATAAGTATAAATTTAAATTAATCAGTGTGCAATGTAAGGCATTTTCATTTTAAGCTTCATTGCATTTATTTCTGACAAATATAATGTAGTAAATCAACCAATACAGAAAATAATAAATTCCCAATAAGGGCTTAAGATACGAGCCCTGTTATCTCTCCTGTGAAGTTAATTACTTCCTCTGTTTTTTTGTTTTTTGGGTTTTTTTTGGCTAAAATCTCAGCCCCTTTTCTAATCTTCCTTATAGATTTCTTTCACTTTCTATTCAAGACAGCATTACATTTCTCTGCTCCACAATAAGCTCTTAAACATTTTATAAAGTATTACCATCCAGGGGGAATTAACTCTTCTTGGAAAAATCACTGAAAACAGAGAGAAAAAATGCTGTTGATTGTCTTTCTTTTTGATGGCAATAGCAATGTTTCTCCATTAAATAGAAATGATACAAAGAACAAAATTCAGGTACTCCAGCCAGGCAAATGAACCCACAGGAAACTACATAGTAAATTATGCATTCACATCTAAGTTTTGTATGTTTATATTTACAGAAAGGCATCGGTCTAAGTGCATTGAAATGGCTTATCCCCAAGACATTTTATTTATTTAAAAATACTATTTGCTGACACTGAAAAAAGAGAACATTTTGATAAAAGTAAAAGGTTTACTCTTTTAAAAGTCGTTATTATCAACAGATTGTCCAAACTCATTTCCTGACTAACATCCTCTTTAGCCTCAGTCTTCTCATACATCATAGCTCTTAGCAGTATACAGGAGGTCATGCAACATAGATGCCTGGAGTGAAAGGATGCTCAGGACAGAAGGGAATCAGAGTGGGAGCAATATAAGAGCGGGCATTCAATAACAATTGTAAAATGTTAAAATTCAATGACAGTATTTGTGGAATTGAAATAAATGAAAATGAAGAAATATCCTGAGTGTGAAAGTGGTCACAAAAAATTACCTTGTCAAAATGCCATGGATTCATCTACAGTAGAATCTATAAATAAATGGTTGCAAATGGAATCCATCACAGAACAGAAAATAAATGAAATGCAGATAAATACAACATAAACAGACTCTAGAAAAATGATTTTGAGTGGCAAAAAAGTTGTAGAATACTTTATACAGTATGATTTGATTAGATCACAAAACTTCAAACACATTAATCTAAACAACAGATTGTTTGTGATACAAACATGAAATTAAACTATAGAAGAAAACAGGGAATGATAAGTCCAGAACTCAATATATGTGAGAGTGAAAGAAATGGGACTGAAGACTCACTGAGGAGTGAGTGTGACCTCAAGGGAATGGATTTTTTCTAAGTTAGGTGGTGGATATACAAGCCCTCATGTACACTGCTTTTAAAAATCCTTGTCTGTATATAAAAATATCAAGATATTCTTTGGATTTTATTTATATTTAATTTTCGAAGGAACAAATTTTAATAGTGTCATATACCTTAATACTGATTAGCCCTTAAATAAGCATTGGTCTTTCCAAGAAAAGATGGGTTCTGAAACTGAAACTCAAAATGAGAAGATAGTTTTTTGGGTCCCATGCTTCTGAATATTTAAAAAATGCTTCCAAAAGTTATTTGCCGAAGTGGTGCCCAGCACTGGGAGGAAAGCCAGAAATAAATTCTGTCAAATTTTGGAAAAGCCAAGAAGTCAGGAATTCCCAGAGAGAAAGTCAAGATCCAGTTTAAACAGCTATTTTTAGTAGATGTTTCTAAAGAGACTATTGTTGGGTTTTTACAGTGAACATGTTCTAGAAATCTATATTTTCTAGCACCATAAAATAAATAACCCCTTACCTTACCTCTATAAAGTTAGGGATGACTAGAAAACCTTTATTCTCATGCATTAATCACAGATTTATCAGAAACAACTGTTGTATAATGTATAACTAAATAGAGGATGTAAACTAATAAAAGATAATGCATATATTCCCATTCTAGAAATCATTCTCTAGATAAAGTTTCTCTATTTGTTTCAACTGAACATTCTGAGCTGCTTCTGATGGAAGGTGATTTAAATTTATTTCTAAACTCCAGGTTACTTCTCCTGAGACTACCAAATTTTCCTCCAGTATTCAACAATATTCCAGAGGAATTTAATCTTTTAGATAATGGAAGAGAAAAACTTGTCAATAGCATAAATAACATACACTTTTTTACTATGTAATGTTTATCCTAGATTAGAATTTCCATGAGTTTCCAGAGCAATTTTTGAAAACTTTAAAAAAGTAAGATAAAATCCATTTTTATGTGGGTTAATTTACTGTCTATAGGTATAGTTGATTGAAGACAATTAGTGTGAGATTGAAGAGAAATTTCTGGAGATAATATTATATATATATTTTTAACCTGTAGAAATTTACATATTATATATGTATGCATAATATATAGATACAATTATATAAAATATATATTTACATACACATGTACTTTTACATATATACATATATGTATCCATATATTTTATATATAATGTCATATGTATATAAAAGAACAATAAAGATGGGAAATCAAAAAAAGTTACACAATATTAAAAGAGGGTAATGAGCCAAATTAAAAATGTCCAAAATATTATCACAAGACATACAATATTCTGTTTATAGTAAATGAGTGGGGAAGGTGATTAGAATGAAAAAGTCCATTTAATAAATATACTATGTTTATATATAATATATATTTCTAAATAAAATACATATGTGATTCACAGATATGTAATATATAACATATATTACTTCTATATAAGATATTTATATCTAATACTCTCACATACTACAATAATTCACTAAAAGTTTTTGACCTTACAGATCTTTACAGAGCCAATAAAATATCAATCACAATTTTTTTTTTTACTGATTCACATGTTCACCTGAACACTAATTATTGCTATTAATCTGTGCCACTGTCATTTCTCAAGCATGAGCACCTTCCAAGGATTTTTTAATTCACAGACCAAATTCCGTGTATCAAACACAAAAGCCATATCACTCAGTGGGGTACATTTCATACAAGAACAGTGACCAACTGGGAGAAGAAACAAATGGGAGTGTTATTTCCACTAAAATCTCCTGTTTACATTATTTATTAAGAACGGTGCCCCCAGAAGTCTGGAGAGAGAAGGAATCCTGACCTAATATTTTAGCATGTTGCCTAGGATCAATTCAAGTCCTTTATGTGCAGTGTGGTCAAACCATATATCCAGTTCAGATTCTGAATGTACAGAAAATGCAAAGCAGGGTCCTAATCCTGCTAGTATCCACATCTCCTAAACTTCTGGTTGTTCTTTAAACACTGGAATCCTTCAAGACAATGAGATCTGGACTGAGGTCAGTTTGGAGTTCCTCCAAGTAAATCAGCCTTCTGCTTTCAGAGCTGATTCATTAAGTAGTCTGTCCTAGAAATGTTAGGATTATTACAATTTGGAATACCAATGAGGCCCAACCAGGGTTTATTCCAAACATAACATCACTCCTTTCTTTATATTCCTCTCATTGTGTTCCTCTCTCAAAAAAAAAAAAAAAAAAGACATGTACTATACTTTTTTAAAATCTTTGCAAAGAGTATCTGGTTTTCCTGTTAAGAAAACACTAATTATGCCCATCGGCATTTTGATCAACCACTTTTTGTTAACATATCTAACTATGGTATTAGGTATTTATATATTTATTTTACTAAATGTCAAAGCAGAGATTTCTAGACTTTCTAATTATTACTTAATACAAATACCCTTTTCTTTTAGATGAAGACTAAAAATTACACCTTAACTAACATAAAAATATAGAGCAGGGAAGAAAATGAAATTCACAATTTTAATTCTTTCCTTAGTCAATAGGTCATGTCCACAGTTTCTCTAAAAAAATGTTTTAAGCATAAAAAGGTAGAGACAGAATACCAACAAAAATCTGGGTGTGTGAAAAGAGTAGAACTCACTGCAAAAACTTCTTTAATGCCTCTGTAATGCCACAGCCATATTTTAAGTTTAACAGTTCTGCCAACTTAAAGTTGAATATTAAATATACAATAATGTTATCTTCAAAAGTGTTATACTTGACTACTTTCAGACCTCATTTCTCATAAAATTAGAATGCTTCTTTTCCACCAACAGCTATCAAAATGTACATAGAGAGAAAATTAAAGTGTTTGGTAAGCACAAGTGTTCAACAAATGTGTAAGTGCTTCTATGTGAGAATGCATGAGTCACTGACTTGCCTCTAATAAATAGTGTGGCTGGAAATGTGTGGATAACACTGGGAGATAGAGGCACACATCTGTCACTGGGTTACTTTCAACACCTCTTCTGGGTAGAATTAGAACAGAATCAGAAAATGATGAGCTAACTCACTTCCCTCTATCCACAGCCTACTGAGGCACGTGCCCAAATGTATCTTTTTGAAAGTAACAGTAAGATTGTTATGAAGTAGGTCAAATTCCTTTGAAAATAATTTTCACAGAGGAAGTTTTGAAAATAAAGTGGAAAGGGATAAAATTGTTGATTATACTGTAGGACTCTTAATCTAAAAGTGCCTGTATTGTAATATCTATGCAAAAGATCTAGAACAAAAATCCCATAGAGTTAGCACATAGTAATTTAAAACTTAACTGCAAAAAGATTCTGACAAATATAAAGTTAACCTAAAAGAGAAAATGTATTTTGTTTTATCTTTTTTTTAAAAAAATCATCTTAAATATTTGGCTCACCCCACAATAGAAAGTAGTCATCGGGAATAGATAAGTTACTGCTTAATGGGTACATAATTTCATAATAAGTCCCAGCCATCTGCTCCCTCCACTAATTGTGAATTCAAAAAGGACATAATTTGCTATACATGGTAGAAAGGGCTACACATAATACAAAAGGATTTAAATATTATGTATGATTCTTTCTAAATTTTTTTCAAGATAACACTGTTTTCAGACTTAAAACACAAATCAGAGGAATTACTAGCTCACCTTTGAAAAATAGCAAATGCTTCTAGAAGAAAATAGAAATTGATAAGAAAAGAAGCTTTTGATTAAATCCATGTTTTCAATCTCCAACTCAGAAAATATTTTTAGTATCAAAAAGTGTGACTATAAGCTTAATTTAAATGTTATTTTCAGTTGAGCTTTCTTTTTATTATTTTTTTATTTTTTTAAGCAAGAAGAGATGCCAGAAACTCTTCTCCATTTGTTTCACACTATTTCCCAGTGTGATATTGACAAGAAAGCTAATGACAGAGAAAGATAGAAATTAACAATGCAAAAAGAGTATTTTTGAGCTTTTATTTTGACTAAGATAAATATTTACTGCTGTTGTCTTACCTTTCATTTGTCACAGAGACAATACAGAAATACTACAAACTCTCATCTAAAGGATTCATTGTCTTTAATAAAGATAGCAATTCATACATATATATCTTCATGATCCTCTTCTGCTTATAGAGGAATGGCTAATAAATAAAAGTAAAGCTTCATGGAACAAACTGAAGAGAATGACTTTACTATTTTATGGGTAATATTAGAAATAGGTTTACTGAGCTAATTCCAAAAACAGGACAGAATTGTATACCTTTACTACTACACTCTGAAAAATTTCATACTTCAGTTCTTGAAATTAAGGAAAGTACCACAGGACTTTATAGTGCTTCATTTTCTTTGCATTTCTTTCAGCCAGAATCTCATTTATCAAATGGGGATGTGAAAAGAGCATCAACATACTTTTTAAAAGACCACACAAGGAAATTAAAATTCTTCTATTCCTTTACATGTTTATCACAAACAAAAGAAGGTTAGTGTTTTTTTCTGCTGGTATCACATGCTGTGAGCCAATTTTTTTTTTTTTCATCAGATATGATCTACATTGTGTTCTAACAAAGAACAGACCATTAACTTCACAAGTGCTGCTCTGCAGTGTTCAAGAGATTCCTGGGTGGCTTTCACAGTGATGGTGTTGGTTCTTTTTTAGCTTCACACTCCCATCATTTTCTATCTTCCTCAGAGGTAAGTACAAATCTTCCCTGACTTTCTATTAGAGAAGTAAACAGGTGAAACACATTTCGTGGAAAATAAGCTTGAAAGGCAACAAGGAAAAGGGAAGGTGTCCTTCATTTTGCTCAGACTGTGAGACAGAATAAGGAGTGTAGCTTCTTCAAAATCTTTCCCGTCCATCATAATGAATCAAATAGAAGCATTATTTAAACAATAAGAATTGGGCCTTGCAAATCGAGAAATTGTTTAAATATATAAAAATATTAACTGTAAAACAGATGTGGCAAGAGCAGCGTATTGAAACATATGCACAAACATAGCTGGTAGAGGATCATATGGGTCCATTTTGTCGAGAGAGCAACTTGGCAATATGAATCAAATAAATTTAATAAATTTAATTGCCTTCAACTCAGAAATTCCACTTTTGAGACTGCATCTTAAAGAGAAAATAATCTGATGCTCAACAAAGATACATGCTGTAGAAAAACTTGGAAGCAATATAAGCATTCAACAATGTGAGTGACAAAATGCGTTATGGAACATTCTTACAAGCAATGTTGTGTAGTCAATGAAAGTATATTTTCCAAAAGTATTATGGGCTTAATTATATGTTCAGAAAAATATTAAGTTAAAAGATGGAATATAAAACTATGTACCACATAGCTATACATATAGTATATTCCTATATCTATTTTACCTATATATATTTATGAATGCATTGTATATATGCATATATTATTTTCTAAAGATATATGAACTAATTTATATGAACATTTACCTATATATGCATATATGTATATTGACTGATGTACTTATTACAATATGTTATATATGTCTCTATATATTTGAGATAAAAATATCCCAAATATTTTTAGTTTTTGTTTCCAGATGCTATTACTATAAACATAAGTGGATTTTTAATTTTCTTTTTATTTTTTTTATTTTTTGTATCATTCTATGTTAACTAAACCATCTGGCTTAGTTAAAAAGTCACCATCTCTCATAGCATAGATCACAGTAGTTCCATGACTTTGGACAACCTAGTTAACTCCTTCAGTTGGAAAGGGCTAATGGCCAGAACTAGATTAGTTTGCAGGAATAAATGAGGCAGGCACTAGGGAGTACAGATTTGGATAGAAGTTCAGTAAGAATATCTAGTCTAACAAAAGGAAACATTTTTATCTAGAGACTAACACTAGCCACAAGAGGGCAACCACACAGACAGCATTGGGAAAGTTCCCACCCAGAAAATGCCCTAAAAGATGGGCCAGAGCAAGAAGGACAGATGGGACTTCTAGAATAGAACCATAGTCTCTTCAGAGACCCAAGCAGGCCAGATGGACAACAGCTGCTCAGAAGACCACCAGCAAGTTGCCACAGTTTAGCCACTAAAACATAACTTTAATCTCCAAGGACATAGGAAAAGCAAGATGAGCTGGATACGGCATTGAATTTCCAGAACTGTGATTCAAAATACGGATTGAGTCCCAGGATCAATGTAGAAGTGGAATATAGTCCTGGGATTAGAAGAGTGGAACTAGAATATAAATCAGAGAAAGTTATAAGGCAGGCAAAGTATGAATTGAAATGTAAGGCCGGTTGAGGGACAGATTTATAAGAAGGAAATGGTATTAGCTTTTAAACATACTCTGATTGAAGGGATAGAAAAAAAAAAAGAATCATGTGGAAATATCCAGCAGACAGTCAGCCTGGAAATTATATTTAAGTGAGTGATCCAACTGGAAAAAAAAAATTGTTGTCATTGGCACAGAGCTAATATTTGACCCCTCCTCAGATTAGTCTGTGCCCTTCTCTGTCCACATTGAGCCACAGGAGGCTAATCTCTGCAGACTGTTTAGCAAGTCTTGCTTACCAGCTGGCTTCAGGTTGGGCTTGGCCCATAGGAGTCAGAGACTGATAATTACAGGGGTAGTAGGAGCTGAAAGTGGTTCAGGTATTTTTTCCTTGCTTCCAACAGTAACTATGTCCTTCCATGATTATAATTCACATTATCACTTACCTTCTTCCTTGTTTCAGGCTTCACTAGGCTCTTATAAGTTATATTCCCTCCTTTTCTTTCAGCCCTTGAGGGGGAGAAAATTTCCCAATACCATTATTCTTCTGCTTATCACACCATCTTTTTTATCTTTTCTTTTCATTCTTTTTTTTTACCCCCTTAATTCTACCCACATCTCTGTAATCTTTAAACTTCTTCATCTGCATAATCTGGGGGTGAACTTAGTTTTCTGACAGTTTTATGACTGAATCAGATGATGAAAAAAATTCTTCTGGAGGATTTAGGGGGAGAGAGGTCTATGTAAAGAAAAGATTCCTCTTTGATCTTGAGGGTCAGGAACCAGATAGTATTGCACACTGACACTTGACACTTGGTACCTTGGGGACATGGACAAAGAATGATAATGAATCTTAAAAAGAATCATGTTATGTTGTTACAGAATTAATGGGAAAAAATGGGATGAGGAAAGTTTTAATCAATAGTTTACGGTGCTGCAAAGAAGCCATGGAGAATAAGAATAAGAAAAGGGCATTTAATTATTCGTTAGATATTAGAGATCTTTAAGATAAAAGGAAAGCATATTTTCAGGGGATGTGAAAAAGGACTAAGTGAAGATGAAATTGGAACAAAAAATAAACTCAATTTTTGGGAGGGTTTTTGACAATAAGGAAACACAGAATAAATTATAACAGTACAAGATGAGTGAAGATTTATTTGTTTTCGAAACAAGAAAGAACTAAGTGTTTGAAGACAGAAAAAAATAACAAGGGTGAAACTGAAGCCAGAAGGAGTGTGTAGTGGGGACAGTGGAGACAGGTCAGTGCAAAGGTGGAGGGTTTAGCTTTAAGAAGAAAATATGCTCAAATGTAAGTAAGTTACACTTCAAGGTTTTGTTTGTTTGTTTGTTTAAACGCAGGATAATCCATTCTTCTAAAGAATAGAGAATAGAATTTAGAAATATATTATATATAAACACATAAACACACATATATCTGTTTTTAAATTAGCTGTTGTAGAAAGTGGGAGGACCTTCCACAGGACTAAGTCTCATCCATCATGTTAACTCAGTTTGGGGGCATCTTGAAGCCGGAGGCATGCATAGAACAGTGTTATCCAGATATTTTCATTCTGAACTCAGTGGTAAAAAAATGTGACTATATCCCCAATATATAATATAAAATTATTTTATTGATATTTGCATTAAATGTTACTATATACTAATTCCCAGATCTGATTATAAATTTAGTTCAATTTCATACTTGGTCAAATGGCATATAGACCTGGAAAAGAGACTCTACAAAAATATAACCAAATAGAAAAAGCGATTCACTGGCTGCTTCTATTAAATCATACATTTTCTATCTTGGCCATCAGATAGGATAATTAGGAAATTAAGCTAGTAAATTTTACCTTTCCTGATGTCTCTCAGACCTTACAAAGTAACAAACATAATGGTCTATTTAAAACGTAAGTATATAAAACAAATTCTCTTCATTTGAGAGATTTTAAAGAGATTACAAAATTCTCTTTCCAGATATGCATGCCGACTTTAGAGTTTATAGGAAATATACTTACAATGTTTTTTGACAACAAAGCTATATAAGAATGGGTACATTTCCAAGTACCTATTTTCAAAATTCTTTTGTCATAACATAAGGTTTCTTTGCAAAAGCATTCATTTTCTCACTCTTTATTAAAATATCACCTTTTACTTGAAGAGATAGATTATGCATTTATTTATTTTTTTTAAATTTCTTCCAGGTAATAGTATACCTCATCATCCCCCAAAATGTTAGCAAATTTGAAATATTTGTATTTTTTAAAAGAAAAAGTGCATCTTTTTTTTTTTTAATTATCAACTCCTTTAAGTACTTTCCATGAGACAACCAGAAAATTTCTGTGGTTAGAAAAAAATTTCCTGGTCACTCTTATTGTGTTAAAAAAAAAAAAATGGGAGGAGGTCAGCTGCTTAAAAGTTTTGTTTTACAAAAATACATTCATAACATATGAAAGTGATGCAATTTTATTTAAAAGTCTACAAATTATAAATGAATAAATTTCAGTTGTGAGATATCTCTATTATAACCAAGAATTCCAAACAATCAGCACTTTTATTAGTAATTGTATGTACATACTTTGTCCATAAAACAAAGTAGTAATTTTTGTCCCTAAAATAAAAGCAATTAGTTGTAGTTAGTTTTTTAGTTATTTGTACTGATAATATATCTCCTATGTAATATCTGCCGTTTGTTACTCGCAAAAAGGAAATATAATCTAGCAAATACCATAGGCTGAATATTTGAAACCAGTATATTTATAATATCTGTATAGCACAATTTCTCAACTACATAAAATATATTTTATTTATTTTTTATCAGTGTTTCTCATGCATGTTTCAATAGAATTTTCTAACAAAAACTATGTTTTAGTTTGTGTCTATGTTAATTCTAATGTAATAATTCAACTTTAAAAAAAAAACAGAGCAAGAGCAAATGTTTCTGTAATGGTACATGGCATTTTGTCCTTCACAATTAAGAAACCTCAAAGTTGTCTTAAATATTAATTATATTTGATTAAATTTTTACAAATAATAGGTTATCATCTGACCCTAAATGCTACTGAAAAAATGGTCATTTTCTTCCAAATACTTAGTTTTTCAATATCCAGATACCCATGATGGCTTTTTACCATGATTAGCTAATATCTCAGGGGTAAATAAAAAATTAAGAGAAAATCTATCCTAATGACATTGAATGTTTAATTTTCAAATAGTCTCCTTGATTATTTCAATTATTTTTTATCAACATCTCAAATATTATTATGGTATTGTTTTTAGCACATAAGTGGCTTAAAAAACTCTGTGTTAGTTTTAGAAGTGTGAGTTCTGCCATTGTCTTATTTTTTTTTTTTTTTGCATTTGTGTTGTTGGTGATATAGTCGTGCTATGATTTCTTTGCAGGAATTTTGTTTAAACCATTTGTTCACGTTGAGAGGTTTAGTTTCATCGAAAATAGTTAATGTAATCTGCATATCCACCTAATCAGCCACAAATAAACTGCAATAATCATAAAATGCTGAAATTAAATGAATGCACAAAACACTTAAGTCAACACCTTTGTTTTGATGCCTACTTCCCTCAGGATAATTCCTGATAGGTGAGTTATGACATGTGTGCCTGCTGAGGGTGCCAGTGTTAATCCTCAAATATTTGCAAATCCTAATGAATAAATTCAGTTACCCCACTTTGGGGAACAACTGTTACAAATAATCCCTTGAATTCCACCTTATCACAGTGACTTCATTGTAAAGCTGTTAAGATAGTTCACCCACAGTCAAAATTTCACTGTGACCCAGTGCCTTAAAATCTTTTAATCACAAGGACTTTTGTTGGTCACTAAATAATTTGCAATATGCTAAGTTAAAATTATGTACATATATAAACATAAATCTAGTATTTTGAAGGGCATGCAAATTATATTTTTATCTTTAATAAGAAATATTTTGCATACAAGAGAGACAGCTCCAAATTTGGGGGAAGCAAAATCAGAATCACATATATTAGTAAGAAAATTATTTCCACAGTGAATACCTAATTCCATTATGCTTTTCCTCCCATTTAACATTAGGAATCACCTTAAGTGATTGAATGATATAACTTTCTTTTTGTTGTTGTTGTTCTCTATTCGAAGTAACAGACTCTAATCCAAACTAAAATACAACTTGAAGCCATTTTATTTGTAATTTTTTTACCATCACATAACTGTATCATGGTAATTGACAAAAGAGTATGCTATTGTTTTCATACTTATAGGTTTTAAAATACAAATCTTTCTTTTACAGACCTAAGAGAAACTATAGTTTCTTTCTTATTTCAATTATATAATGAACATATTTTTAAAATATATTAAAATTCATATCTATCTCCTAGTAAATTGATATGTATAAAATAGAAAATGTTGCAGAGAAGTCTATCACCTCTAGGAACCATGGAGTGTAATTTGTCTAATTGTGCCTAAAATAAAGCTTCACACTCAGGTAAAATGTTGGCTCACAGATCTGCACAGGTGTTTCTATCTTAGGTTTAGTCAGCTAAGAGTTCTTTTGCTTTTAAATAACACTTGCTGAAAACCGAAAGTCGAATTACTCATTTATTTAGTCACACTATCATATATTTCACCTTATATAAGCAGCATAAATAAAACCATTTACTTTACACACTTTAGTCTTTACATTTTAAAGATATCCAAGTTCCCTACAGCATCACAGTTATACCCAAATAGACTGAATTCATAGGGATCAAGAAGTAGAGCAGGCTTTCATGTTGCTTACCCTTGTGACCCTATAGCCAAACAGTTTTTTTATAAAGCTAAAGAGGACAAATTTAAATTATAACAAATTTCTGGAAAGCCTGAAGAAATTAGCACCTTAGACGTTAGATAAAAGCCAATGAGTGCCCTTTCTAAGATCTTCTTTCTCAACGCTAGACAAGGAAAAATTGCTCAACAATTCTCTGAAAGATCTCTTAAAAAGAAAATTTTCAATTAATGAGTCTGTGTCTGTCTTGATAAAATATAACTAATAAAATATTAACAGTTCCAAAACCAGAATTTTGGCAGCTAAAACTCAGATTGTTTCCAGTAAAGTATGCATTCCTAGCTTTTAGTTGAGAAGCTTTTGGACAAAGGATAATTCATAAAACAGTGTTTTCTCTATGTTATTTTGATCAGGCACTTCTGATGAATCAAAACCTCTGCATAATCACTTAGCTTTATTTACAAAATTGCTATTTTCAAGTGAATTTTTACAGAAGCTTTTGAAGGAATATTCACATAAAAGTATTACTATTTTCTAAAAAAATTTCAACCAGAGGCATGGCTACAATAAATACTTTCTGGCTGGGGCAGGTGACATCAGTGAGAGAAGCAAACGGATTGAGGACAGTAGAGCAAGATGGGAAATTAAACTAAATATAGTAAGACCTAATTTAATGTCATCCCTAGGTTCTTGGAAACTGGGAATTTAAGCAAAACAATGTATATAACAAAACCAGTTGGGCTAATTGATATAAATGAGAGTTAAGTTTCTATGGTCACATACTTCTGGTTATAAAAACATCATCAAACTTTTAAATATATACCCAAAACACTTCTAATAGACAACATTGAAATAAGTGTAAGCTATACATACATTTGAGAAAGATGAAGAAAACCAAGTAATATAATTATTTTCCAACCTCCTTATTCCATTTCAGGGTTGAGCAAGAGTGACCAGAGCCTCTCCCAACATCTTGGGATGCAAGTCAGGAGCCCACCCTGGACAGGATGCCCTTTCATCAATGGGCGCCTGACACATACATGCACACTTACACAGACTGGGACAATTTAGGCATGCCAGTTCACCTCATGTTCACATCTTTGGGAAGTGGGAGAAACCAGGAGTACCCTGAGATAACCTATGCAGACATGGATCTACTGTGCAAACTCCACACTGACAGTTGCCTTGGCCAGGAATAATTTTTTTTCTCATCAATGTTATAACAAAACAATGTTGAAGAAAGAAATGTTATCCAATAACCTGCTATAAAATGAGCCTCATTTACAGACTGACTGCTACCCAGGCTTCTCAAATACTCTGATTATTCATGTGGAACCTAAAAATTAGTTAAATCTGTTAGAAAAACTTCAAGGTAATAATCTAAGTGAGATATGATGGTGGATTCAACTAACCAGTTTAGGTGGAGGAGATGAAATGTGATCAAATCTGGGCATATATTGAAAGACAAGCTAATAGATTCTAACATAGCATTTCTCATAACCATTTGAATGCAATGAAAAGATGCTAACCATTTCTTATAAAACTCAACCTCTCCAGTCATGGTAATAAGAAAATATGATGTGGCTTCAGATAAACAAGAAAATAAAACAAAAACACTTAATTTCTTCTAAAATCTGGCCCCATCTTTTTCTCTCACCACTTATTTTCAAGTGACCTCTCCTCACATCTCCATATGCATTCTAGCGAATGACATTTGTCTCCTGAACTCACTGTGTGTAGTTTTTGGTCATATTCTTGACCATACTCTCAGTTTTTCTTCTTCATAAAATGTCCTCCACTTATTAAATTTCATTATTCTCTCAAGTCTACCAGAACTTCCTTAGCAGCCTAAATGATCTTTTCCCATCTCCTCTCTAAGTTTGCAATATATTTTAAAGAAATAGGGCTTGATAATGAATAAATTTTGGATCTGTTCCTAGTTTTGCCTCTTTGAAAAAAATGCCTAAACTTATAGCAATATATTTCCTATATTCTCTTCAATCTCTTTTCTAACTCAAAGACCAAGTCCTATGTAAATCAGAAAATAAAATTGCTATAGTGGAAGCAGATGAGAAAAGAACTCTGGTAGCCGTGCATATTGAATAGTGCAGTTTTTCAGGCACCAGTGACTGCTGAGAGGAGCAGATAACCAGAAAACACAAGTCAAAGGAAGATAAACCTACAACAGAGAAAAAATACACCTATGAGTGCAGACTAGCTTTTAGAATATGAACTAGAAAGAATACATTGAATCAACCTGTTTTTTTGTCAATCTGACAAAAAGATTGAACCACTACTTAGAAATAGGAGTAAGATCAAAGATAATTCATTCATTCTGTATTCTAACAGTCTGTATTTTAGTAAATCTTACAATAGTCTTTGGAAAAGAAAGTAGCCATGGAACATAAAAGAAAAAAATATATTACACAGTAAAGATACAGCATTTAGAGATTCAAATAGCATATGTCTATAAAAGATCTACTAAAAGATATAGAAGAAGATTTAAGAAAATTATTCAGGCTGTGTGTGTATAGCATATATATAGACATGGTTTTGTGTTCAACTTTTTAAATCTGTTTTCATAAACATTTAACTAAGTTTTAAATATTCCTAGGAAAAATAATTTTTACTTGCTACATAATATTGCTGTAAAGATGTTCCAGAATACATTTATTATTCATCTTGTTTAACTATTACGTTGTTTCAGCTTTTTATAATAGCACATATCTTTGTAGAACATCTTTTTTTTCAATTAGAAATATTATTTAATGTGGAATTACTGAGTCATAAGAGAAAGAATGAATTACTTCATATTCATGGAAAAATGTGGACATAAAAAAACAATTTTACCTATATTGCAGATGGAATATGGAATAAACATAGCAGAAAGAAAAAAAAAGAAAGAAAAGGCACTGAAGGATGGAAGAAGAAAGGGAAGGAAAGGAAGAACAGAAGAAAATTCCGAGCTTTGGCTCACACAAAAAAATAAGCCATCAGTTGCACCAGCCTGAAACACTTGGTCCTTGAATAAAATCATAGAAGTGGTGGAGGTTCAAACAAGGCAAGGTGAACCACACCTCAAACAGAGATCAATGAAGAGGACATTGGGCCAGGCCAGGAGAGTGGGACTTGTTGCTATCCTGAGGGCACATTCTTCTGTACAGATGCCATCATGGAAAGAGGAGACATTTGAGAGGTCAGAAATTCCCGAAAGAAACTTAAACCTTGACTTGACCTGAAAATAACTATTTAAAATGTTTGAGGCTAAGTTAATTAGAATAAGAAGCCTCAATCTCTTTTTCTACTCTTGGCAGAAGTAGAGCTTGAAAGACATAAGAAATCAGCTTAAAAAAATAAGGAAAGCTATATTTGGCATGTATATAATGTTTCATAAAATTATGTACACTATGCTTAACTTTGTTTTCCCTTTTTTTTGGAGATATAATTGACAAATAAAAACTACGTATATTTTAGATGTATAACTTGATGTTTTGATATAAGTATATTGTACAAAAATCATCTACAGTTAACTTTTTAAATTCTTTATGATATGTGCTTTTGTATAAAGCTACCAAAATGATTAAAAAGAATGGAAAAAAAAGACAATAGCAAGTGCTGCAGGATGTGAAAAGTAACTTACTCTCATTCTGCTAGTAAGAGCATAAATTGGTAATCATTGGGGAGAACTGCACATCAGTGTCTTCTAAAGTTTAACATATGTGATCCTTATGACTCAGTACTTTTACTTTCATGTATATACAATCAGCCCCCCAATTCAAACATCCATAGATTGATAATATTTGAAAGAAAAATAATCCCAGAAACTTTCAAAAAGCAAAACTTGAATTTACCATGCACCAAGCACTACACTGAATCCACACAAATGAAATGACATTCAGGCCTACTATGTTGTAGCCTGTATGCAAATCTATGTTATATGCAAATACTATGTGATTTTATATAACGGGCTTGAGCACTGCAGATTTGGGTACCTGCAAGGATTGGTCCTGGATCCAATCTTTCCTCAGGTACCAAGGGATGACTCTATCCAACAGAGAAGTTTACCAAACAGCATATATAAGAATGTTCATAGTTGTACTGTTTGTAACTGCCAAAAAGAAGAAATAACCTAAATATCCATCTACAACAAAATGGATAGATTGTGGTACATATTTACATAACAGAATACTATGATTAATAAGAATAACTCAATTACGACTACACACAGCAACATGGATGAATTTCACAAAAATAATGTAAATCAAAAGGAGGCATAAATAAAAGTATACAGAGTATAGGAATCTATTTCTAAAGTATTTAGAAACAGGCTAAACTATTTATGTTCGAAGTCAGGATTGTTGTTAACTTTGGGAGAGGTAGTGCCTAGAAGGGGCCCAAAGGAGCTTCTGGAATTCTAGTAATAATATTTCTTGATATAGGAGCTTCTTCATAGTTATGTTCACTTTGTTAAAATTCATTGAGGATATATTCATAATTTGTGCACTTTTATATGTGCATATATGTTATACTTCAATGAAACTTTAAAAAAAAGGGAGTGTGGAATTTGGGACAAAAAAAAGATTAGGGAGTAAGGATATAGAGCAAAAGCAACAGGAAAAGATGTGCACTGAGCAGAACCCAGAGAGATCAGGCATAGTCATCCAAGTTATTCCCCATCCAGAGCCACACAGGACATGCTTTCTCTCTAGCATCCAACTAAAGAGACATGTTCAGGAAAGCCCTGTTTGAGTCACAGAGTCCAAGACTTTTATGCAGAGTTGGTCACATAGACACATTCTACTATGTAACTAACCATGACAATTGAAACTCAAGACCCAACAATGAAATCAGGTGCACATCACCAGTCTTGAAGTTTGTGCAAAGTAATCTGAATGCATTGGTGCATCAGTCGATTTGTTCCCTGTGTGCATAGCAAAAACATCAATCATTAGCAAAAAGAACTTTTGTATGGTCACATTCCCAGTGAGTGGCCAAAGGTCAATTGTAGTTCTAGTTTCCCTAGGAGACATGCAAGAAATGAGCAACTGTGTCTGATGTGTTGACTTTTTCTTCACAGGATCCTAATACTTTTAGGTAATCCATCTTCTCAATTATAACCTTCTTTCCTGCAAAAATGCCGGCAATAATACTGCAAGCCTTATTTGTGGTATTTGTAACAGAGAGGAGTCAGTATACTCATTTTCAAATTTAAGCGAAGTTTTACTCCATGAAAAACAAAACAAAACAAAATTCTCTTATGAATCAAGAGTAATGTATTTGAAGTATGTATATATTTATCATCTATAACAAGATAAAAAGTTAACACAGAAAACAGCCAAATAATACTGGTGAATTTCATTTTGCTGGGATCCTTTTGTTCTTTTCCAAATATAAGTGACCTGGGTTCTGATGAAAGTAGATAATTCATTGTGAAGGTGTGAAGTTATTTTATAAATCGAATACTAAACATAATTCAACTTTCAGTGTAACTGTGACACCTATCCTATTTCACGGTTGTTGCCTATCTCACTAATTCTAGCCATTGCTTACTTTTTTCTTCTTCTAAAACTAAAGAACATAACATTTAAGATATCTTCCATTAGTTCTCTTTGCACTACTCTTTGTATATATGCTCACTGCAATATGTACATATACATCTTATTTTGTTAGACTAGTTTGACATCAGTATCCCTATATCATCCTCTCCATGGAGGCAAAAAAAAAAAAAGCAAACACATCTTTTATTTTGAAACTTCAATATCTAGTATACTATTTAGCATGCAGTATGAAAACAATAATATATGTTAAGAAATAATGATTTAAAAAAATATATGTCATTATAAATTTGTCCAAACCTATAAAATGTATAACATCAAGAGTAAACACTAATATAAAGTATGAACTCTGGTAATAGTGATGTGTCAGTGTAGGTTCATCATTTGTAACAAATGTTCCACTCTAGGGAAGGGGGACGATGATAAAGAGGGAGGCCACACATACATTGAGTCAGGGGGCATATAGAAAATCTTTGTACATTATGATCAATTTTGCTGTGATCTTAAATCTGCTTTAAAAAAATTTATAAAAATTGATCACAAAGCTCTTTGTCATATTGAAAGAGTTCTGCTCCTATGTAAACTTAAGTGTCATTTGTGTTGAAACAGTGTTTAATACAAATAGATTTTAAAAGAGTTTGTAAAGTACGTTCCCTTCACAATACTTCTACCATTTCTCCAAATCACCCCTTGTTTGAAATAGAATCCTCTTTGAAATCAACCATGTCATCAAGAAAACCTGTCTAATCGCTCAGGTTAAATTTTTGCTGTCTCAGAAATAGCTGTTAATTTTCATAAAAAGTACTTTCAACATATGTAATAGATATAAGAAACTTCAGATGGATGGCTTTGAGCTAAGAAATTAATTGAATGAATCTCTGTTTTCTCCCTGATTCACTGCATAGAGTTAACACCCTACATGACAAGAAAAACGTGGCCAAGACAAAAAAATGAGCCATATTTATTAATGCTTCTGGTAAAGATCCTGTTAGGTGCAGAGGAAATTTATGCCACATAAATTAATCTCTTTAGATTAATTCAGATTAATCTCTTTAGAGCAAGTTTAAGAAATACTTTAAAAGATTTACAAGTTTTCCTTCAGAAAACTTACTCGAAGGTCAACATCTATTCAAATATCTCATACTTTTGAATCAAAGCTGAAAATATCTGACTAAAATCTTACTATTATTCTTCAATGTGATAGAATTGTTTGAAGGAATCCAAAAATCCTTTAAATCAGATGCTTAGAGAGCAGGAAAAGAGGAGAACATATATATATGATTCATGCAGAGAAAGTGGGTACTTGCCACCAAACAAAATGATCAAAATGCAAAAAAGATAAGATAGCCTTTGGCATAGATAGTGCTAGTATACTTTCCTGCATTTCCTGAAATTAGGCATTAGATTAGAATTGAATACCTGTAATCTCTAAGATAAAAGTTATGTAATTTGGAATGTAAGGCAAAAAAAGAAAGGGGGGAATTCTTGTGGGTATGTGAAAAACTTGAAAAGACAGGGAAAACATGCATTTCCTGTTATCTGAAATCTTGTTATTCAAAGCATTTTTTCCAAAGAATATAAGAAATGAAGACACATTAGATAATTTAAAAAAATTTTGTAAAATTTATAAACTAAATAAACCATTCGCTACTGTAATATTTAAAAGAAAGAAAATAGAAAATCTCAAATTAAGAAACAAAAAGGAGATTATCAAACAAAAGAAGTCAAAAAAGACAACTTTAGGCACAATTCTGTTAATAAATTACAAATTTCAGTAAAATAATTTTCTGGAAAAAAAATTGATCGAAATAGATGAATTCCAATCATAGCAATAATAGCAGAAATTTTGAAAAAAAAATTTCACAAGTAGAAGTCCATGAACATTGTCATAACCAAGCAGTTCAAATGGCCAATATTTTACATTTCTTTAGAAGAGGTCTTTCTCTATTACATGAAATGATGAAGAGAACAAAATATGGGAATGATTCCCAGTTCATAGAAAGATACATGGCCTTAATATGAAAAAAATTCTAAATATAAAGCAATAACAGTAAACACAAAGACAAAAACTGATATTTGACTACAAGAAGTGAAAATATCTCCAAAATGCCAGTTAATATGCAAATTTAAAATAGAGACACTATTGGATGAATATACAAGACAAATATAGGAAATATATAAAAACATTTATACATAAAAATGAAAAAAATTGGCAAATGACATTATTAGGCAGTATCCAAAATATCTAGAAAATTCATATACATTTATTTAGCTGTATTGATTATCAACTATATTAAAATTAAAATAATAAGATTTAATTTTTACCTGTAATATAGGCAAACATAGTTTTATAATCTTACTGTGCAATTAATATTATGGACAAGGGTGCTAAGAAACAAATACTCTCTGTTGTTGAAATTGTAAATAGTATATCAATGCTTTTCAATTGCAATTTTGCAGTATACATCAAAATGTAAGTGTATACTATTTGGCATAACAATTCATTTTCTAGAAAATTTAATTAAAGTAATAATTTGAGACCCACAAATTGCAGCTAAGATGATATTTCTTGCAATATTATTTATGATAAAAAACATAAGACAATCTGAAGGTCTAACAATAGAAAACAGATCGGGCACATTACAGAACCTGTTAAATATCATATTTATAAAGAAAACTTCAATAATGTACTGTTTGATGATAGTAAGTTATGGAACTAGAGTATATATCCAAATTACAATAAAATTGGCATATGTGCTAAGTGTGTGTTTGCATAGAAATAAATCTTACAAAATGTATATCAGAAATGTTAACACTGTTCCATCCTTGGATGAGATTACCTTCTCTCCCTGTTTTTCTTTATTTTACACATTTTCTACAAAGAAAATGCATGACTTTCATAATCATGTATTATAGTAATAGGACATAATAGTATAGGACATAATTTCAGAAAGCAAAATAGGGGGAAATCCTAATTATAAAATTTGAGAGAATTGTGGCACTTATTTTGAGGACTCATAGGTAAAAGATTGACTGCTAGCTAGAGTAATTGAAAAACAGTTTTACACTAGAGCCAAAGGAATTGACCAGGTTCCTTGTAGCAAGACATTCCCATTCCACTTCTCTGAGATGAGAACCTTATCTTTTATTTGTCTCTAAAGTAGTCTACTGACAGCTGTTATGAAATACTCAGTTCATTGCTGCTTAAAAAGAAATAACAGAGTAAGGTGTTAAGGAAGTATATAGCTTGACCGTCATTTAAAGTTTCTCTAGTTTTTTAAAAGGCTAATCCAAGGAAAGACAATTTTTATTTCAGCATTTGCCTCCTGACACTAATATTTCAGGCCTACATAAAAAGAAATTGCAAGAAGAAAAATGAGTCAAATATACATCACCTGCCCCAAATACAAAGAACTAAAAGCGGCTTGCCAATGAATGAGATTTCCTATAGTTAGACACCTTGTGATCAAGTCTGACATTAACAAACCTAGAAAGCGAGCCAATGTTAATCCTATGGGTCTGTCAGGTTCTCATTTTCTCTGTGTGCCTTTCTTCTTCCACAGTTAAGTCTCCTCTAATTCTAAAGGTATGAAGAAAGAAAACCAATTACCAAGAGAAAATGAGAATAGTGCTAAGGATGTTTTTCTCCTTTGATTTTTGCTTAGTGATGTGACTCAGTTATTTTGAACAATTGGCTTAAAGATGCTCACTCACTTCACTTACATAATTCTCACTGAGTGTATTTTTTCCTTTTTGTTTATAGTGCTTTAAACATAGTATGTGGTATATATCTTGATAATGTACATTGGAAAATTCATATGTGAACATTGATTTTTATATATAAAATAAGCAAGCTCAAGTAAGCTTGCATCTGCAAAAATTGCATTTGATAACTGAATTATACATGATGATTTAAAATACAAAATGTTAATGTCTTATTTAATTAATCAATCAATTCTTAAAACTGCCTAGTTATTGATCAAAAGGATTTTTTAATCAAACATGATTCCTACGTTTGATAAAACTAGCATAAATGTTATTATAGAAGCTAATGAGTTTTACTGGCCCAGCTATTATGTAAATTTTTTATTGCCAGTTGTAGCTAATCATTCTTGGTTATCATTTTCCAGTGAAATATTTTCTTTAAAAGGGAATTTACAAATGGTAACCTTAATAAGCAACTGTTAAAAACAATTCTCTCACTGAAAATAGTACAAACATAATTTAATTTTAAGTAGAAATGTCTACACTTCTATTTCATAAAAATCCATTACTAAATGTCCAGTTAGATAAAATATAAAGTATGCTACATCAGAAATAAAAGGCATTTTCTGGAAACATTTCTGGTGGTATTATTATTAAAATATTCGCAAAATCTTGAGATCAACCAATTGGGAAACAATCATTTTTCTCTATTTGCACCCTTGAGAATAAGAGGCACACAATGTTATTTTGTCCTGCACAGCAAAGTTACAAATCATAGGCTGGCAAAATCAAGAAAGCAGACTGCAAATAAAAAGCAGGAGCATTTTGTAGTGGAGCCCAGAAGATTGAAATCAGAAGACCCTGTACCCTGAGCTATGTTGCTGGGAAGAAAACCTGTGATTTCCTATTGGTTTAAATATGTTTTAAAAAGATCTATTCCAGAAACTTCTTCCATGTGGACTCAAAAAAACAGTAACATTCAGTTAAAGCAATTCTGTATTTTGTTTGTTTGTTTTTTATTTATTACAAAATATTTGAACCAGGATTTCACAGAAAATGTAGCTAATCCATATTCAGCATTTACCTGAACATTATCAGTTTATTCAGAGAGACTTCTACCTATGCATCAACATGTGAAACTGTGAAGAATGTAGTAAAATGAAAAATGTGGTCCTTGGAACTTTGATGTACTCAGTAAAATCTTCAGCAAGTACTCAAAGCATTTTGGAGCCACATTTCATGAAGTAGCTATGGCCAGGGGTTGGAGGTGTTTTATATGCTCTTTTTCTTTTCCTTTCTTCCACATGGTTCTCCAAACCTGGAAGTCACAAAGATACACTCAAAGTAGCAGAAACCCTAAAGACTTTAATAATATAGAATAAGATGTCAAAAATTTTTTAAAGATATGAACATTATGATAAGATAACCAGTGATAACTATGCTTACCTTCTGTTTCTGTGTTTCTAACATTATGGAGTTTATATTGCATATCTCCTATTTAGATATGTCTAGTCAACAAAAATAAGTGTCTCACGTATGTGTGCAGGCTAGTTTTCTATACCATCCTTTTTAAACAAGAAATGTTGAGAAAAGGTGGCTTTCTATAAAAAGGAAACAGGTCAGGTGTTTCTAAAAGTCAGATTTGATTTCTGACAAAACCAGAGTATCTTCAACCATATAATGGGTTAATTGCAAGGGAATCTTTTATGCTGTTAGAATCATAGTGATTCTATATTTGGAAGAGAACAAAGAAATCATTTGTTCCATGTCAATGCTTTTTAAATTAGGGTTCATCTACATATTTCAGGTCTGCAATTCAATGATTTTAAAAAAAAAGATATTCTTAACCACCTGAATGAACATCTTATAACTGCCATGCAGTTGGAAAACCTTAATTTATAGTTGCGTTTACAATCATGTAAGTGTCAAAAACTATAATTGTAAGCCAATAAGAGAACTGTACCAATCTAAATAATGGCCAAACCATTAAGGTACCAAACAGTTTGACTAGAAAAAGGAAATGAGAGAAATGAATTACTACACAGTATAGATAAGATACAATCAAAAGAATTCCTATCTTATAATCAGTGCCATATTTGTGTTGTTTACAACAATTTAGTTTCAGCAAAACTACATCATTTATCATAACTTAAAATTATTTAAATTAATCTGAAGTTAGCTTTCTAAGAGGAGACAAAAAATCCAAAAAACCTTTGGAGATCTCATTACATGTCTGAGAATTTACTGAGTAGTAGAAGGAAACATGTAGAAGTGGAGTTTGTTTGTTCACTATTCCATTTTCCCAGGCCAAGTAGGAAGGAAAATAAGAGTACCCTGTTGTGATATTTGGGGTAATATTTCCAGAATGTGAGACTGGCCTTTAATTTCCTTTTAGATTTTTAATGAGCTGCAGAAAGTCATTTCCCACTTAAGATTAGAGCAGAAAACTAGAAATTTCTCTAAAGTTTAGGAGTGAATGGAGACAAGTGTTTGACACTAATTAGGATGAATTGGAAGGTTAGAGACTGGTCTGCATGTCCTTGGTAGTTGAATGGGGATAGAGAGCATAACTGAGAAAACTCTGAAAATTCAGAGCTTGACTTGATAGGGTGAGGTGGCAAACTCTCCCAGGAACAAAGTGGACTCTCAGATGTAGGACTAGGGTGATATAGAAAGAACTTTGCTAAAACACATCAGGAGTTTTGATCATGGGTAGGAGGAGGGAGTTGTTTGGAGCATAAATTAAGATTAGTGAATGGTACAGTGTCAGGACTTTATTTTTTCCCTCTAATACCATTTACATGTCCCTGATAAAGAGAAAATAGGAGCAGCAGAGTTGAGGAACAGGCTATGAAGCAAGGAGACAACAGAATACATTCCTTTCTCTAGGGGTCTACAATATATTACAGTCCAGGACTAAACTGGAGGATGAAGCAAAAATAACTAGTCTAATAAATATCAATTAATATTCAATCAATCCATGTTAAATTATTATACTAATTAACTTAATATCAATTTTGAAATTGTTATTGAATTAAGAAGATGAAATTTTTATTTAGCTTTGAATTGTATATATACATATGTACATTTCCTTCCAGACTCATTGAGGGACATTTTTAAATAACTTTTAAATAATTGTAAAATTACAGAAAAGTTGCAAGTACAACTAACTTTTTCCTGAATCATTTGAAAGATAGTTGTTGATGCAATGTCTCATCATACTCAATTATTTTACATCATCATACTAAATTATTTAACAATTTCTCTAAACAAGGACTTTTTCTACATAATATAATACACCTATCAAAATAAGGAAATTATGGCTAGTATCAAATCCTCAGATTTCAGTAAAAATTTTTAGGTGTCCCAGTATTGCCCTTTATAGCAAAAAGGTCCAGTCCAGGAACACACATTGCATTTAACTGTTATGTCTCTGTAATGCCCTTCCATCTCCA
This sequence comes from Macroglossus sobrinus, assembly GCA_004027375.1. Classification (NCBI taxonomy): domain Eukaryota; kingdom Metazoa; phylum Chordata; class Mammalia; order Chiroptera; family Pteropodidae; genus Macroglossus; species Macroglossus sobrinus. The sequence continues at coordinate 266,707 of PVKZ01000100.1, forward strand.
AGAGTTTCTCCTTGACTTTCATGATCTTGACTCTTTTGAAAATAACTCGTCTACAGACAAGTTATTCTGTAGAATACCCTACAATTTGGGTTTGTCTCATGATTTCTCATAAGAGTCATTTTATGTATTTCTGGCAGGAATATCACAAAATGCTCACTTCTTCACAGTGTACCCAATCAAGTGGTACATAATTTCTACTTGTTCCATTACTGTAATGTTACTGTTGGCCATTTGACTAAGATTACATTGAACTTTTTAGTATCTATAAATGGGATCATTCAAATACCTGAAAGTTACTGGGATAATTATGTCCAATATGCTATCAAGGGCTAAGAAAGAAAATTTCATGTAGTCTGTTTAAGTGCAATAGTGAAAGTTAGAATGAAGGCATTATCTATGTGTACTCTGTAGAACCAAACAAAAACAAATCAAGACAAATCAAAGCAATTTAATCCAAAACTAGAAGATTTTTCCTTTGGTTTAGTTTTATAGTTTTATAAATACTAAGGATTTATATCTTGTTTATATTTTTTTTATGGGTATACTTATTTAAATAACATTAGTAACATTATAATAAAATTAATTTTAAACACTGAGTGTGTGAGAATTTATCTTTAAGGGTCTATATGTAACCCAACTTTGGAGGAAAATAAAAACAATGAACTATTAAAATATATTCATTTTATATGCAAAAAAATGTTGAGTTCTAGAAAGGTGGAGGGACTACAGTTTCTGGTGGCAGATTCAGAAGGAAACCAAATCTCACAGCTCAAAGCCTTGTTCTCATTCACCCAGAAAGCAATCTGCCAATTGTGCCAAATTCCCTCTTTTATCTCCTAAGGATAGGGTAGATAGTACTAATAATTATAATCTTAATAACAACTACATGTATTAACTACACACTTTGTGCCAGGAACTAGCCTTGGTATTGCATGTGTATTATTGCATTCCTTCTCATAACAATCTTATGAAGAAAGTCTCATAGGCATCTCAATTTAGATGAGATTGGGAGTATTCAGGGAGGTATGGCCATAGATAGTATCTCAATTTAAAATGTAAAGTGGTGACATCAGTATAGGAACGCTGCTCGAATCCGTGCTCACTAATGCCACACCACGCTCTCTGCCTGCCCTCTTGAATTCTTCTCAGATAGTTCTTAATGTTCTGTGTTGAAATTGTCTCTTTGCGTTTGTGTTTGTGTTTTCACTTCTCTCTCGCTGGAGTATAAATTCCTCAAGGATAAGATTTTTCTTTTTCATATTTATTGCATGTTTAACATGACATTGGACACAAGGAAAGAGTAGATATTGCACTTTAATTAATTAATTCAAATTATTGAGTGAAAAAAAGGAAAAAAGGAATGCTAAATGCAGAAGTCAAAATGAAGTTGTGTGTTAGAAATATTAAAATCCAACCACAGTAACAAAAGGTTTTAGTTTGTAAAAAAAAAAATCTGAAGGGCCAAATGAAGGTTAAAGTTGTAAGTTTTCTGCAGGAGATTGTTGAGGGCCAGAATCAGAGGATGGAAATGTTTAACTCCACAAAACGGGTACAGAAATAATGGTACTTGTAAAAAAATAATAGGGATGAAGTAGGAGACAGTGAAGTGACAATAGAATTTAGAATTAAGCATAAAGATTGGTTTTTCATTGCTCAATCAACTTGAAGGAAGTCTGCATAGCTGCAAAAACTTGTGACCATGATTCAGGTTACATGTGAAGCTATTAGAAGGGTGGGGCCACAACTACAAGATAAACTATTGTTTTAACAGTGTGATCTTAAAAATATATTTGGCCAAAATATACAATCATGTCAGTTTGTTAAGTTTATCTAAAAGGTCCTAACTGCTTAATTAAGTTGACTTAAAAACTTTTTGAAAAAATTTGGGTTTATACAAATATAGTCGGAATTAGCCAATCAAAGAGCTGATATTTATTGAATATAACTATGGACTAGCATATCTATTAAGTAAATTAACATATGTTTTAGGGAATTTATAATTTTCAGCAGATGTTTACCTACTGGCAACAAATATTTATGACATTGCTAAACATTCTGTACAGTCACTGCTTTACTTAACTAATAAAGAATGCAACAAGGGTGAAAGAATAATTATTGCATTCTAGTAAAATTCTGGCTCAAAAGCAAATTTTAAAATATCCAGTTTAAAAGCCTACTGACACTTTGGAAGTGTGTTGAATCCTGTTCTATATAGCACTGCTAATGCCATTGAAAAGAGAAAATGGGTTGAGTTATTTAAAGTTAGAGAAATGAAAATAAACAAGAAAGCAGGTTGCATAAGCTGAACCAGCCTATTGAGGAACTTGTCACAGAACACATAAGGTCTGGCTGTGAATATAAAAATGTTTGGCAATCCTGATTGAACCTAAAAACAAAGTAAATAACAGGAAAATACAGCCTACATTATTAGATGGCAAAGAGAAAAGTCATTCAAAAGAGCAAAGGGGCACATTTTCTGCAGTTGAATTGCTGTACCAGTGGTTTACAACCTTGGGGTGAGGGAAGGGAAAATAACTGCCCTGGCATGTGAGCACCCAGTGAGGTGCCAGCAGGTGCAGCAGCCATTCTGAGGACCTTGTTCCAATGGCTTGCTAGTTGGACAAAACTAATTAGTGAGAACAGTCAGAGACAGATTTAATGTGAAGCTTGGTCAACTCCAGGGTCATTTTTTCCTGAAGTGGAAATTTTTCTTTACATGGAATAATGAATTTCAACATTTTTGTTTGTTTGTTTCTTGAGTTAGAAAAACATATTATTTTCCCATCAACACCAACCCTTGGTAGATATGAAGATTTGTTTTTGCATTAAAGATATATGATAGTGTTGTTTGTCCTTTGAAAGTGCTTGCCTTTGATGATAAGGTCCCTGCCTTTTTTTAAGTATGATGGGAGTATAGGCATTGGTAGGGCAGGTAGCTCCTGTAAATATTTTAATGATTCTCCTGGTCTTTGAATTATTTCCACTGGATGAAAAGGAAATACAAATGCCTAGAACTCACCCCAGAAATCTCTGAAAGGCAATGGCCCCTCCAGAGAAGCCTGTCTGGCTCTAACATAGAGTTTCATGTCTCTGTTTTTCAGCAGTGAAAGCAGAATGTGAAAATACTGAAAGGAGAACAGGGACCATCATTTATATACTGTCAACTCATGAGCTATATGGGTAAGGCATGTAACTACAGCATTGTATTAGACAAAAATTAAAACCCCTGATTCCACAAGACTCCCAAGGAGCTTATGCCTGGTGGTTCTAGCTCTTAACTGCTACAACAGAGAAGCTGCTACTCATTTATTTTTGTTTTGTTTTGATGGTATGGTAAATAAATCCAGTTAGCCAAAAGTGCTTAGATTTTTCTTTTCTGACTTCAGTGTCTAGGAGGGTTAAGCAAACATAATCTAAAAGAAGCTAATAATAATTCTAAGAATATTCTTCTTAAATATGCTCAAAATAACACACTATGCTGCATTTTTACATGTATTGTTTTATTTACATAATTTACATAAATGGCTCCCACTTCTTAATGTTTCTGCAATACACTTTGGCAATTAAATACTGTGTTTTTGAGATCTGACCATATTGATACTTAGCCTGACCTGGTTGACTAGCTTGCTGACAGTGGGGCAGACCTGACTTTATGAAAAGATAATTGAGTGTCATAACTACAAACCAAGAAACTCACCTGTACAAAAACCTAGCCAGACAATCAAATACTAAGGAAAAAGAAAAAGTGAAAGTTTCGTCAGCCATTGCAGATACCGCCACTGATTGGCTGCATTCTGAGACTTCGCTTTCCTAATATGTTACAGGGATGTTTTGAGATTTTTTTCAGCTTTAAAAGAACTACCACATTTATCCTTGCTTAAATCCATCCCTTAGAGTTCAGATGCTGTGTTGGATTGGGTCCTTCCTTGAAATAAAAATAGCTTTCACTCAGCACATAAGCTTTGGCCTTTGAGTTTTTATTTTCTAACTCTAGTTATTCTACATGCTGTATAATATTCCTTTGTATAAATCTTTCAAATGTATTTATTTACCTACTGATGAATATTTGGGGTTGTTTACTTTTTTATTACTATTACAAATAATGCTGCACTGAAAACAACTATTGCTCATGTCTTCCTCTATATAATAAATGATGTGATAACAAAATCAGTCCCAATAACCAAAAGTTGATGTCAGTTATTCAGTTAAACTTTTAGCTAATATTGTTTTACTCTCTTACACAACCACCCCTAACTCCTTTACAGTTCCTCAGTATCACACTTCCACAACATTTGTCCTGAATAAATAGAGTCACCTTGTTTATAATTATATATGGCTGACCTTTTTCAAATATGTAATTGATTTTCTTTTTGAGTTTGTTTCTTTTAAGTATATACATTTCTGAATCTATGTGTGTGTGTGTCGAGGATAGGGAAGTACAGATCTTTAATTTACTCAGATATCTTTTTAAAAGCTTTTAATTTTGATGTTTACGAAAATTACTTATGTCATTCCCAGCCCAAGCTACTAAGCATCCTTTTTCTTATATTCAAGTTCTTCAAAATAGCAAAATTTTTTTTAAGTACAATTCTAAATCTTTGGCCTTTTTTCATGATTAAATATATCTGAAAATGGAATTTTTGATACTAGCTTATAGACATTCAAATTTGGTAGATACTACCAAAGTAGTCTTAAAGCTTTGGTTTTATTTATACCCTGGTCATCAGTGAATGACAGTCCCATTTTTTCCTTCTCCTTACCAATACTGATGCAACAGAAAGGTATTTCATTGTAATTTACTTTGTAAGCTGTTATTATTAATAAATCTAGAGCTATTTTACCTATATCTATTAGCCATTCAAAGCCTTTACCTATTCTCTAGGGGTTTGGTTTGTTTTTCTCATATTATTTTATAGAAGTTCTTTATTCACCTTGGATATTTATAACTTGTGATCTAAGTTGCAAATAACTTCTATAAATCTACCACTTGTCTTTTAATTTTGCTGATGGTCTTTAGTTATCAATTTTGATATAGTAAAATTTATCTATTTTTTCTTTATGATTTATATTTTATTGTGAATTTATTTAAAAAACAAATATTTTCTTCTAATAAATTTAAATTAAATAGATGTACTATATGTGTTAGAGAGAAATAGACAGATAAATGAATCGATGACTTCATTTAAGAAAGGGCAAAACAATCGCACCATTTTAAGAAAAAAATATTCCCTCAGTTGCATTGAATATTATTGATATTTCCTTTATTTTTTTGTCCTTTTGATAGTCAAACTGATGTTTCAAATTATACTTACATTTATAATTAAAATAATTGCAATTTTTCTTACATTTATTTATTGACTGAGTTTTTTCTATGAATTCTGGTTATGTTTATTTTCATTGAGAATCAAGTGTTACTTTTATTTTGTAATAAACTTTACAGCAAGGGTCTTGCATCTTTTATTTTTTTCTTCCTGTAATCACTTTGCTGACTCTGACCCCACCAAAGAGGAAGGGAAGGAATTACAAGAAGGTAAAAGCAAAAAGACCTCCCTTGCCCAGTACCATTGTAGGCTGTTATTGATGGCCTTTGAGTGTAGCTAATAACTGATGTTGACCATTTTCGAGAGCACTTGTTTAGATGATTTATTCAGGATCCATTTCTGAAGCACCATCACCTACAGTTTCCTAATATAGGACATTCTGTCTGGCCAGCAACTTATGACTCTTTACTCAGCTATTGGCCTCTTGTGTGAACCCCACACAAACTCCATCATCGGGGTTCCCTCACTCCTTCAAGTTTTCCTCTTAGAGGAAGGAAACCTACAGGAAACACATATTTACCCCAGTGCCCCCTTAAACAGTCTACAAAGATTGTTATGTAATATAGGCTCTGCCACCACACGTCTGTCCTCATAAATCTCTCATCTTTAAAAAGTTTTTCAAGATAAAGTAAAATATTAGTCTTATGCCCCTCAAATTCTAAAAGACACAAATCAAATTTCCTGGCTGGTATCAAAGGACCCATCATATGTTGCAGCCTTTACATGGAGTCTCCCATAAATAAATGAAAAGAATCTAAGTTTTCTATTGGATATACATTTTAACATAGAGCTAATCTTTTCTTATTATGTTACATAAAACTATAGTAAGAGTTTTTGTCTGCTCGATCTCTCAAATTAAATATTCATTTTTGATATTCTGATTTCTCTTTATTCTAAGTGTTGTTGCTACATATATATTTAGGCTGCACTGATATTCTGTAAATTATGTATGTGATAACTATATCTTCTAGATCTAAGAGTCCTTTTATCAATAAATAACACCCTTTTTTATTTTTATTAACATTCACCTTAATCTTTGCATGAGGTATTATTAAAATATTTTACATTTCTTCAAACTTCTTTCTTCTTCGCGTTTAATTTTTTGTATTAATGTTACTTTTCAGCAAGGTCTTTCCAGGCCCTTGTTTTAACAAATAGCAGTCTCCTATCCCCTCATCCCTGCTTTATTTTTTATATAGCATTTGTCACATTCCAATATACTACAAGATTTAACTATTTGTCTTGTTTGTAGTCTATCTTTCCTGAGTTAAAAGTTCAAAAATATGCTGAGCATGTATTTTGTCTTTTTCTCCCTATTGTATTGGTAGAGGAGCTGACAGTTAGAAGATATTCCATAAATATTTGTTGAATGAATGAATAAATAAATAGTTTCATATCATTTTATTTTAAATGCAGGTCTTGTAGATAACATGTCAGTTATTTGCACATTTGTTTAAGCTCTTTCTGTATTCTGGTGTGTTGGAAGAAACTGAAAGTCTGAAAATGACATTTCTCAAAATCTCTTGCCAACTGGTTTCCTGTCAAATTCTGCTAATGGGAATCCTGATAAAAAATTTGTAAAGTGGAAGAGGGAATATTTCACACTCTGCTTCCTGTTTCTGGCAGTCTTCAGATGAGGCATCTGCAGAAGTAATGACAGAGCAATAGTAGCTACAGCACAGCCATACATGTCAGCATTGGTAGTAGCCAGAGTAGGCCATGGTTCCAGCGCAGACCAAAGGACAGCACTTTGAACCAGAAGAGGATGTGACAGCACTGGCAGTTCATCAGCAGGTATAGACTCTTGGGGTCCAGTGCAGACATATTAGTAAACTTCTGATCTTAAGGTATTACCCCTTATTCGTTTTTTGCTTCTGCTGATTATTGTAGCGTGATCAATTATAAGACTCACGGAGCCAATTAAAATGAATTGTGAGCCTTTATTAGCTGGCCAGCGACTGACTCTCTACCACGCCAGGTTAGAGATCAGCCCCAGGGTTTGAGAGTGAGGCAGTTATAAAGCCTAGAACAAGCAAGCAGATTACAGAAGCAGAAGTTGGCCATTAGCACAATACATCACCTAGTACCACATCTTGGTTAACAAGTAAAAGGATTACAAAAGCAGACATTGGTCATCTTCACATTTTATACAATATACCTCCTAAACCACACCCAAGCAAGTAGGACAACTTCTGGTATCTAAAGATATTTCTTCCCTGTAGCTGACTTAGCCAGTTGGCTCACTTGAAAATTTTCCACCCTTAACACTGATCATCTGCATTTTGCCCATTAAACATATATATATATATATATATATATATATATATATATATATATATATAACCAATTTCCTATATTAAGTTGCCTATAAGTATTTATAAATTTTTTGAAGGGACCTTGACTAATACAACAACATACTACTAAATCTTACTTAAATTCAATTTCCATTTCTATCTTTAAATTTTTTTAATTGAACCCACATTCATTCAAAGAACTCTTATAAGGAATTTTATTCTGTGTAATGCTTAGTGTTCTACATTACTGTTACTGGAGAGTGGGGTCCTCTCCCAGCGCGTTGTCGAGGTTTTTGATGTCTCGAACAAAGAATTGAGCAAGACACCGAAATGTAGTAGAAAAGAAAACTTTTATTAGAAAAGAAAGTACACTGCCAGACATGGGCTGAGCAAGAGAACCATGGCTCAGAAGACCTGGTAACAAAGACTTCAGTGTTTTTATTCCTTTTTGCTGTGGGTGGTTACTTTTCTTGGGGGGGATGGGTTTCCTTGATTGACAACTAAGATTGACAGGACTCAGTGATTCATCATTTTGCTTTCTGTGCATGTTTGTTCCCAGAATTCAGTCAATTATAATGATATTAATGAATTTCCGGGCATATGCATCATATTATAATGATGGTATAATAAGACTCAGGTAAGCTGAAGGTCGTTGGGCTCTGCACTGCACCAGTGAAAGTGACCGGCTTAAAATGGTACCTAAATCACTGCCTACTGGTTTCGTCCTGTAAGTTAAAAAATGCCTTCTGGCTTGCTTAATTGTGGGTGGATTAGGGCAGACCCCTTCTAAAATAGGATGACTTCAGTGTCTTTGCAGGCAGACTCGAAACCCCTTAACTAACTTTCTACCCTACCTCTTTTCTAAGAGCCATGAACCCCCTTATTATTAGTATGGATGTTGAGGGACGGGAAGTCTCTTCTTCCGTATCTGCTTCCTGCTGAAAATGGCCGTAGTCCTTGCCTACTGGGGTTTCATGGAGCTATTTCCCTTTTTGCCTCAATCAGGGTGTAGTCTTGGATTTCCTGCTAAAGTGCCACCTCAGTCCCTAGACAAGAAAAAGAAAATACAAACTCGTTATTTAAATCATACATCTATTAATTTCTATTATAGATTTGCCTATTAAGTGAGTAAAGGGAAACAGCCTTGGTTAATACGTTTCTTTAAGAGTGAAAAGACCTTTGGCTTAAAGTCGTCCTACCCCATCTCTCCTCCCCCAGACTGTAAGGGTCCTGATTTGCTTAACGCCATTTCTGCTTAACAATGGGCTGATGCGATGACCCTTAAGGATAGCCAGAGGGTCTGAGTTGCCAGGGCAATTATCAAGATTTGAGGGAGCTGGACTTTTTCCTAAAGAAAGGAGAAAAGAAAACTTAACTATGTTTACTAAAAAGGTTAACTCTGCAGGAAATGTCCCATTTTATTTCTTGCTAAAAAATTAAGAATTTTACAAGTGATGTCCCATCTCATTACCATACTTTTATTTTTATTTCTTCTTTCCTACTTTATATTAAGAAAGCTGATTTTTTTAGTTGGTTGAAAGGTATATTTCATGGTTTCTAAAATGTATATATTTTATAATATCTCGAAAATGGGAGTGGGTCTTGTAGAAATCAAAAATTCCTCCCTCTCACCTTTCTAAATTCTTCTGGCTGAGTTAATAATCAAATTAACATGAGACAGATTAGCAGAAGACAATGTCCAAACTTTATTACATGTAAGGGTGCCGTAAAAGTATAAGACCGGAGGAAGGATTGGGCCTTTGACACTTATATGCTATCTGGACTTAAGGAAAAGAGGTGCAAGAGTCTGGGGTTTTAAAGGGGAAGTAGGCATTTCCCAGGTAGATGAGAAAAAGCAAGCATGTGCTAAACAAATTCTTCCTGGGCCACATGGAAACAATGGGACACAGAGAGAAATCCAACAAACAGGCTTTGCTTGATTTCTCCTGGTCTGCCACATTTAGTTTATATTATGATGCTAAAGTGATATTTCTTTCCTTTGAACAGGTTTTTTAAATCTGAATATCAGTAGGCAGGTGAAAGGAGGTCAAATTTTCTTTTTGCATGTTAATAAACAGCCTAAAATCAATATCCCAAAAGACATATTTTTGGGTAGCAAAACTTTTGTCTCTCAATCTATAGTCTCTATGTAATGTTTTATGATCACTATAGGCAGGTAGCAGTTGTGACATAGTTGTCACTTACTGAGCATGTAGGAAGATCAAAAGTGTCAGCACTGTAACCAGCAGAATGAGTATCAGCAGTTTGAAAGAAAATCCTAGAGTAAATAGTGGAGAATAGAATATTTTTAATGCCTAGGAACCAAATGATAAATAGAGTGGATAAATTGGACACTATTAGCAATATTCCTCTGTGGAAGTCTACAGTAGGCCTGCTCTACCTGCAATGCATAGTAATTTCACTTCTATAAATTTTTAAAAAATATTGCATTACCACTTTTTATAGTATAAAAGATTATTTTGTGCAGAAAGACACAAATATCAATAACGCCAAGTTAAAAAGGTATTTACAAGAGCTGGACTCAGTGAGAGGAAGTTCTATGAATATGTTAATTGGTTTTATTTTTCTTTTTCTTTTTTTATTTTTATAAAATGATAATGTCAAAAAACCTCTTTCAATATGAACAAGAATTCTAACTGATAAGAAAGTATTGTGTCTTGATTGGCAGCCCTTTTTCATTGTGGCAGCATTTTTTCTTCTGTAATGATAAATAAAATAACATTTAACAATAAAGAATATCTCAAATTCCATTAAAACAGATAACATACTATTTTTATTTCTATGTGATTATGTCTAATTAGAGCACAAATTTGCATTTATTTTTAAATATTAATTTTCTAAGTTTATTAATATCTATGTATTTTTCTTAAACTATTATCAGCTCTTTCAGATCTCTAACATCTCTTATATCCCAGGGCATATCAGAATTCAGGACTGTAAAAATGTTTGTTTGTTTTGTCTGATTGTTTATTGTCATTGCTTATTAAGGCAATAATAACACATGGGCCACCTTGTCACTTCCTCCTAGAATAATTTCTCTTTTTTACTGAAGTTCTTTCTCCAAGAATAATTTACCGAGCAATCTTTCTTGGTAAATTTGTTGAGGTTCATTTATCTAAACCTCAGAAAATAAAGATATTTCACTTTCATAGATAAATATTATTTATTTGAATAAGATTACATTTAAAGTTCTTTTTCTTCATACATTTCTCTCCTTGAATCTGTCTGTAAATAACTTTTCACCATACCATTTATGCAGTAACAATGTCCCTTCAGCATTGGTTTGAAATGCTTCATTAGCATATACTTAATTCAGAGATATATCAATGCATATTCCATTCCATTTTCCTTCACATCAATTATTTTATCAGTATCAGACAGTAAATTGTCAGAACTCTAATGGAGTGACGTATGAAGTTACTTGATTATAGTATCTCAAGATGTCAGCTACCAGTTCTAAGCCATCAGACCTTCCCATGGAAACATTCCCATCTTTAACTATGAAAGATAATTTCCAAATTACAAATGACTAAACTCTACAATATCTTGCAAGATATAAGACTAAAACAATGAAGAAAACCAAAGAGCTGGTTTTGTCCTCCCCAAGGTACCAGAAGTGAGTACATAAATAAAACTGAAGGACAAAGAGGCAAATCTTGGGGGTGAAAGAGGTGCAATTTATGTCTGTATATAGAGAATGTGACTTGTGCCTCCACACCAATCCCACCCTGTTCCTCTCCATTCCCAGAAGAATTTCCCTTGAAATTTGGGACATGAGCCTGATGAGCCCTTTTCATCTGAAGCTGTCATGAATACTGGTGCTCAGCTAACTCATGCAAAAGAAGAAGAAATTTAAATGAGCAAGTACCAGTATTTCTTAACACAAAAACAGGCACGTGTGTGCACATGCTCAAACACACACACACACACACACACACACATCTAATACATAACATATCTATGGAGGTACAATTAAGAGAGAGGGACAGAATGCTGAAAGATCACCACAAAAGTTGAAGGATACATGTGTTTTCTTATGGGAGTATGGAAGGTAGAGGAAAGGGGCAAGGGAAGGAAAGGGCTGGCTCTCAATCTTCAAGAACAACTTGGTAGAAAATAAAGGGTGTATCAGTAGGACTCTGGGGGTCACACTTCATGGATTGCTGCTCTAGGATGTCCCATGGCAAACAGTAGGTCAGGTGCCTAGCTGGGTTCCCAAGTAGGCCAAATGTCAAAATTAACTATTGGGTACACTAGCACCACAGACCAGTCAGGGAAAGACACGAGGAGCTGAAGCCCACAGAACTATGCTGCCAGGTTCGGATGTTTGATAATAAAGACTCTGACTTTGATTTTAAAATTATCTGACTAGTTTACTATAGCTTGGTTAAGTTGCTCCCTATGTTACCAGGTTCAAGAATAGAGTTGGTATTATTTGTTAGAAAAATAGAGTTTCAGTCTGTACACATTTGATTGATGTTTATTCAGTTAATTTTTTTTTATTATATTCTAACAGAGGCATATAAAATTGCATGACATTTAACCCAATAATTCCATATCTAGAAACCTATTTGAAGAAACTATGTGTAAATATAATTACAAAAGCATAATTTTCTTTATTTGGTTACAAATTAATTTTCATTTTAAATTGGTATTTATAATATAAACATTTGACTATGAATTTGATTATTTCACCAATTTACATATTCTTCAGTGCTTTGTCTAATAGTGACCTTCTTTGACCCTCTTGTTGCCAAAGAGATTTGTTGTATCAAATAACAAATGTTTGAGTGTATTGTTTACTTTTAAACTTTAATTACAAATTTCAAATTTTATAGCATTTTGTTCAGAAAAAATTCTGAGTAATTCCTACCATTTGGATATTCTAAATTTACTGTGTAGCCTAATAGTGAGAGCTAAAGATTTCATAGAAATTGAAAAATACGGTTTAGTAATTTTGAGGGGTTAAAAAATTTTATATGTAAACCAAAACTTCATTTTCATCAATTATGGTGTTCTAATTTTCTATATTTTTCTACTGAACCTGTCAAAGGCAAAGGCAATTATCCTAGCTCATTTGTGTTTCTATTTCTTTTTCCAGTCATTAATTTTGAAGTATGTGTTTTGATATTTTATTAAGCATCACCCAAAAGAATACATAAATATTATATTTTTATTTAAATATAACAGGTTTTAGCCCATTTAATTAATTTTGCCTTCAATTCCCACCTGTCTGAAATTAGAGTTACAACTGGAGCTTGCTTTTTTTTTTTTTGAGAACTTCTGCCTACCAATTTATTTTCAACAATTCAGATTAAAGTAGTTTTAGGTGTATCTCTTAAATAATTTTGTGTATCTCTTAAGTCTAATTATATTTATTGACAAAATTTGTATGATTTACCTTCTGTCATTTTTTTATGTTATCCATTTTGGAAGAAGTAATTTTTAATTTTCTGTTTCTATGCATTTTTCTATTTTTATAACTTCATTTTTTTCTATTATCTTGAACATTTTACAAAGTTAACAACCTAAATTTAACTGTCTTAATGTTTATAGTAAGTTTTGTAAAAACTTGCTTTTACATTTAATTTCTTTAATTACATCATCAATAATAAAACAATGATTTAAGCATGTAAGATTCGATTTTCAATATTTATATAGCATAGCTTGGATTTGAACCCATAGATATCTGAGCCAAATACCTCTGCTTGAAGCCTTATTATTTTTTTCAAAAATATTCACCAACATTTAGTTTTAAAAACGATATTTAAAATAATAATTTAGATTTACTCAAATGACTGTTTTTGATATTTGTAAACTGGTTGTTTTAATTTACTTATTATTGTGTTCTTAATTTAAACTAATGTCCCAATGGAGTAAGATATGGTTTCAAAGAAAAATTTTCAAGGGTACATATATAATTTTGGAGACTTATACATAACTAATAATGTCACTATAGTAAATAGTCACTTATCTAAAGCAAAATTATTGAGTAATAAATATAGTTTCTTTAACCCCTGTAAAAACTGGTCTTGACAGAAAAGAATTAAGATTATGAGTTAGTATCCACTCTTGGCATTGCTCCCGGTAGTAGGCAGAATGATGCTTCCCCGCCCCAAAAATGTCATAATACCTAGAACATATGAATATGTTATTTTATATAGCAAAAGAGACTTTGTAGGCATGATTAAATTAATTATCTTGAGATGCAGAGATTATTCTGGATCATTTAAGAAGTCCCAACATTATCCCAAGAATATTTATAAGTGAAAGAGAGAGGTAGGACAAGAGAGGGAGAGAAGGGGATGTGATGACAGAAACAGAGGTCAGAGTGATGCAAGAAAAAGAATCAAAAAATTAGGTGGCCTCTTCAAGTTGGGAAATACAAGCAAATTGACTCTTCTCTAGCCTCTAGAGAGAATGTAGTGCTGATGATCCATTTTAGAACTCTCTCCTTCAAGAACTATAAAATAATACTACATTTGTATTGTTTTAAGCTGATAACTTTGTGGTAGTTGCTTATAGCAGCAATAGAAAACTAATAAACTCCCTGTTGGTATCTTTACCATGACATACCACATAAAGGCCTTTAAAGGTTGAGGCTGCTTGGCCAAAATAGAAAGAATCCCTTCCTCCTTGCCAGTGTGTGATTAAGCTACGATTCCATCACTTTTCATGCTTAAATGCTATTCCCACAGAGTCATCACAATCCCACAATAATCCTCAGAATCCATAGAGTGCTTTTTTATTTTCATTTAATCAGACCTAGTTGTTGCTGTCTTACAGGGTGGTATTAACCCCTTAAAGCTTGCAGATACTACAACTAAACACCATAAGTTTAGTTTGCTTCTAACCTGGCTTTTGTAGACACTAGACTCCTGTATATCATCCAGGACATGCAAACAACCCTCAGCTCATCACCAAGGCTGGCACACTTCTCCAGACCTGTACAAAGTACATGGTTAACATCGAAACTTCTGCCCCAGTTTTAGATCAGCAGCTGTCTGTTTTGAATGCTGTCATTCCTCATGTTCTGGGGAGGATAGTTTTTGCATGGCTCCCCTCCTCTGTATGATGATGCTCAGTTTTGGGTTCCCAAATTTATAACACTTTAGATTTGCTCATGTTTTCTCTTGCATTGGTGTTATCAGACACACACTTACTCCAGGACCACTGGTCACATGCAGAGACCAGCCTACTGATCCAACCCATTTTCTAATTCCTAGTGATGTGAGTATCAAGGGCGTTTTTGTTTCTGAACCTTGGACAATGCTACTGACTCTGCCCTTTCAACATGTTTCAGAAACTTTGAATCTCAGGAGAGTTTAAGATTTCTATCCTTTGCCTCTTAAGAACAATCCAAGTTTTTATGCAAAGTTGCTGAATTCTTTCCCTGAAAATATTACAGCTCCTCTTGTTTTATAATGGAATTTGATGTTAAATTCTGATGATGCATCTTATAAAACGAGATAAAATACAATTAAATATGAATTTAAAATTTCTTTCTACAATGCAAATGAAATCTAATGAAGTCACAATTTTCTCATCACTCAGGAGCTCTCTCTTTTCCAGTGTTTTTCAAGCTTAGAAGATAATTAAGGAATGTGCGGGATAAAAATTAAAATTTTATTTGGTTATAAAATTTATTGGTCAATCGGAATTTTATATTTTTCTACTTAGAAAAATGGCACAGCATATTTTTAAATTTATATCACACAAAACAAACCATCATCTTTCATTTTTTAAAGCAGGTAGAGATATAGCAAAGTAAATGTGGAAAGAATGTGAACGACAAAATTTAGGAATGTATGTCTTATAATAGGATGTTTGTAGTGCTATTCCTACTACACAATATTTATCAAATGCCAGTTGGATGCCAAACATGGCCTATGTCATTAAAACCTAATAACAACTGTATAGGATAGGTACTACTTCTACTCCCACTCAGATATAAAAAAAGTAAGGCACAGTGACACTAAGTAGCTTGCTCCACATCAGCGAGCTGGTAAATGGTGGACCTCAGAATTTCAGCCTAGACAGTTGAACTCCATTTCTTTCAAAAAACTCACATACTTAAATGATCTTGTGGATTTAGGCTGTGACTAACCACCGACCAATGTGATGTCACTGAGACTGACTGATTCTTTACCACTCTGACTTTAGCTCTCCTTGCTGTGACACCAACAGGTGCGGCTTCTAGATTTTCTGAACACATAAAGTAATCCTTCAAGATTTAGGCCATTTGCTGGGAGAATTATTGAAATGGCAGAACCTTGTCTTGCTTATTAAAGCACTTTACACATGTGAGATGACTCAGTGGAAAAAAATAATTCAGCTGGAAAAAGCACAATTTCTGAGTTTATGTGGCATTACATAGATCAGAACCCTTTTGATATTTTAAAGTTCAACAATTAAAAAACTGAACTTAGTCAATAATTTTCTTTTGGTCAGCAGAACACAAACTTATTTTGGGCAATGACTATGAGATTATAGATAATCTCATCCTCTACTTAACTGATCTAAAATTTGCCAAGATTTTTTCTCACATTAACGCATTTTTTCGAAATACAAACATTTGTGATTGAACTAATCTTTAAAAAGTGTATCTTTTTCCAAGTGATGGATAAATAGTCTTATTGTTATATTACATTTCCTGTTAGTTTATAAGCTTTGGTGGTAAATAAACATAGTACCTAATGACATTAAAATAAAATTTAATTTTGCAATTTCATATTCATAAATTTACAAGCAACATCTTACACATTCTGAAAGTTTTTAGTATATAGGGATATTTATAAAATGTACAGTTCCTTTTATAAAACTCAGTTGAATATTTCACTGCTATTTTGCATTATTAATGGATAAAAAATGAACCATTTCAAGAGAATTAAAAAATAAATTTTCTTTATTTTTCCTCTTTCTTTTCATCAAACGAATGCCACATATTGTTCTCATAGCACTGAATTATAAATATGATGAGGCCTATTAAATAAGCATACACTGCACATTCTAATTTCATAAATCACAAAGGCAAAAAATGAGGATGTGTCTTGGTTCATTGAATGAAGTGTCAGACATCTCGTGCAGTACAGTGAGCAAATGATTATTTCTGAATTGTACATCAACCCAAGTTTTCTAAAAGCTCTTTCTTGTGCCAGCTGCTAAATGATTAATAATGTTACATTGATAATTTTCACAAAAGACACTGCTGAATAAGAGAACACTGTGTCAGAGAAAATGAGTTTGAGGTTCATGAAAACAAAACGCTTTTTCATAGTTAAAAAAAAACATATTGAGTTGTATAGATGCTATATCAGTTTCTCATGGTAAATGAGCATGTGCCAGTCTCTATCTTCTTCACTAGAATATGGTGTAGAAAGTTTATTTTTAATATTTATATCTATTACAAATTATATAAAATTATATTCTAATGTAATATAGATGTATGTGTGTATACATTTTTCCAATACTCAACATATAAATATATAATATGTACATATTATATATGCTGAATATTAAAAAATATCTGTATACACATACACACATGCATATATACACATATATAATCTTGACTATATATCTTAGATTTATGATTTTAGTGCAGATATCAAAATATATGTATTGCATTTTGAAACTTTACTTCTGATTTGCTTTATGGCTTTTAATGTATCAATTTTCCTTCTCTCCTACTCTTAGCAAGACTGTCTGTTGTGGTGGGGAAAACATGGACTTTTAAGACATAAAAAACCACTTCCCAGTTGTGTAATCCTAAGCAATTTACCTATACCCTTCTTAAACTGTGAACGGTCAACTTCCTAATTGAAAAATGAAAAAAATTATACCAACCTCATTCTATTAAAAGAGGATGATATCAGATCTACATGTTTTGCCAGTTGCTGATATAAAACGGAATCAAATTATCTATAGTTTTATTTTTTTAATCTTTTGTAATTTTAATTTTTTTATTAAAGTTGACATTCAATATATTTTAAATTATTTTATGTGTACACTAGAGTGGTTAGACATTTACATAATTTATAAAGTGATACCCCAATTAATCTAGTATTCATCTGGCACTATACATAGTTATTACAATATCACTGACTATATTCTCTATGCTATACTTTATATCTCCATTACTATTTTGTAACTAACAATTTGTACTTCTTAATCCCTCTACCTTTTTCACCCAGCCTTCCAACTCCTCTCTCATCTGGTAATCATAAGTTTGTCCTCTGTATCTATAAGTATGTTTCCATTTTTTATATTCATTTATTTTGTTCTTTAGATTCTACATAAAAATGAAATCATAATATCCATTTAAATCTTTAATCTATTTTGAGTTTATTCTTATATATGGTGTGAGATGGTGGTCCAATTTCTATTATTTTCTAATTGTTATGGTCTTAGCCAGCATCTTTTCAACTTTTGGAAATTTGCACTTTAAAAACTTTGTTTGGTCCAGGTAATATCAAGAATCTCATGTTATATATGCATTTGTCATTGTAATTTACAACAAAATATTAGAAAATCAAATAAGAAAGAAAAGATTTGTAAAACATATGTTAGAAAAAGAAGAATTTCATCCAAAATATACAAAGGATGCTTAAATCTCAACCTTAGGAAAACAAACCCAATTTTTAAAAAAGTGTTAGAGATTTGAAGATACCTCACCAAAGATATACCAGTCATTTGCCATTGGGCAATGAGAAATCACTCCACACCTGTTAATACCCCCATAACTGACACTGACAGTTGCTGGTGGAGAAACAGGAACTCTCCTTGTTGCTTCCGTGTGTTTAACATCATATGTTTTTAAGGAAATGCAAATTAAAACAGCAGTGAGAAACTATTACACATGTATTAGAATGCTTGATATTTAAACAATTACTGGTGAAAATGATTGAGCAACAGAAACTCTTATTCACTGCTGGTGAGAGAACAAATTGGCTCTGCCACTTTAGAAGTTTGGCAGTTACACTCTAAATATAGTTGTAACATACAATCCAGCAATCATGTTCTCAGGTGTTTACTAAGATGAATTAAAATTGTATGTCTACACTCAAACCTACACACATATTATAGTACCTTTATTCATAATTGCCAAAATCAGGAAGTGAATGGATTAACAAAGCACGATACAGCCATAATGGAATACTATTCTGTAAGAGAAATAATAAACTATTAAGCTGTGCAAAGACATGGGTGAATCTTAAAATTAATTAAATCAATGAAAAAATTAATTGAGTTAGTTAAATTAAATTGATGAACATTTAATTAATATTGCTAAATTGTAGGATGCCAATCTATAAGTCTTCTAATATAGATTCTACTTGTATGACATTTTGGAAAAACCCAAAGGGATGGTAACTAGATCAGTCACTGGCAGAAGTTGGGGTGGGACTTGGAGGAGAATTAAATAGTTAGAAGGCTGCTTGGGCTGAATTGTGATCCTCCAAAATCCATACTTGAAGTTTCAATCCCCATTATCTCAGAGTATAACTGTATTTGAAGATAAGGTATTTCAAGAGATGATTAAGTTAAAATGAAGCTGTTGGAATGGGTCTGTAACTCAATATGATTGGTGTCTTTATAAGAAGAGGAAGGGTCAACAGGGCACTAGTGCACAGAAGAAAGACTACATGAGGACAAGGAGAAGGCAGCCATCGGTGAGCCCAAGAGAGACATCTCAGAAGAACCAGACTTGCTAACAGCTTGATGTGAACTTCTAGATTCAAAGCTGATAAAATTCTATTATTTAAACTACTCAATCTGTGGTATTTTGTTATAGCAGTTCTAGGAAACAAACACAAGGAAAGGGGATTTTTTAGGGTGGTGAAGCTATTCTGTATGGTACTATAATGGTAAATAAATGACTATGCATGTGTCAAAATTCATAGAACTTTACAACAGTCAAGAGTGAGGCTTAATGTTCTTAAATTAAAAAAAAATCATTTTGGAAGTTAAGGGATCCCAATATGAAACACAAACTGTGACAAAAGCATCCAAAATATTACAAGCATATGAAAAAACTTTACTGAAGAGGATGGGAAGAGATATGCTAACGTAAGTAATTTTGTAATGAAGTGGAATCTGTAAGATTAAGCCAAAAACAAGCTGCACATAAACATTGTACTCTAGATGATAAAGTTGTTTTTCATGGGTGTAAGGATTAGCAATTCTGAAAACACCATATGAGTATACTGGAATTGAAAAACTAAAAAAATGGATGATGAGAGTCAAGTTTCTCATTGGATTAAAAGGTTATAGACTAGCAAAAGGATTAGAGTTGGAGATGTAAAGAGTAAATTTAGGTTTATCTTAATATAAATACAGATAGACATTGTTACTAATTAAATTATCTCCCCTCAAAAAATATGTTGAAGTCCTAATCCCTAGTATCTTAGAATGTGACCTTATTTGGCAATAGGGTCTTTATAGAGGTAATAAATTTAAATGAGGCCATCAGGGTGGGTCCTAATCCAATGTCACTGGTGTCCTTATAAAGAAAGGACATGAACACAGAGAGAAGATGAGACACGTTGAAGGAAGGTGATATGATGACACACAAAGAGAATGCCACATGAAGATGGAAGATTGAAGTAACCTATCCACAAAACAAAGAATACTTGAAGTATGAGAATCTACAAGAAAGGCATAGAACAGTTCCTTCCCTAGACTTTCAGAAGAAGCATGGTTCTGATGATACGTTGATTATTTCAAACTTCTGGCCTCCAGAATAAAGAGACAATAAATTTCTTTGTTTCAAGTCATGTAGTTGGTTGTACTTTGTTAATGCATGAAATGTAAATGTATGAAATTATTTATAGATCAATGCACATATACAGGGTTACTATGCACACATACTTTCTTGCTCTGTCATCTGAGAGGGCCTAAAAACAATGACACTTCAGTAGCACAGAGCACAACTAGCAGATCTTGATTTCCAATAGCATCCTCTAATTAAAAAAATCAGAGCTCCTTGGAGAAGCATATATTTTGGAAAAGAATGGCATTCACCTCTACTGGCTACCAGTCATTAGATACCAGGATTTTTCCCAGTCAAAATGAATTGTTGGATAACCAAACATAGTGCTAGGAATAAAAATCAGTTCACTTCTCCTTTATTTCCTTTAGTGGAGAAAAAAGAAAATTCAAAGTAAAAGTTTAGATGCATTTAATAAAATTATTTAAATAAAAATAAGTAACAACATAGTAATACTAATTTAAATGTATCCAATCTATATAATACTTTATATTTTTACACATTTGGTGTTCAGTAAAAATCTATTGAATAAATATTAAATATAATTTTGTCTTCAATTTGCATTCTATTAAGCATTTCTATTCTGTTATTCTATTAAGCACAGTGAATATCTGTGAGTAGGAGTATGTGCTTTTAGAAAATACATTCAAAGAATCTAGGATGGGGTTGAAAATACAGAGACAACATTCTCTAATAGATGAGCATTTGGAGTCTGGGGTCTACTGCCTTGATTTGAATCCCATATCTACCACTTTCTAGCTCTGTGACCATGTGCCAGTGATTTTTTTACCTCTCAGGGCCTCTCATTTATAAAAAAGGGATGACAAAGGTGACAACCTGATAAGAGTACTATTAGAACAAATTAATTAGTACAGCCAAAGCATTTAAAACAACGCTTGTCATATCACAAGTACATTATAAAAATTTGATATTATTAAGTGGATTGAAAACAAGGCATATTACATGTTTGCTGTTGAATAAGATCTGTCTCTTCCACACTTGCTGGAGTGGAAAGGCATATGGCTGGCAAGCAAGAAGATTCAATAAGCATATTAATTTACAGAAAATAAGAGATGACCAATTTTTAAGGTCAAAATATTTTTCTTCTGAAATTATCATTATTTTCATTAGTTTTGCATACATTTAGTTTATTTTGAAATTTTAAATAGCTCTCTATGAAAGAAAGAGATGTTTATGTCAATGAAAACTGGAGTAAGTTTTTAAAATGTTTGAAAAGCACAGATCTACAATGTGCACGGCACTTCTGCTGGGTCCTGTAGCCTATAGGATGAACGTTTTCTCCCGAAAATACATTGAGTTTAGAAGTGTAAGTATAGAAATAAATAACTTACATTTTAAAAATAAAAACTGAAAGCAATCAGTTATTTTATTTGAGGATTAACCACAATTGCCAGAACAATCATCACCTAAGCCAATATCTGATATTATCATGACTTTAAAATTCAGTCTCAACTTAGCAGGGTAACGTGCATTACAATTATGAACCAGATGAAGAGGATTTGCAGGAAGTTTATTATCTCAATAGAACACAAATATTGGGAAAAGATTAAATCTTACTTTTCTAAAGAGAATATCTATTTTAGAATAAATAGAAGGAACAATATTCAGCTAAACCATGTTGTAAAGTGTTTCACTATAACAGAAATTGGGTTCCACTATTCGTGAAATTATGTTCTGTCAGGAGATAAAAAGATTGCCATCTATGTGATGGGGGAGAATTCAAACATAAAATCAGATGGAGAAGAAAAGCTGGAGAAGAAGTTACCACAAAGTTATGACAAAATCAAATTTGAGATCTTTAATTCCTTTAATGTAAAACATACATTAAAACCCTAGCTGAAAGGCTCAAATTTGGGGTCCCTAGTTGATACAGCAGATAAAGACAAGCTAGCAGAATAGATCTAAGTAATAAATAAGTATTTTTGAGGATAAACTTCCTGAAAGTTGTAGTCCAGAATTCTGGACCAATAGTCAGCATCCCTAACCTGAATTTGTAACTTTAGAGAATTGATGAGCCTCTATGATGGACATGATTGATTTAGTTCACTAGACTACATTCTACCTTTTCACGTGACTCCTATTATGAAGAGCCAAGAAATAAAAGTCACCGCTCAGGTTTCTTGACAGCTAGGACTCTGTATATGAAATAATTTCTGCCAGTTAGATATTATCTCAGGAGATTTGGAAGGTAGAAGTGAAACAAGAAATATCCCCTGACAAGGGGGGTTGTGGAAACAGAAGGGTAGAAGGGAAGCTGTGGCAGACAATCTTGGCATTCTGTAGTCTAGTCATAAATTTCATAGCTGTTGAGACAGAGTTGGGGCAGCAGAAGTGACTATGGACATAGGAACTTTCCGATCCTTGGACAGCATATTTTGAGGTTTGTTTTTAAATTCAGTAATTCCAGCTGTGCTCTGTTTCTTATACCTTTTAAAGATTTTTTTCTACACAGTAAGTCAATATGCTTCTGTGTAAAATGTTCTTGACTTATGGTATTAAACTTGCTTTTTAAATTTTAAATATTTAAAGATAATTTGAATTGCTTATATTTATAATATTAATATAAAATATACATAATTTTTGTATAAAACATTATTTAAAATCAAGGAAAAAATTTCTTAAATTCATTATATAGATCTTTAGGTTGATAAGACATTTAAGAGTTTTCAAAATCTCTTTCATTTGAATTATAGGTCTGCCTTGTTCAGTATTTAATGTTCTTAAGAGAATTAGATATACTAGATTTAAGATTTTAGTATGAAATTGCTAAAGAGATTCATTAATTAAATAACTAAATTGTATTTAAAATCTGGGTAATTTAGTCTGGTAAATCTGTAAGCTAATTGAACAATAACAGAAAGAAATAAAATAAGTATTTTAAGTTAAGCAAAAAATTAGTAGATTTGTTTTGAAAAGAAAATGTGTAAGTTAAGCTTAAGAGTTGATTTTTAAATTTATTACAGTTATAAATTTTAATACGTCACTGTAAGTACCTTTTCAACACACTAAAGCTTTTTCTTCCCACTACAAGGCACTAACAAAGTGATAGCTTATAACTATGGACTTCATGTTTTTCTTACTCCTACAAGGTAATTAGTTTCCACTGTGCTAATATCTGCTATTTAAGTAGTCTACATGTATAGTAAATACCTGCCAGCTAATTCCTAGTGCTTTAATAGATTTTAAAATGGTGCTCAAGTAAATCCCAATTTACTGTATTATTTTGTTAGAAAATACCATGAGGCACAAGCAAAAGAGTGATAAAAAGGGGAGTCACGACAACATGTAATCAGTAATGCAATTAGGAAATCCAGTATAAGAAAGACCACTGTATGTATGCAAATTAGAGACAGAGGAGGAGTGAATTCAAGAAGCATGAAGTTAGACAAAACGCAGTAATTAGAGTAATCAAGATCTGCATTCAGCAATGCCCACAAGGTTAGCTAAATTTGTGTATCTGACCTGTTCTAGAATTGGCCACTAAGACATTACCTGTATCCCAGTTGTATAGCCTGACTCCTAAAACTTCTACAAAACCTGATATTATGGCAGTGCTATGAAAGAAACAACAGCAAATAGATACTTCAATATAGAGCAGGTAAGGTATTCAATCCAAACCAAATGCAAGCAAGAGAGAGAAAGAGAGCAGTAAAACCAAATTTGGGATTGGAAAGAATAAGTAGAAAAATTGCCCCTGTCAAGTGTGCCAATGTAGACAGGAAGACTGTAATCAATACTGTGGAAATCAACAGGAGATAGTATTGGCTCAGAGAAGATAATTTTCTGATTATCAAATTTTGAGCCCATGAAATGTTTAGAAAAGGGGTGAGAAAAAGGAACTTTACATATATCAAGCACTTACCTTTTAATTTTCAAAATTATTGTGAGTAAAGTAATATTTCCATTCAAAACAGATCAGAAATGGGACAAATAATTATTAAATGATCTAGAATTTGAGCCAGGCTACCACTAATTTTATAATGATCAAGACAAAAAAGGTTGATAATCACTCTGACCCAAAAAGAAAGCATTCTGATATCCAAATATGATTGGTAATTATCCTAAGAGAATATTCATACTAAAATTTCTCCTACTAAGGGACATGCCTTTGTTTAAAAATAGAACATAACTATTTAAGGAGAAGGTGGGACCTGAGGCTCAGGTAGAATAGGCTATAGATGATAGAGTTCAGTAGGCTTGAGGTAAGGTGTGCTCAAAAGGAAGGTAGGAGAATTGGAAAAGTGAGAAAAGACTGGTGGAGGAAAAGAGAAGGTGAAGTAATGTGACAGGCAAGTGGTGCCTCATTAGTGAAATAGCCAAGAGATTTTTAAAACCAAAAATATCTTTGATTTTGAAACTGTTTGTATTGCTGCCATGTTCCTTCACCTTCCCAGACCTTTGCCAAATCCATCCACCCAAATGTCTTCCTATGAGTAGTTTGGCAATTTTTTTTTTTAAAGGCATTGAGTTTCACATTTAATTCAACATGATATGAACTAGGGACCATGCCGGAGCCAGCCGGCTAAGATGGAACAGTTCCTGAGAGGGGAAGTGAGAATTGAGAAAAAAAAAAGAGAGAGACAGAAGATAGAGTCAGGAGGGCTAACAGTGAATACTGAGCCCAGAGTTTATTTAGCACAGCATATATATATATATATATATATACCCTTGGATGTGCATGAGAAGCAACAGCCATACATATTCAAACAATTGCTTACCTTTACATAAGTTCTCTCAACACATCCTTGTTCCTGTTTTCTGTTTTCTGTCTCTTATTACTTGGGGCAAGGAATATTCAACTCTTTCCATTAAGCCAAACTTCCTCCTTCAGTCAGGAGCTATCCATGAAGGAGCCCACCTGCCCCACAAACTTCTAGCTTGCAGGCAACTTTAACCCTATCTGTAGGGTATTGAGCAAGAATGACTCCCAACAGGACCACACAACCAAGATGGAGAAACAACCTTTAAAAACAACAAAGCATGTTTATTTTCCTGAATATATTTTTAAGATAATGGCTTGTAACTTTGCATATTGATATAGTTTGATACATATTGTTGCATTTGAAAATCAAGTATATTGTTACTGGTTTTGCATAAAATGCTGAATAGTGGAAATTGTATACTTATAATCATGTAATTAAAACTATTAACCCAAATAATAAGAATAAAAATTTAAATGACAAAAGCAATAACCAGAACTAGAGGACAAAAATATCAGGAAAGACATTGTAAGCTTCAAAGGTGGAGAAAGTGGATTTTGAGAATTAGATACTGACAACAAGGTAGCCCAAGGAATTTGGGGACGTTATTTATAAGTAAACATCCTTGAAGAGCATTTCAAATATTAAATTCATGGTTATTCCATAGTAGTCAATCATAAAGTTACTTTTGTAATCACAGCTATTTCTTCCCCACCCAACAAAATGTCCTGTTGAGTTTTTAATGGTGTCTGTGTGTCAATATAACTCCTTAGCAGGTTTTGGATTTGCCTATGGAATAAGCAAATGAAATATGTTCCTCATGTAGTCTATATCTCAAATTAAACTGTGAAATGTTTCTATAGAGATATTACCATAGAGATGTATAGTCAAAAAATCTGTTTTTTGACAGTAATGAAATTGTCTGCTTTTTATTTAAGTGTGTTCTGATATGAAAGTAATAAGATGCCTTTCAAATAAGTCTTCTAAACCTTTCATCAGTTCTTTTCCATCAATGGCACACCTTTGCCATTATTAAAACTTTAGTTTTTCTTGTCAAACGCAGAAAGGTAGTGTGTCCTCTTAAAAGGGAATTGAAGCATCATGTAAAGACAGCAATACCATCAGAGATCTGGTGTGTGAAAGTGAACCTGTCATGAATCCTAAGTGTGGCTCAAATAAAATCATTCTCTGCTTATGTCAAACCTGAGCTCAGATAGCAAGAATACTTAACTGTGTTCAATGGGGCTTAATGTTTTGTCAGTCATTTATCTTCACATTGAAAATATACTGTCAACCAGAAGTTAAACTTCCACTAATATGAATTATAGGCTTCCAGAGAAAAAGTTCCTCCTCCTCAACCATAAAGTATCCACAGAGACCAAAAAGATTTTTTTTGTTTTCCTTTTCTCTTTTAACTAATGGAAACTGCAGTTACCAGGGATTCTCTTCAGCATGAGTAAATATCTAATAGATTTTTTCCAAGAGTTAATTTTCAAAAAATGTGTTTATAATTTATGTATAATATTTAATAATTAGAACAAGAAAAATAGTAAACTTTCATTTATTGGCAATCCAAATAACCAACAAACTCTGGTAACTGGTGTTTTAGACAAATTTTAGTGCTCCAAAAAAAGTTAGCCTATCATTACAAAAATTTTCAGAAAAAGGATTATAAATATGACTGGGATATGTCTGCTTATTTATTAACAAAAAAGTAAAAGATATCAAAGATGACAGGTGACACCACAGGTGGCAAACAAGGGACACAGAGGCACTATATAAATATGATACTGGATATATGGAGTTGACCCATTCATATGGATGACAGAATAGGGTAACACAGACTTTGGTCTTAGGCTGACTGGTTTAAACTCTAATCTGCATTTTTAACCACCTGAATTCTTTGCCTTTTGGCAAGTCACTTGACTTTATTAACCTTAGTTTCTCTAAGTGTATGATTGGGAAAATAATAGGATGAGCTCTAAAGGGTGCCGAAAGGAAAACCTAGGGTAGTAAATAAAAAACATTTAGCAGTGTTTCACAAATAGTTCAGCTCTGAAACAATTATAGCCAAAAATGCACTGATGATTTTAATCAAAGGTCATTTAAAAAATTTTTGTATTGAAATTATTTTAGACTTCTGCAAGATTGACAAAAAATAGTACACAGATGTTCTGATATACCAGAGATCTCAAAACTTTTTCTGTAAAGGTTCAGGTAGTGAATATTTTAGCCTCTGTCACTGTCATAGCAGAGTGAAAGCAGCCATAGACAATATATAATACAAATGGGTACAGCTCTGTTCTAAAAATTTTTTACAAAAACAATGATGAGTAGATTTGGCCCACCCTAAACTACATTATAGACTTTGTTCAGATATTCCCAGTTTTGACATGAATATCTTTTTTCTGTTCTAGCATCCAATTCAGAATACACATCATCATATTAGCTTGCTCTCTTTTAATCTGTAATTGTTTCTTGGTATTTCCTTGTCTTCAGAAACTTGATACTTTTCAAAAGTGCTTGCCAAGCATTTTGTAGAATGTTCCTCAATTTAGTTTTTCTTATGTTGTCTAATTATTATATTGAGGTTATGAAGATTGGGAAGAATACTAAAGAGGTTACATTTTCTTCTCATGACATCATATGTTGGGAGCCATTCTTGTTGAATGCCCTACAGACAGGGTTAAAGTTGCCTGCAAGCTAGAAGTTTGCAGGGCAGGTAAGGTCATTACTGAAGGAGGAAGATTGGCTTAATGAATAAGCTCTTTACTGAAGGAGGAAGATTGGCTTAATGAATAAGCTCGTTACTGAAATTGTTTGCATATCTGTGGGTGTTGTTTCTCATGCACATCCTAGGGTATAAATATACTGTTCTTAATAAACTCAGGGCACAGTATTTACTGCTAGCTCTCCCGACTCTATCTTTTGTGTCTCTCTCGCGCGCGCGTGCTCTCTCTTTCTCTCTCTCTCTCTCTCTTTTTCTCTTTTCTTTCTTTTCTCAATCCTCACTCCCCCTCTCGGAACTGTTTGATCTTAGCTGGTGGGCTCCGGCAATCATATTGAGTGCAGAAAATGTCTTACGAGGGGATACAAACCCCTTATGTCTGTGGTCCCCAAAGCCTTCATACTAGTCCATATTTGTCCTTTAGCAATTCTTTTTAAAAATTTAGCTATAGCTTATTACTGATTTATATAGTTTGGTCAGCATGTGTCCAAGTAATCAAAATTTCAAGGTCCTGGTTTTCCCTGCTGGTGACTGTTTCTGCTCATTATTGGGGTTAGCTTTTTGCTCTAAAAATTCCTTAATTTGTAATTTGTCCAGGTTTTGTTGTTGTTGTTGTTGTTGTTGTTGTTGTTGTTGTAAGGGTAGTAGCAATGTTCTTTCTATCTCTCAGCTAAAATTTAAAAAGATTATTTGAATATACTCAAGGATGTTGTTAAAATTAGACTGTCTTTATTCAACTCAAAGATCATCATGATTTGCAGTGGTGCTGCATATGTGAAAATAGGTGAGTCCTTATGTTACCAACACATAGACTGGCAACAACTGAGATAGTAATGCATAGAATGATTTTTTAAAATCATTCAAAATCTGACCACGAATGCTACTATAGATGTTTTGCAAATGAGAATGGTTAGCTGTCTAATGCTAAAATGTACTTTTTAAAAATAAAGGTCAACAACACAAGAACAGAATTTCATTAGCCTTATATCAACAGTTCTACAAGAAATGAAAACCATAGTTTGGCATTTATAAGTAGTGTCACTATTCAAGTTGAAAAGAAAAATTAAGAGTGTGAGCATGACACTCAGGAAAAAAAAAATGGCTAAGAAATCCCAGTAGAATGTGAAGAGAGAGTTAAAATAGCAACCTCCAAACCATCCTTCAAGGCAAAGCCAAGAGGAAACACTTTGTCATTTTCACAGAAACTCTGGATGTACTTATATTTACAATGCTATCCCAATAGTTTATATCTCAGCTTTGGATAAGTCAATGCACAATATTACAAAAATGTTTACAGATAGAAAGTGCCTAACAGGAAAATAACTATTATATACAAATACAAATGCCTTCAAAGGAGTAAGAATAATGTTAGTTTATACTCAGAGCATTTTTATGGGTGTAGATTTAAAAGCCTAGGACAGGAACTAGAGATAAATATTGCTCTACATAATCATGAAAGGGGAATGAGAATGTTATAGGACAATCAGAAGAACAAGGAAGCTGGAAGTAGGCCAAGGTGCTATGTGGGAATAGGCACCCTGGTCTTTTAAGTGGGAAATAAGCTGTGTGATTTTTAACTTACTGTACAGTGAGTGTGCTGACCCATTAGCAAGTGCTAGTGGAAAAAGCTGCTTTACCTAACTTTCTTTTGTCCCTGGTGCTTGGGAGAGTTATGATCCCTTAGCAGAAGCTGTTTCCACATTTGGGCAAAATTGAAGGACTGTGTGTAGAAGCAGGAGTCAGTCAAAAGAGATAAGAATGAAAGTCTCTTCACTTCTTTCCACTTTCACTCTATGCTGTAGAACTCAGCAAAGACTTGGAGAGGCTTTTAGATTTTCACAGATCATGAAATGAGGCAATTGCTATGTCTCCTGTTTGTTAGTAGCCATATACCTATGTGTCTTTTTTTGACACCTGGGTCTCATCACCCATTTGTTCACAGAGTACGTCACTCATTTGGGAAATGATTAGAAGGCACTTGATACGTTGCCTCCATGTCTATCCATGCAGCTCCAAGCACGGGAACCACTGAGTCCCCCAAGGACACATGACAACCCTATGGAATACAATGTTTCACGAAAAGTCTTCACAGCAAACTACTTGTGCTATTTTCTTGCATTGTTTAAAGCACATTGTACCTTGTAAAGATCTCATTTTTTTCCTGAAAATAACTTAGTGAAATGTGCAATACTATTCTCAGAGAACTCAGGTCTCCTGACTCCAAACTCAGAATGCTACCAGCCAACCACAGCTGTCTCCTCCTATCTTATCACTTCACCAAAGACTGCCCATAAACAAGAACACAGAATTCTCAGGCATGGTATTGGTATATTTTTCAACATCCTCATTAATTGTACTACAGAAAAAAAATTAAGTTCCTTTAGAAAAAAAGAACCCTTTTCCTTCAGTATGAAATGTTTAGCTAATTACCGAAAAACCCTAAATATAAGGACTGTAAACAATGTCATTCAAAATTGAAAATATTTATCGATACAGAGACCATTAACTTTCTTTTAAATATTAAACTTTACATATACTTTAATTATAAACTAAGTAGAGAGCTGTGTTAACAATGCCCTAAAAATATTTTAGAACACACAAAATGTATTTCAAAAATTATATAATAATATTTTAATGTTATCTCTTTGTGGTAAGTTATCTAGAATTTTCACTTTATAAATCATTCCTTATTATTTTCCAATTTTTTGCAAATTGTGAACTAAATAACCTAGGAAATGTTGGTTATTCCGCAATTAGGTTCTTTGTTGTAGATATTGATATTCTTTTATATAGTTAGAAGGGTTTTTCCTCCCACTCAGTCTAACTGTTATACAATTTTAAAAATGAAATGTTATTTTAAAAATAGCCAGAAACTATGAATGTGTAGAGAGATATACTATCTTAGGTAAACTAAAAAGGTCACAAGCTTAGAAGCACAAGTCTATATATTTTAAAATAGGATCTTTTAAATAGCCCCAAATTATCACCTCAGAAAGAGATCAGTTAGTGAAATTGCTTCATTTTACAAATGAGAAAACTAACATTAGGAGGCAAATTTACTTTCCCCAAACCACAGAGTAATGTGATGGCCAGAAACAGAGCTTGGGTCCTCTCTCCCTCAGCCCAGTCCATGATTTTTACTTTACACATAAATATAGCCTATAAATTTAGTACAAAATTGCTTGCTGTCTTTCATAAAGATAACTAATGCCAGTATCTTCTCCATTTGTTCATCTTAATATGTGTCAGATCTATGGAATAAAAAATAAAAAATAAAAATGACTTATCCTACATAATTAAATTCCTTTCATCATCCATAGGCAAATGGTGGAGGGGCAAGGAGAAAGATTATTTCTTTATTTTGGCCAAACAGGAAGGTAGGTTGTAGTGCATTGTAGAGAAATAAATGTCTATTTTAACAGCTGGCTCCAGATTCCCAGAGACAAGTGCCTTTGCTTAAGAAATACCTTGATAGAATTCTAAGGGGGGAAATATCAAGGCCTGAAAGTATATTCTTCATCGATACAGCATAGTGCAGAGCACCCAAACTACTCTATGTAGCCATTTAATAGAAATTTGGAATTGGAGAAGGAGCCTGTGGGTAAGAAAGAAACAGTCCAAATGCCATAGCAGCATATTGGACATACAGGTAAAAGTGAAAATGCTGATGATGGAGAATAGCAATGTTTAACTTAATTTATTTTATTTGCTAACAAGACACACTTTTATTATTAAGTTAAAAATATTCTAAAATTGGGGGAAGGGGAGTGACACCAAACTTTGTTACACATATAAGAAGTTTTGGGCAAATGGGTATCATTAGAAAGGAGTTGTGTGGCTTAAATGTGATGCCTGAAACAGAAAACAAAAAAACAGCTTGAGGAGGAGAAACTGAGAATTTAATGGAAGTAGCAGCTTAGTAGGGAAGTTGAAAAGTTACAGAATGCCCACATACAAGTCCACAGCCTTAGAGCATCCTTGACACATTTAGAAAAGCATTGTCCTCTTATTTTTTTGTAATAGAAGTTTAACACACTTTGCATTTAATTCTCAAAAAATATCATGACCCTAGTTGACATCTGTTATGCTAGGATGAGTCATAAGTGTAAAAATAAAATTATAACAGAGAATTCTTGCCTCTCTGTACCATTATCAAATTGTATTGAGTGCTTGTCAAAATAGGAGGTGACTCCTACCTCTAAACAAGGCTTAATTTAGTTTAGTTTAGTTCAGTTTAATTTGTTTGTTTTGGTGATATGCAGTGAAGCTAAAATATTTAGGAAAATTATTTAAGTCACATCAAATGCCTTATATCAAATAAAATTAATGGTAATTAAAGAGACATAAAATTAATTTTAGGGTAAAGAGTTCAGGTAAAATAAGAAAATTAAAGAAAAGTAATAAGAAAATAGAACTAATGTGCAGAAGAATTCTAAAAAATATCAGTGCAAATATATGTTGACCTCAGAAGACAAGTATACATGGCTTTAGCAAGTACAAAAAAAAAATAAAATGAAAATGGAATCTGATAGATATGACAAGTAAAGACTAATTCTAACATTATGCAGATTATTATATCAATAATATAACAAATGGGGTTCAAACAGTTTAATGAACAAAAGATATAAGACATTATTCAAAAGAAAAAGAAATCCAATATTTAAGCAAACATTTGAGAAAATATTTCACCACATTATTGACCAAAATAATTAAAGTTAAAATATAGTGTCTTTATTATCTGATAAACAGTAAAAGTAACTCCTTTAGTAATAACATTTTATGCTGACCAGGATATAATTTAATTACAAGAGTGTACAATGTGAAAAACTACATTGGTACTTTTTTGGAAAGCAAAATGACAATACTTACTGAGAATCACATCCAGGTGTAATTACTTTGACCTAATAATTCTAAAGAAAACATAATTTTAAAAAATCAAATCTAGGTTAAATGTCATTCAAACATAAAACAAACAAACAAACAAAAACCTATCCTCACATAAAGACAAATAATTGTGTGATTTCATTTATATGTGGAATCTAAAAGTAAAAACCAAACTCAGTGAAGAGGTCAGACTTGTGGTTACCAGAAACAGGAAATATGGGGAGGAAGACCTGGAGGGAGATGGTCAAAAGGTACAATCTTCCAGTTAGAAGATAAATAAATACTAGGGATATAATGAACAACATGAAGGCTATAGTTAATCTTACTTTATGGTATATGTGAAAATTGTTAAGAGAGTAAATTCTAAAAGTTCTCATCACAAGGAGACAATGTTTTTTCATTTTTTTTTCTTTTTATCGTATTTAGATGAGATGAATGTTAGATGAAACTATCGTGATGATTATTTTACAATATGTGTAAATCAAACCATTATACTGTATGCCTTAAATTTACACAGTGCTGCATGTCAATATTTCTCAAAAAAACTGGAAAAAAAACTATACCAAACATTAAAATAACATGAACAAAGAAGTAAATTATGAAAATGATTGATGAACATACAATAATTTTAAATATTAAAAATAATGACACTTTAGTATATTATTTTGGGTAAAAATATAGAATGGAAAATATAATCTAAGCTCAGAATACATACACATATATGCACGTGTATATTAGAGCAATGGGGAAACATGGTAAAAATAAAAAGCAGTTTTAAATTAAGTAAAATACAGAGAGAGAATATGTCTGTTAATCCCTTTAATGTTAGAGTATTCAT
Organism: Macroglossus sobrinus; assembly: GCA_004027375.1. NCBI lineage: Eukaryota > Metazoa > Chordata > Mammalia > Chiroptera > Pteropodidae > Macroglossus > Macroglossus sobrinus. The sequence continues at coordinate 300,280 of PVKZ01000100.1, forward strand.
GTGTTCTCATATGGTTTTTAGGAGAGAGCAGATCATATTGAATATAGTTCATAAATAATTCTTCTTACTTAAGGTTTGCCATTTTATCTGTCGAGATATCCCAGTTCTTATTGAAAAGAAACATTAAAGCTGTATTTTTACTCCAAACTTTCATTATCTTTACCTAATATAAAAAACTCATTCTAAGCAATAACAATTTCTTAGAAGTCGGTTATCTTCCAGCAATAGTGAGATATACTGTTCTGATTAGGCATAAATGCTAAAGCTGACAAAAATAAAATAATTCATTCAATGTGAACTTAGGCATGCCCTGATATTATCAACTTACCTTTATGAGTTATGAATGCTAGCAAATTGTCTAATGTTTTACTAATTTATTTATTGAAGTTCTGTCATTTGCACTCAGCAATGTGTATGTTTCAGGTGTTCCACATTCTTTTTCCTCACTTAGTGTTATCTGAATTTTTCATTTTAGTCATTCTGGTGGGTTTGTAACAGTATAATATTGTGGTCCCAAGTGCAATTTTAGGTGCTTCATTGGTAATATCTATTTAATCTGTAATAAACTCACATGGAAATGGAGGCACTGATAAATGTCAAGTTAGCATTAGAATATGAACTGTCAGACTAAAGAATCTGAGCTCTTGACCTTTGTGATAGAACTGTCTCTACAAGTAACACATCAATTCTCTACTTGGTAATCTGCAGATTATTGCACTGGTAAGGTGTTTTAGTGAAGAAGATTAAAATCAATCATTTTTCCTCTTTAGTTCAAAATATTAATCAAACTGATGTTGCATTTTCTCCCTTTAACCTATTACATTCATAAAGCTGTCTTTTAAGCATTAAGAAATAAGCATCCAAGCTGAAATACCAGTTAACATGACTGATGAAACAAAGAGAAATTCTAGAGCCGTCATCCAACTATAATTATAAACAATTTTAAATTTCAAATCATAACAGTATAATGAATGCCTCTCTTAACACACCTATAAATACATTTGTGGTAAAGCTCAGAGTTTAACCAGCATACTAATTTACTCTACATCTATTCTCTTTAGAATCAGTCACGTGATTGTAAATAATGTTCTTAGTAGCAATGTAATAAGTGAGTCAGTAACTACTTTCTTTGTTTGCTGATTTCTCTCTCTATTCATTAATTATATCGAAGCTTAAAAATTCCAAATTTTATCATAAACTGTATTATGTTATATAATGGGTATCTTCTTCTAACTGATTATTTTCCCCTCTGTCATTTAAAATGAGTCTACCATACTATATGGTAGTTGGTGTCCAATGAACACGTTATAATTAAAATTTCTAAGGGTAAAAAATTAATTTCACATCTAATTCATAATCTAGAAATAGAGCAAAATGTAATGATTTATTTTGCAATTTTTATCCGAATTTTGGTTGGCAGGGTCGAGGTGGAAGATTGAGATGAGGTAGCATTCAAGAACAGAGTTTTTAAATACATTTAAGCAAAAGTAAGGAGAAAGAGAAATATGAGAAGGAACTACAAGAGAAAAGATTAATTTAACTTAGCAAAGAAACATTTTGTTTAGGCTTAAAATTAATGTAATCAAAAAACTGCAGTGTTTTAACTGCACATTATTCTGAATGCATATATATTAATAACATTTTTCTATTGTAAACCATGAACACTTGTAGAAACTTTATATTTTTTGCACAATTCAGTGACTCTTTTCATGACTTGGCCATTAAAACTATGTCCTGGTAGATAGGCTTGAATGGACATCTTCATAAGCTACTTGAAAGGATGTGATGAATAAAAGCATTCATGTAGCTCATTCCACACTAGTTTTTACAAAGTGCTTAGTACCACGAGTGGCACAGCACACAAAATCACAAGGTAAAATCAACATAAGTTTAATGAGGACTGGTGTATTTGTTCCCTAAGAACAATGGAGAAAAATATTGGTATTTAGCAGTGTTGGAATTAGAAAGATAAATATAAGAGAAGCTCAGTTTCAGTATAGAAACATCCGAATGGTCTAATATGATGTTGAGTTCTCTGTAAACAAAATGACTTATGCAAAGCAAATTCTCAAGGCCCTTGTTTTTGTTTTCTGATTTATTTTATGAGAATCCTAACTGAGTAATTGAATGTAATTTTTTAACATGTTCCACAGTTATAATCTGAATGATTGAGTAAATTTATGTAGTAAAATCTTCTATAATATTTTATCTTGCTAAAAATTAAACTATCAAAACTAAATTCTTACACAATGTTTGCCTGAGACACTTTCATAAATCAATCCCCAATCATTGTTATCAAGCAGAAATAAAGTTAATGTTAATATTTTAAACAAGAGTGTTGTAGATCCATCATGTCATAATGTGCCACATGCAAATAAAATTGTACATTTAATCAACAAAATTTTACTTTAATTTATTGACTTACATAAGTTTGATATACTTTGATATACTCTTTTTACAGATATAAAGTTATTTTTCCTAAAACTTTCAAGGAATTTTGCAAGTTTCAAATATCTTGTGTCTACTATTAGATATATAAAATATTAGTACTTTATCAGTAATAATGATATATTAAATATTATGCCATTCAAAAGGATGTTTAGATGATTCTTAATAAAAAATTAGGTAATTAAAATCTGTAGAGTAAAATATTTTCTAATAAAAATCATATTGATAAATTATATTTTTTAATGAACTATTTTAGAATAGCTTTCTGTCCATAAGCAAAACCAGCTTGAACTAAATTTATTTCTCCATCACACACACTATTATCAAGCAGGGCACTAAGCTATAATTGATCTATGCACTTAATATAATTACAGAAGGAGTCAAGGTCCATGTTATTTTTTTATAACTGAATTCTAAAATAAACAGGAAATGTAAAATTTTAATAAAAATTTTTAATTAACAGCACGCATTTTTGAGGAAAAAAATAACTTTTTTGGATCAAATTAGGTGAATGTTTTCAAGTGAGATGTAAAATGAAAAAAAAATGATTTCTCACCAGAGCCTAAATAATAAATCATTTTTTAAAAAAATCAATGTGCATTCCCTTCTGCATCTAGGGTTTTAAGCCCTTATAATACATCTTTCTAAAACAAATAGAACCGTTTTATACTCTTGCTAATAGAAAACTAAAGGTAGGTTATATCTCAGATACCACATTTACAATATTTTTATACTTATTGCTTTATATCTCTATAAAGCTTCATTTTAAGTTTTATGAGGTAATTTCTAAGGAAAGAAAATCTGTTCTAAATCATAATTTTTTGTATTGGAAAACATTCACTCTATCTCATGGCAGGTTTTTAAAGTCAATTAGAATCAATCAATAAAAGTATTTCATAAGATTTGCAATGCCTGAAGTAGTCTTTAATAATATTTTTTTAAATTCACAAGTGTCATTTATAACTTCTTTCAGGGCTGGATTTGTTCTGGAAAAGAAAATAACAGGATAAGATTAGATGACTATTGTACTTTCATCTCTAGCTTTCAAATAACCTTGTGTTATTTATATTGAGAGATAGTGCTATATCTAGACATTGATGTCAGGGAACCTAGAATCTAAGGAAAACAGTAAAACGTTTCCTCAGATAACTCTATTACAAGATGAAAGTTTAAAGCACCCATAAATTGGGTGTCCATGAAGAGCTATGGAAGTGTAGAGATTTCTTCTTGCTTGAAACAATCAGGGTCAGGGAAGAATGCCCAGAGGGAGGTAACTTTTGAACTGGACCTTGAAAGGAGAGTAAGAAAACAGTGAAAGAGCATGGAACTATTCTTTCATAGTACATTTATGAATGCTCAGTAACATCTTAAGAAACAGTGTACCAAGAAAGATAAACCTAGAAAATTTGAAGATAGCAAAGACAGAGATCACAGTTAATTTATTTTCTTTGGTTCTCCTTTCTTAGTCTCCTTTGCTGGTTTCTCCTGTACACTATCATTTCTTAATGTTTTAAGTCCCTGGGCTCAGTGCATCCAAGGCCTCTTCTCTTCTTTATCTATACACACTTCCTTAGTAATCTCGGGGCATTCTCATTCTCAGGGCATTAAATGCCATTCTTGTGTAGATGAACCTCAAATTAATATCACAAGCCAACAAGTCTCATCTACACCTAGAATTCTCTATTTGACATGTCTGCTTTAGTGACTAGGGGACTTCTCATTCTGCCTACTTTAAACTCATCTGATGCTCCCTTGACTCCCTAGCCCCTTTCACTTTTTCATACAAAAACTTTGCAGGCATTCTTGGCTCCATTCTTTTTCACCTTACATCCAATGCAACGACATCCTGTCAAGTTTACTTTTAAAATTTATTTACCCACAATCTAGACTACTTTTATTATCTCTACTCTCATCTCTGCTGAAAATTACTTGCCTGGTTCTTACCTCATCTCTGTGCTCTGCTGCAGTATATTCTAAGGTAGAAAAGCCAAGGGGATTCTTTTAGATCATGTTTCACCTTGTATGACTACTCTGCTCAAAACACAATGATGGCTCCTCATTCATTCAAGATAAAAGGCAAAGTTCTTACAAGGTCCTACATGTCTTTGCATGTTCTTCCCCCTCCCACCAGGTACCTTCCTAACCTCATCTTCTACTTTTCTTGCCTTTGCTTACTCTACTCTACACACACTGGTTTCTCTGCTGTTTCTCAACTATGCCAAGTAAACTAACACTTTGGACTTTGGCACTGGCTATTTCTTCTGCCTAGAATGAACTCTACCAGGATACAAGAAGAGCTGATTTTCACCTCTGTCAAGTTTTTGCTCAAATATCTCATTTTCAATGAGATCTACTGAGACCACCTTATTTGAAATTACAACCAGCTCTCCCACCCACCCAGGATTGCCATTCTATTATTCAACTCCTCTGTTTTCTATTTCCTTTCATGTTGAGAGCCATTCTTGATGAATGCCCTGCAGACAGGGTTGGAGTTGCCTGCAAGCTGGAGGTTTGCAGAGCAGGTGGGCTTGTTTACTGAAGGAAGAAGTTTGGCTTAATGTTGAATGTTTCTTGCCCCAGGGAATAAGAGACATTCCTTGCCCCAGGGAATAAGAGACAAAAACAGGAACAAGGATGTTTTGTGAGAACTTATGTAAAGGTCAGCAATCATTTGCATATGTGTGGGTGTTGCTTCTCCAAGGGTATATATATGCTGTGCTAAATAAACTCCAGGCGCAATATTTACTGTTACCCCTCCCCACTCTATCTCTTTGTCTCTCTCTCTCTCTCTCTCTCTCTCCCTCTCCCTCTCCCTCTCCCTCTCCCTCTCCCCCTCCCCCTCCCCCTCCCCCTCGCCCTCTCTCTCTCTCTCTGTATCTTTTTTCTATCTTTCTCAATCCTCACTCCCCCTCTCGGGAACTGTTCAATCTTAGCCGGCGGGCTCCGGCACTTTCATGAGATTTAGAGATGGAAATTAAATCATACTGTATTATGTAATTATTGTTTTTATTTTTTAATATTTATCTCTCTCTACTAGTAGGCGAGCTCCACAATAGCAGAGATTCTTGCTTTATGTACTAATATATACCAAATACTTAGGATACTTAATTCAGAATTGGGGCTTAATAAATACTTATTAAATATATGAATGAATGCATTCTAAGTTGTCTATTGAGATATTTTTTCTTTTATTTTAACTATAAATATGCTTACATGATATTGATTAATTTAGTGGTGTATTATATATGTATTTAAACTATATTTCCTAAAATGCTTCTTTTGGAAATTTTTATACCTATATTCAAAAGTAAGATCTATGTGACTTATTATTGTGTGCTATCCTTATCAGTTTGGGTTTCAGAGCTGAGTTTTCTCTCTGAAATAAAATAAGAGCACACCCCACCTACACTACAGATTATGGAGTGTTGGACGTGACATACAAATTATGTATGCATAAAAAGTTTGAGAATTTACCCAAAAGGCATTCTGTTCCTACAACATTCATCAGTTTTCTGATAACTTTCTCAAGTTTTTCATCTATTATTTTCTACTTTCTATGTAAGAAAACTTTGAAACTATATATATGCATATATATATTTTGTATGTGTATGAAATCATAGGTATATGAAGTTATATGGATGTTTTGTAAATAGATTAGTACACGACATAAGAGCTTATGCAACATAGCTCGGTGTTAAGAGTGTACTCAAGTTAAAATACCTGAGTTTGAGTCCCGGGACTTGAATTCCAGTTTTCTCAACTTACTAAACATGTGGGATTTGGCAAGCAACTTTAAGTCTATATGTATCAGGTTTTATGAAGCAACAATAACAGGAGCTAAGTAATAAATAGTACATATCTCTTTGGGTTGTTTCGAATGATTTGACAAAGATAAAGCATATCTGGAATTGAAAAAAAAATTCAGTATTTCAACTTTTTGTCAGCTAAAATGAAAATAAAATCACCTGACAAGTGATAATCACTTTTATGATGGTTGAAATTCGTTGGTTTTTTTTTTTTTTTAATTTCTGATTGATGCTTATGCAGCAGGTACTGTTGAACCTTTCAATTTGGGGGTTCTCTAAAAGAATGTAATGATCTGTAAACATTTGCTAAGGTGCTACTAAGAGGACCCTGTGATATTTCCATGGTGTGTGTGAAGAATTCACTGTCAATGTGAACAATTTCACCTGCAAATTTATGTGTTTAATAATAATGTGTTTAAGCTGTTTTAAGCATAATAATATGGCGGAGCACCTGAATTTGCCACATCTGTATTTCTTGGAGGACATCAGGTCACCTAATCTCTAGTTTCTCTTTCAGGGAGGTGTTGCTCATGAACTCTCTACCCTCTTCCACTATGTAATAAGTCTCCTTGTTTCATGTTCTCAGATCTCTAAATTCTGCTTTTTAGTAATTTTTTTAACTTCTAAATTGTACTTTTAAAGTTTTTTGTGTAACTATTAGTTTAAAGTCAGAATTCAGGTCATAAGTACATGGAGTGTGTCTGTCTTAATTACTTGTTATTTCAAGATTCAAAATCTGAGACCTAGTAATCAACAAATATTTTGTAAAATAAATGAAGTGATTCTGTTATTCAGCACAGAATCTTAATTTTGAGTCTTTCTTCCATTTTGTATAGACAAATTTCCTCTCAGACAGTTACTTCATCTTTCTGATACTCATCATCCTCATTTGGAAAGAGATATAATAAGAATCTATAACTTACAGAATGATTGTGAAGTTGAACTGGGATCATGTACCTAAAGGGCTCAACACAGTTGCTAGTGCTCAGGATATAATATACAGTGAAAATTATTTTTAGGGTTATTATTGAACAGATTATTATTATATGTTCAATCTTCACTCATCTTTATTAATATGAAATAAACTTCTGTATCCAAACGATTATTACTTTGTGTTTAAAATATCTTTCTCTAGAAAATGTTCTGAAAGTCGATTTCTCTTTTGTTAAATTTATCTATTCACCGTGAACTAAGTTAATTTGGTCTCCCATGATTGTTAGATTCTTCAGCTGGCACTATTTAAGATGGCCTGAAATACTTCAAGACTGAAGAAGACGACAGACCCTACTTCACTACCTACCTAGTAACAGATTGAATAAACAGTGAAGGTAGGGCTGGTCCCAATCCTGTCACATGTGCCTGGGTTGACAGCAAATGGTATAAGAACAGTCATATGATCTGTTCATATGAAGTGTGATGAAGTCTCAGCTCCCTGTCCTTCAAAGCACTCTATGGTACCTTGCAAGAAGATCCAAATGAAGCAGATGTAATAATTTTCTAGTGGCAGAATTCAACCAGGTTCTAATCAGAAAGAAACTACAGAATGCTGTTTTGTGGTTCATCTTGTCTTCTGGTTACTGCTCCAAAGAGAAGAGTTCCTTGATGTTAAACCTTGTTTATGCAAAGACACTGGTGCTTGATTAATATCTTTAGACAATCCACAAACCTTAAACATCAGTAATTTCATCAGTGAAAATGATTTCTCACATGCCTTTATACTGATTAGTAAACTGTCTGGTTCTAACCAGAAAGAAAGGGAGTTGACTTGCTTTTAAGGTCCTGCCTTTGTAGTTTTGAATGAAGACTTTAAATAAAGTCTCTGAAATTCTTATTACTCTCTAACTCATCCACCCATATTAGCTACTCTGTGGGTGCATTCGAATCAAAACTTGCAAACACAGCATTTTCTGTATCTAAATATTTTAAAGTAAATTTAAGCAATATAATATGTTCAGTAAATCATTTTATATCAAATGCTTTGCATCTTGTGGTTACTAATTTACCCTCTCTGTGCCTCAGTTTACATCTATGAAATGGGAATAATAATAGTAATTACCTTAAGGGTTGATGTGAGTTTTAAATAAGTTAATACCTATTAAGCACTTAGAAAGGTGTCAGGCCTATACCAAGTGTTCAATAAATTTTGACTGTTGCTTTTAGTATTACCACTATTATCATTTTATAATTATTAATTTTTGTTGAGAATATAAGCAGATTTTTAAAAAATTATTTGGATTTTAGGTTGTAGTTCTTTTGGACAACATTATTTTCCTTTGAGATCTTGGGATCCCTACCTCTTTTTCTTGCATTACTTAATTCTTTCTTGTCTCCTCCTTCTCTTCTGATTCTTTTCTCAATGCCATTTCAATCAGGCGTTTATTCCCTCTACTCCAATGAAACCTCTCTTGTCACCAAAATCATCAATAATTTCCATCTTAGTAAATCCAAAAATCAATAATCTGTTGTTACCTTAACTAAACATCTCATCAGCATTTGACGTTGTTCAAAAATCTTTGTATTACTTTCTTCTGTTGGTTTCCATGACACCACATTTTCATGTTTTTCCTCCTAACTATTGACCCTTTTCAAGTCCCTTTGAAGGGTCCTTCTCACCTTATTGTTTCATTTCCCATCAATATTTCATGTCCTAAATCTCACATCTCATGTCTTTTCACTGATCAGACTCACACCATAGGCTTTAAATGTTCTTTTAAATAATGATGACTCTCAGAATGTAGTAGCATCAAACATTATCTTGAATTCTGCACTTATATGAACCAGACTAATTCAAAATCTCCACTTGAATACGGGTCAGATTCTCAAGCACACATGTCGAAATTCAAACTCTTTGATTTCTTCTTCAGACCAAAATTTGTCTCACCTTTCCCCATTTCAGTAAAACTAATCATTCTTGACTATTGTTTTTTCCTCATACCTGATGCATAATCTCTCAGCAAGTTTGCTGACACTCCCTTCAAGAGATATATCTGATTCTAACCACATCTTGCTATGGATCATTACTAAAACTTTAGAAAAGACTACCATCATTTTTCATGTAGACTATAACAATAACAGTTATGTAAAAGTTCCACTGTCGCTACTCTCACCTTCCTAATCAGTTCTCCACCATAGTGACCTTTATAAAAATTAAACCATATCATGTTATGCCCCTTGTTTAAAATCATCAGATGGTTTCCTAACACTCGTTTGATCGAATCACCTCAATTTGCCTGAGACTTCCCTAGATTTAACATGAAAGTTCTACATTCCAGGAATTCCCTCTGTCCCAGGCAAACTGAGATAGCTGGTCAGCCTACCTATATATAGGATATCATGTGCAGAATAAAATAAAATCAGATGAAATAAAAATCCTTACCATCTGTTAGGTCAGCTACTTTTTCTTGCATCTGCCACTCTCTTGGACTTCATCACCCATTGCTCACCTTATTTTAGCCACATTGGCCCTCTGTTATTACTCAAACATATCAAACTTGTTTAAATGTTTGTTTCATAATTGAGTAAATCTAATAAAAAGTAGTAAAGCAAAAGACAATTATGATGGTGTCATGTTAAAAAAATAACATTTATATTTCTTTATGGAAAAGGAGAATTACTTCTATTTATTTAACATAGAAACATTCATCTACTTTGCTAATTTATATTATCGGTCTTATCCCAGTAGCATTTGAGTTTTCAACTCCTGCTTTAAGCTATACTAAGCAGCTCAGTACCTGGAGGCTTCCTATATTAGATTAATTTCAGAAAGGTAGAAATCCTAAGCTATGTCTGGCAACCAGTTTTTAAGCAGTCACTGGAAGCTTTTAATTGGCCAAGAGAGTACAGTTAGAAAAAGAACTATATTTTTCTATCAGAGACATGGGTCTTAGTCTTGATTTCACCACAATCTAGTTATATGATCTTTAATGAATCTCTTATTCTCAGACATTAGGTTTTTAGATTCCTATTTCTTTAATGAATCACTTATTTTCAAGTGTTAGGTTTTTGTTGTTGTTTGTTTGATGATTGGTTGATTGGTTATTGTTATTTAATCTGAAATGAGCAAGTTGGGTCATAAAGTTGTCTTTCAGTTCTACAATTTTTAAATGTTAGATTTTCTTTGGCTTTTCACCATATGTTATGCATTTGTATTTTCCAGATACAATGATAATAAGTGCATAATATACAGTATGAGAATCTATTATAGATGTCACAAATCTGAGAAAAATAATACTAACTGCATGGTGCCTCTCACCAAACCTAAGCAATATTTTTTGCATGCTTTTTAAGAAACTTATTCAGTGAGATTCATACTGGTTAAAATTATTCATGTCATCAAGATTTTAGCACATCCTTGGGGCTCTGTTTCCCTGTCACTGCAATTTTTTGGATGGGAGGATAAAGTTCCCTTTGCACAATTTCCTCCGATTTCTTTTTATTATTCCCTTTTAAATCAGACAGCCTCTTCCTTCCCATCCTGGGGCTTATAGTCCAAAGATTTTGTGGTGATATGCCATGTCTTAGTAACTTTCTAAGCTAATTTCGAACCCCTGGAGTTTCATGGAATTTTGTTGCTTGCATTTTTCTAGAGAGGTAGAATGTAAATCAGATTATTAATATTTCAAATCTAGCTTCATAATGCCATACTTAAAATTCTATTTTTCTTATAAATAGAATAAATTCTCTTACATATTCTATTTCTAAATGGTAAATATTCTAAGGAACCTGTAAAGTCATATTTCCTGCTGTGTCATTTTTCAATGAAGGATGGAAAGGAATTGTCACCTAGCTGGTTCATAGTTTGATGCTTTAGAAAACCAACCTAACTTACATTTTTTTTTATGTTTCTATTTCATGTTATGCATATGCTCCTAATTCCCCCTTAACTACAAACTTTGCTTATTTTTATGCTCATTGAAATATAATGTTTCATGCTATTTAATATTAATATATGCCTCTCTCCTTCTAGGTGTTTGGCTCTCCATGGGTATTTCATTACATTTTATTTATTTTATAAACTCTGCCCAATCACTTGTATGAGACTCACTTTTTCCTTCCTTCTTGTTCAGAATAGAGTTGTCTGTCATCAGAAATCTTTGTGAACTTATGTCCTGGCAGTTTTGCTTTTTAAGAAGACAGTAATTCTCAGTCTTATACAGCATCTTTTGTTTTATAAATCACTGTTTTAAAAATTATCTAATTGGTGTTTATATAGTATGCATTAAAAATAATTATATGATGGTACACATTTTCAAATATATACAAATTAAGATTATAACCGGCGATAAGCAGCAGTTGAATGTAAATTAGTCACCTTTCTTGCAATGGTTAATCTTGTTATGGCCCAGCCACAGGTACGTCATCCTTTAGACCTCCTTTGTTGCTGTTTGATGGTAGGGATCTTCAAATAGGTTTATGTTTCAGTTATCCTTCTTTCAGGACAGAGACCGTTTTGAGTGTATTTAGAAAGTGATAGAACTTAAGTTTTAGGTTCCCATCTGTTCTGAGCAGAGACTGAAATGTATTCTGTCTCCTAGGAATGACTCTCTCTGGTAGAATTATAAAAATGATGTGTAATTTAATAGGTCACAAGATAAAGACAAAATTCTCTTATTTTGCCACTGTATGAAATTGTGAATGGTGTTCATGCTATCTGTATTCATTTGGGGGAGGGAAAAAACATGTATACAAATGATTAAAATCCAGTGGATGAGTTGATTCTAAAGGTATAAATGGAATGTAGTAAAATTACAAGAAAAAATCATAAATAGTGCCTTGCAAGTTCAGTATTTACAAAACAAGCTAACATTGAGCATTATAGTTTGCATTCCAGAGAGGGAAAACAGTATGAATAGAATCAGTTCTGAATAACTGAGTAAAGTCAAAGATGGCAAGTAGCAAGAAAATGAAAGTATCTTAAGTTTGTGCGAGTGAACTATAATATTTTAATTATATATATGCTTTTAAATACAAGGAAAACCTAAACATCTAGAACACAAAAAAGTGTGGCAATTCAGAAGTTTTAGGACCTCTGTTATTTATAACTGAACTATATATTCTTATATTTTTTTATTTTCTATTTATTAATTCAGTGTCTCATCAGCCCAATTCCAAATTCCCTGGCAAATAATTTAATTAACTCGGTTTGAGAAAAGTGACCATCTTTGTAATTTCTTCAGCTATGTTCTTTAAAGATAATTTGAGAGAAAGCATTTTCTTTGAAAATGAAATAGCTTGGGAACATGTATAGAAAACTGATATGCTCCTTAGAAGGAGGGTAGTGACAGATAATGAGACTGGAAATTTAGATATTAGTGAAAATATGAAAACCTGTTATTCCAAATACTATTGCTGTGTAACAAACCATCCTAATCTTAGTAGTATAAAACAACACACATTTTTTATGTTCACATAATCTATGAGTTAGGAATATGGATATGAGACTTTAGGAAAAGTATGTTTCTATCACATGAAGTCTAGGGTCTCAGTCAGGAAGACTTATTAGCTGAAGATGACTTGATGACTGGGAGCTAAAATTATCTGAAATTTTCTTCACTCGTTTGACATATGATTGATGCTTACTGTGGCCTGGTACCTTGGCTGGAACTGCCAATCATAACATGTACATTTAACCTCTCTATGTGGCTGTATGGGCTTCCTTATTTGTTATTTTGATGAAATAAAAAATTTTAAGGAGAATTTAACTTGAGAAAATGTTTACAACAGTAAACATACTTTAAAAATAAAGTTACTAAGCAATTTTTTGAAGTTCTTTAAAAATTAGTGAGAAAAGTGATGAACCCCAAATAGAAACTAAAGTGCTTTAAGAAAAGAAAAAATTATAAATACCTGCTAAGTGCATAAAAAAGTATTCAATTTCCTTGACACATAACGAAATGCAAGTAAAATAAAAAATAAGGTAGCTTTTTCTGCCTATCAGATTGGCAAAAATGAAAAATTGTGAAATGCCTCCAGTTATCAAGAGCATAAAGAAAAGAAAGCTCAGATTACTATTAGTTGAGAGGACAAACAAATTTTCTGAAAGATAAATCTGGAAAATGTATTATAATTTAAACTGCGCATAATCTTCAGCACAGCTTTTTAAATCTAGAAATGTATTCTCAAACAACTGCAAAGCTGCATATAAAAGATTATTCAAAATAATGTGATTTATAATATTGAAAAATTATAAACAATTTACCCTTTAAAAACTAAAAAAATGGTTAAATAAAATAGAGAATTGTTATACGTAGAATCATTAAGATAATTGTGTAGATTTATTTTCATTGACATAATAAAATGTCTAAGCCTTAATAACAATGGAGGAGAAACACTAACTTACAAAATATGGGCTAATTTTTGTTTATTGCTTATAGAAAGATGTAATGTATGTTCAAATGAATAAAAAAGCAAAAGACATTTAAAAACATCTTATCCAATAAACACATATTTGAAAAAAATGCCAACATTTAATGTTAGATATAAAGAAATAGTCATTAATTCATTTATTGAACAAATATTGAGTGCTTGTTTTGTTACAGATATTTTTCTCTGTACTGAAATATGCAATAAAGAAAGCAGATAGAGCCAATACTTGAAAAGCAGTGTGAGTGTGCCCATGCAGGTTCTCTTCTTCTCCAACTCCAGAAGGAAGTTGAAAATATCACAAGACATATCTTTTGGCTCTTTGATTCAGAGAATGGGCAGAGGAGGAAAAGGGAAGAGTTTAAGGAATGGTAAATAAATTCATTTACATATTAAATAACTAAGAGCAGAAGGTGTTGGTTACAGGTGTTGGGATTCAAAAAAGTTTGTTTATGGTTTTGAGAAGAAAGACATATATAAAAAGCTGGAATTGGTGTTGGCAGAGGATGGAAGGAATAAAAAAGAATTTAAAATAGAAATATTGATGACTTTGTGTGCCTTTTAAGATGTTTAATAGATACAAGTAAAGAATTCATATTATTTTCTTCAAGTTAGTTTGTGTTCCATTGCATGGTTTATAACTACTAGAATATACACAGACCACTGAATGGTAACTGAGGAATTTCAATCTAGTCAAGGAGCCAGAAGATGCCTCATTGAAATTATCATGACTAAATTCAAATTTAAAGATGAGTATATAGAAGAAGGCAGAGATCCAAGGAAAAAAGATCTACATTTTAAAAGCCCATAGGATAATTTTATGAAGTACTTTAAATCAAGTAAAATAAATCTATTCTGCTAAAGTATTTAGAGATATAACAAGTTCTAGTTGAAGGAAACCATGGCTTAGGAAGTGAGCAGAACCTGATATACAATATAGAGACATTAATTTTAACACAGCATTGAATTAAACTGGATGCCTTAAACATGGGCCTAGACAGAGACCTGGAATTTGGCTTTTCAGAAAAAAAAAAAGGAGGTAGGGGAGATAAAAGCTTAGAGCTAAACAAGCATTTTTCAACCTTGTATAAAGACTAGATGGAGAGATATTCTGTGTAAGTAAATCGGAATATTCAATATTGTCAGGATGTCAGTTCTTCCCAATTTTATCCATAGATTAAATGTAATCTCATTCAAAATCCTAGCAAAATATTTTGTACATATAGACAAATTTATTCTAAAGTTCATATAAAAAAAGCAAAGAATTAGAATAGCTAACACATACTGAAGCAAAAGAAAAAAAATTGTAGAACTCACAATTTCTTATTTCAAGATTTACTATAAAGCTATAGTAATCAAGCCATTATAATTTTATCTAAAGAATAAACATTTAAAGTAAAGGAATAGAATAGGGAAACAAAAAAATTAGACCTGCAAATGAAATAAATTGAAATACGAGAAAGGTGAGAAGGCAATTCAATGGATACAGGATAGTCTTTTCAACAAATAGTGCTGGATCTTTGGATGCCCATATGCAAAACAGTGAATTTAGATATAGACCTTTTACCTTTCACAAAAATTAATTAAAAATATATCACAGATCTAAATGTAAAATACAAAATTATAAAACTTCTTAAGGAAAAAAGGAGAAAATCTATGCAACCTTGTGTTTGATGATGATGAGTTTTTAGGTATGTCACTAAAAACATAGCCCATGAAAGGAAAAAATTGATAAACTGGACTTTAATAAAATTAAAAACTTCTATGCATCAAAGGATATAAGCAACAAAGTGAAAAGGCACCCCATGGAATGGAATAAAATATTTGCAAATTATTTATTTGATAAGATGTTAGTATCTAGATTATATTTTAAAATTCTTATAATACAACAACTAAAAAAATGAACAACACTATTTTAAAATGCACAAAGGAGTTAAATAAACATTTCTTCAAAGGAGATATACATGTAATCAATGAGCACATGAAAAGGTACTCAACATAACAAATTAATAGGAAAATGCAAATCAAAAGTTACAATGAGATACCACTTTACAGCCATTAAAGTGGCTGTCATCAAAAGTGCAAAACAAAACAAACAAAACAAAACAAAAGCTAAAGTCAGAAAAAAACAAATATTAGTGAGAATGTAGAAAAGTTGGAACATTTGTGCACAGTTGATGAGAATGAGAAATGTGCAACCTCTATGGAAAACAATATAGAGGTTCTTCATAAAATTAAAAATAGAATTATCATATGATACAGCAATTCCGAAAAGAATTCAAAGCACGAAGCTCAATGAGATATTCATACACCCATCTTCATAGCATTATTCACAATGACTAGAACATGAAAGCAACCCAGATATTTATCACAGATGAATGGTTAAATAAAATGTGTAATATACACACAATAGAATATTATTCAGCCTAAGAACAGAGGAATTTTACCATTTACTACAACATGGATAAACCTTGAAGACATTATCTTAAGTGAAATAAGCCAGTCGCACAAGAACAAATACTTTATAATTCAACTTACTTGAGGTATGGAGAGTAGTCAAATTCATAGAGATAGAGAATAGAATAGTAGTTGTCAGGAGATGAGGAAAGAAAAAATGAAATCATGATTTAATGTGTACAGAGTTTCAGTTTTGCAAGATGAAAAGAGTTCTGAAGATGGATGGTTGTACAAGAATGTGAATGTACTTAATGTTATATGCATTTTATTGCAACTAAAAATAATTTAAAAATTAAAAATTTCTCTCCTGTGAAAGACATTGTTATAAGAATTCAAAGGCAAGCCACAGATTCAGAAAAAATATTTACTAAACATATATCTAGTAAAGTACTTATATATGAAATATACAAACAATTCTTAAAACTCAGCTACAAGAAAATATACAACCCAGTTTTAAAAAGGGCAAAAAAAAAAAAAAATGGACACCTCACCAAAGAAGATATACAGATGGAAAATATGCATATAAAAGGATTCTCAATGTCTTATGTCATTAAGGAAATGCAAATAAAACACTGAGATGCCACTACATACTATTAGAAAGGCTAAAACTAAAAAAAAAAAAATTTTTGAAATACCAATTACTGACAAGGCTGTGGTACAACAAGACCTCTTGATCCTTTCAAGTGGTAATACAAAATGCTAGACCCAGTTTGAAGGTAGTTTGGAGGTTTCTTACAAAGTTCAGTGGATTCTTACACAGTCCTGCAATCACTCTCCCAGGTATTTATTTACCCAACTAAGTCCATGTAGGGAATATATAAACTACACACTGATTTGAAGACAGATGACACCCTGCCTGTCCTCAACAAAACAGAGCCCAACCTTTATCTTGCATGAAGATGAGACCCAAACTCACAGTAGCCACAAAGTGCAGAAATTTTGAAGAAACTGGTATAAAACATAGTTCCAACTGGCGACTCAGTAAGGGTCTGGTAACAATGAAACTGCAACACAGAGATTCGCAAAATTCAAGGAAAGTCCAGTCCTTTTAGAGAAAAAAACTCCCACTGAGACAAACTCAGGAAAAGCCAGAATTAGATCATTCATACTGAAGAAATATAGATCAAAGAGATTGAAAACAGATTTTAAAATAAGTAATTTAAAAATATTCATAGTGATCAAGAAAGCAAGAGAATCTATCAAGGATAAAGATTTTATGAGATAAATAAAACTCAAATGTACTTAAAAAGGAACCAAATGGAGATTCTGGAAATATAAGTAATTGCTTAAATTTTTTAAAAAAAAAATTAATAGATATGCTAAACAGCAGGCTAAGAAGTCAAACCAGATGAGATCTGAAAATGCTAATTGAAATAGCAAAAGAGAAGACCACTTGAAAAGGTAGTGAGAGTAGAAAGAAGTGGAGAAATTTAAGAAGTATTTAGAAAGTAGAATCAACAAAATTTGGTGAAGAATACTTAAGCCTCTAAAAAAATTTATTCCTGATGAAAGAGAGACATTGTGGCTATAGTTTAAACTAATGTGATGTGGTAACTTCATAATACTGGTCTATGGTAAGCACTCGATAAATGCTGTTGTAATTTTATTGTGTTGTTGTTATTTTCATTTTATTATTATTATCATTAAAATAGTTAAGAACGGTTGAAAGGTAAAGGAAGTGGTGAGTCTTCTAATATGTTAAGGAACATGGAGCCTATTTTTTGTTGCCTTCCATTGTCAAAAATATTTCACAGGTCAGGTTGGCACCACAGAGTTGTTCTGTTTCAATCACATCACAACAACCACCAAAAAAATCGACTGAAACATGAAATAAACCATATAACTCAAAACAATATACATCACTGTATGTAATAACATAATAAATGACCAAATCAGCATGAGAGAGACAGGCTTATTAAATCAATGATGCTGGCATAGTAGTAGTAGTAGCAAAGAGCAATAAAATATTATTATCATCTCACAATGCTAACATAATTTTAGGAATTCAAAAGCACCTGGGAAAACATTTGTAACAAAATTAAAGAGATGCAGTTTTAGATATTAAAAATAAGCAGATGTGATATTGTGGGAAAATTCTCATCAAAATAAGAAATAATTTTCATGGGAATATGCAGTGTTCTACACTGTGCAATAAAATAAGCACGCTTTTGCATTGCTGGGGGAAGAATAATATTCATAGCTTTAAAACCTTGTCAGCAAGTTTTAAGAGGCCTAAGAACATTTATACGTTTCGATATTTTAATTCAAGTCCCAATAATTTATTCTAAGAGAATTGTAGAAACGAAGAAATATGTGTAATTCAGTGTTATAAAAGCAAAAACACTGGACACAGTCTAAGTAGTTGATTGAAAGGTAGTAGTTGTAATACACAGTATGGTTACATTTAAATGTTATATGGTCATAAAGTTCTATTAACCTGTTTCTAATTTGCCCCGAGAAAATTTGCTGGCAGCGCTTGCAGATACACTTTTACCCCAAGATAATTCGTGGCTTACAGTCCTAACCTTACCCCCAGAGTTTGCCATGAAATAACCTTCTTTTATTATTATTTTCTCATCACTCTAATATAGTGATAGGCTTTGGAGGCAAATGACATCATTCTATTTACAGTACTCTGTTTTTAGTGGTGATATTTCCATTAACAAAATATAGTAATTCTCTATCACTGAAAATGTCAAATAGTAGAAAATGTAGCATTTCTACCTGTGATGTTAACATTGTTCTCAAACAGTTGTTAGTCAAAGATTCATTTGATGAATTTCATTTATATATACATTTCTGTTACATTGGGTTTAGAGACAAATTTAGAAATAACTCGTAGAATAGTTTCTATATTTTATTTTTACGTTGAAAAATCAGTCATATTTGCTTCAGCCTTAAAGAATGTGTTTACGTAAAATTAAATTAACACTGGCAGTGAGAGGTGCTTTTTTTCCTAAATGGGAAATGGGAAAGCAATTTTTGATAACTGGTGTGTTATTTTCCATTTGCTCCTTATCCTGCCAGATGTAGTATCTTCCACTCCCTTCCCTGATATGTCCCTGATCTCATATAGGATAGGCTTTGGAAGCCTATCTGAAAGGCTGACAACTACAGACTGCATCATACAGATTCTTTGCCAGTTCAGCTTCCACTGAGGTCCAGAAAAATATTATGTCTTTCTTTTGTGGCTTCCTTGGGCTTTGTAGCTTCCTGTCATTGCAAGCCTCTGATGCCCCACCATCCCTTGTTTGTTCCTTAATCCTAACCATACTTCTGTATGGAGTCCCTTCATAAAAGTCTCTTCATTTAAAACTTTTCAGTAAATTCCATATCTGATTGAGATGCATATGAATTTCTTATGTCATAAAACTTCATAGTCTGCATTTAAATATGAAATGTGAAATACAGTTTTGTTGCTGTTATTAGTTATTTTCTTCCTAGAAAGATGGAGTGATTTTTTCTGATTGAAAATGTAGGAAAAATAACTAGATGTTCTCCACTCTCCTGTTTTCCCTTGAAGCCGGCCTCCCACAGAGACCATTAGTTTTCCTTTGCTCTTCTCCCATGCTAGAAGCCATGCAGGAGCCACCTCTGGCATGATGAAAGAAGACTTACTCCAAGTTCAGTGCACTCCGTAAATTGATGAAGACTTCCTAATTCTGGTATTCAGGTAGCAGGAACATTTGACTAATATACTGGTATTCTGGTATTTAGGTAGCAGGAACATTTGACTAAGCCATAATCTGCATCCTGGCCTCTAGCAGTGATGAAGGTGATATTTTGGGCCCACATATTTACTCTTTTGTCTTTATTTCTCAAATCATCTAGCAATTATGTGAAAAAGAAGGATGCTATATGCTGAAAGCCTTATCAGAAACTTCAACAAGACATGGCTCTACTACAATCATAGGTAAACATGTATAACTTTTACTGAATAATAAAACATTCTGGTTTAAGTTTTGCTGTATGTTATAATTTCAGATGTAGAGGGTCTCACTCCATTCTTAAATAGTCCATGGTAATCTCTTAAAGAATGTAGCAGGTCAAACAGCAAAGAAAGCAGAGTGGATTATTTGGAGAGCTGGCAACTTCCACATATCAGGACTGTGAATACAGGTATTGAGGTATATATAGGTGTTCCCTTTCCTCTTATCATTTTAGCACTGGAGCCCTAAATATGTTGGCAAAGTATCTGGGGCCTATATTATTCTCCTTTATTTTTTACATGACTCAGTAAGGCACCATTTAAGAGTTACACAATGAGGCCACCCTAATCTAATGCATATTTAGTCTAAATATCAATATTGTGAATTAGAGACACTATTTTATTTTTATCTTCCTATATCTTAAGCATTAGCCATTCAAATAATTTTGAAATCTTTTATTGATAATTATATTAATTCCACTTGACTAGAACTTCATTTCATGAATCACTGTTCATCCTTATTTTCTTCTTAAATAAAATAATATTAATGTAATAATTTTGTGTCAATTTATATTTTATTGTTATTATTAATTCTGCATTTTAATATTATATTAATTTTGTGATCTATTAATAAAAAAATTACTGAAGAGAAGTCATTAATCCATTTCTTTTGGATTCCATGAAAAACTAATATATTTTGTTGACAATTTGGCAACAAGAGATCATTTAGCATGGGACAGCTTTCAAAACATATAATGAAGCATGATAATTCTATTTATCTAGAATGTATAAAAGATTATTTATTAATCCTACAAAAATGTATTGAGTACTTTTTATGTGTCAAGTACTGTACTAGTTACTGGGGATACATTGTCTCTGCTTGAATGAAGCCTACAAGGAAAGATAGACAAAAGATATACATAAATTAAGTAATCATAAAATAATTATATAATTATAAACTATAAAATCGCTATAAATAAAAATGCTTAATATAGTCAACATTGATAGGAAAATGTAAGACTATTTGGTAGATAACTTAATAATCCCCTTGCACTATAGTTAATAAAAATTTTCAGCCTCCAAATTTTACCTCTTGCCTCTAAGTTAAATCACCACAAGAATTTATAGTACTTATAATAAACTCTTTCTTTAAAACTTATTCAAAGATAATTATATGGGAAAATTTTTTAAAAATATTATAGGCATTATAATCTAGAAATCAGGATACTTAACCTCCATACCTGATCTTCCCTTCCCCCTTACCCCCAACTCCAATAGGAGCCATCAGAAAGTAATTTGGCCTCTGTGGACCTGTTACTTTGCTTGCAACATGAGGTTGTTGGCCCAGATCCTCTTGAGGACTACACAAATCTAAATTAATTTTTTATTCTATAACTTAATAGCAGTTCTCTTATTACAGAGTAAGGTTGTGTCTATATAAGTTTCCTATTGTACAGAAGCCACAGAAATATTGATATTAATTGAAAATACAGAACAGATTCCTTCAGTCCTTCATTAAAATTATATATAACTGTGTAAAACTACTACATGAGTAGTTTTTTACTACAACAGCAATTGCTTTTTTGCTTTGAATATAACAACTGATTTTTCTGAGACATAGTTTCCCAAAATTCCATTTGTTTCCTAACAGAAGTTGGTGTGGAGTATATTAAAAAATGACTAGAAGCTAAATTAAATTGGTCTGTGTATAAGAAGTAGCCACCCAGAAGACTTTCCTCTTCTCTACTAGACACAATATCTCGTTTTGTGTGGTATTGTTCAGTTTCTGCGGCAGTAACAAACAACTGAACTTAGAGTCTTAAAACAAACAAACAAATCTTTTTTTAGAAAAATGATTTTATGCCCACTACATCTTGACCCAGTTGGACTCAGATGAGCTTGGTTAAGCATCACTTCAGGACCATGTTTGGGTTCATATTTACTCCATGTATTTCTTGTTCTGGCACCAAGAATGAAGAAATAGTGACTACATGGGGTACGGTTTCAATGCCAATGGCAATAGTGCAAGAGGAAACAAATTCATGATGGTTCTTAAGCCTCATTTAAGAAAGGTCACACTGTCTCTTCTGTCCACCTTTCACTGAGAAAGCAATCACATGGACAGCCCTAAAATCAATGAATGGGGAGGTATGCTCTGCCCACGTGGTAGGGAGGAGAGAATGAAATGCTAAACAGTATTAAGTCTACAACAGCTTCTCTGCACTCACCCATACCACAGTCCACACCACATAGTGGACGTTTAATTTTTTTGAGGAATTTATAAATTTGATAACATGTCTTTCATCTTCCCAAAATAACCCATGTTCTCTTGTTTGACTTTGAAATACAATTTTTCTCCTTAACATCATAATAATACCTTAATATTTTAGTTTCCCCAAATTCAACATGGACCAGGAAACAGTTACCATCATTTTCCAAGTTCTAAGTTCAACAGTTTCCCTGTAGTCAATACTAAAAAAATATTTTTTCAGATGAAAGACTAAATAAATGAATTAATAAGCAATATTATGTTTTTTATTTGTTTGTTTCAAGAATATTTTACAAACAATAACACTAAGGTTGATATTTAGTAAGTAGTGATTCCTGAGGCATTTTAGTACTGCTTTCTTTATAAATCAAGAAAGTGTTTACTCTTTTTTGTGAAGTCTGCTTAAATATTATAGTGTGCTGTTTAGAAATAGTTCTGGAAGGCAAATATACCCTACTGAGGTTATATGAGCATGATGGAAATGGTTCTATAGATTAGTAAATTTCAACTGCTTCTTTTAGGATGATATCATTATCTTAAAAATTAATAATCACTATCATGGAGATTTCTTATTTTGACGTATTAGCCTTTACTTTTCATTAAAAAGTACCTATTAGACCCAAACTTCTGTTTGATATACACAGTAATATAATAAACAGTATCTCTTGTTCAGAGCTTGCTATCTGGTTGAGTAGATATGCTATATTCCAAAATAGCTACAGCAATATCTGTGAGTACCAAATGGGTAAACCATAAAATTATAGGAATTCAGATAAGGGAGATAATCCCCCACAAGAATGACTAGGAAAACTTCATGAAAAAAGTAGAATTTAACCCAACCTTAGAAATGAAGTAAGATTTTCATTACTGAATTAGAGAAGAAAGATATTTCAGGAAGAAAGAATATAATAAGAGAAAAAGTAAAAGATATCATCCAACAACTTCAAAAAAGTCAGAGTAAAAGTTATGTGCAGGAAAATAACTAGAGACAAATTTAGAAAAATAGGTAGAGAACGGATTGTGGATGACATCAAATGATGAACAAAGGAATGTCAGTTTGATTTTGTAAGCATTGTAAAGGCATTAAAATTTTTCACTAAAGAATGTATCATATTAAGACTACTAATTTGATAATAATATAGACAATAGATTTGAGGAGAATATCCAGTGGCAATTTAGAAGAACATTTTAATCATCAAGTTATGAGATAATTACTTCTATGGCTATGTGTG
Source organism: Macroglossus sobrinus (assembly GCA_004027375.1). Taxonomy (NCBI): domain Eukaryota; kingdom Metazoa; phylum Chordata; class Mammalia; order Chiroptera; family Pteropodidae; genus Macroglossus; species Macroglossus sobrinus. Next base: position 323,782 of record PVKZ01000100.1, read on the forward strand.
AGAAAGTACTTCATAGTGTGTACAAAGTCAGTTGTATTGGACCCAAAACAGAGAGCATTGTGGCCAGGATTTCATTCATGGTCCCAGAATTCAGATTAGAGAAGACTGAGGCCAGAGTACTGAAAGAACATAGAGTGAGCTAAGTCCTGCCATCTGAAAATGGAAACAAGGTCAAGGGTTAGCTACTCCAGAGATTAGTATGATTCCTAAAATATGACTACATCTAAGAGTTACAGCTCAGGAACAGCATACAAGTATCATTAGCCAGATTCTAAACTGAATAGGGCATCTAGATTGTACATTCTAGAAGACAAACATCATAAGTCCATTTTTTTTAAAAAAATCTAATATTGAACAGAATTTATTAAGTGAATAAATTGAACTAATATTGCCCATTCTCGACCCAACAAAAATTTTTTTCATTGGGGAGTATGAACAATTCAGAATGGTGTTTGTAGAAGCAATGAAATGGTCACTTTGCTATCACCTTGCAGTACAGCCTGAACATAGACAGTCCATGCACCTGAACACTAGGACTAGAAACAGAAGGGAAAGCAATGGTGATTCACTTCAGGGAAGTGAAACTTGCACAGTACATGTTGAAACTGAATTCATAAATGTCTATCGAGTGAAGGATAACTTGCATGGTCTTTGACATCCAGTCATTTATTCTTCATCAAAGAAAGGCATGTTCCACATTTTAAATCTTATTCAGATTATGCGATTTTGAAGTTTTCCATTCTTACTGTAGCAATTTTTTTTCCTGTAGTACGATTTCTAACATGAAGCAACAAATATGCTAGTGAACTTACATACATAGAGAAATAGGGATAAGAGTGTTGTGGTAGTAAAGAAAGAGAGAAGGGAAGGGAGAGAAAGAGAAAGCTTCTGGATTTGCTTAAAATAAAATCATTAATTAAAATATAATAAAAGCACCATTTGAAAATATAAAAAAAGTATCTAAAATGTATTTCCTTCTCAAAAAGATACTTCTAAAGATGTTTTCTTTGTTTATGGATCAAGATATCACAATGTAGAATATTACCAAGTGATGAATCTTTTCATCTATGATTGTGTTCATTTGCTGTATGATTTATAACTCCAATATACAGAATACTGTCTTCTATGTCACTGAGGAGAGATTTTAGATCAGCACTGTGCCTTTGTTCCTTGAAAACTAAAATACTAAATATTAAAATACTAAAATACTGAGAAACTAAAAAAATGGTATATGTACTATTTGCCTTCAGGTGCCAAAATACCAAAAATAAGATTTCTTCTTGTTTGTAAACTGAAAATTTTCAATGTGGGAGATCTAAAAACACAAGAGTTCAGTGGCAAGAGAAATCATTAATTATTAATTGATCAAGGAAATACCAAAAAAGCAAAACATAACCATAACAGATGATTTCAAATATGTGGGCATCTACCAGACATCAACTAAAAGAGCAATATATCTGTAGTCACCATCAACACATTTCTGTCTTTCTGAATTTAAACTCCTACTTATCTACCCATTCTCTATACCTACTCTATCTCCAAAACACCTCTTGTAATAATCACTGCTATTTGGAGTTATTCTTTCAAGTGTCTCAGTCCTATAATTCTTTTCCATTTTGATCTCTCCTTTAGGTTAATTTTTCCAAATGCATTAAGTGTTAGTGTTAACAGTGGATGGAGATGTGGTGCACATGTAAGGAGCGTTGTGTATAAGAGAAAAATTTAGGAAATGTTCCAATTTCAAGATGAAATTGTTGCTTTCTTGCCTTTCAACCTCGACCTCAAAGCCCACCAGCAGCAGCATTACTGCTCTACAAATAGGAGTCAGTTGCAAAAACATACTAAATATGAATTAATAAATAAATGAGAGAAATCTAATAAATTCTGCCTTGTTGAAACTGTCATCTGCTAAGATAGTTATGTGAGTCAGAATCTTTTGTGGAACTTATTAAAAATACAAATGTAGAGGAATCTACCCCCAACAGAGATTCTGATTAGGTAGGTCTGGTGTAAAGGCCAGAAATATAAATTTTTAGCATACACCTCAGGTAATCCTGATGTATGGCTTACACATTGAAATCATTATTCCAGAAATTATAGAAGTAAATAATTCTTTGACCTAATTTGACTAACAAAGAGTAATTGATAGCAGAATTAATAGTAATGAAGATGCAGGGAATAAAGCTCAGGACCAAAGAAGAAAATGCAAGAAAAGGTTAGACCTCTTCCTTAAGTGTTAGGACCTCAGATTTCCTAAAAGTAAGAGAAGTAATTGGGTCAAGGGAGCTAAAAAACACATTTCTTTTAGGTTGCTGCCATTTACACTAAAATATATTAGGTCCCATTCATTCCCAGTTTCAGCACATAGCTGCCTACTTTTCCAGTTATTTCACTATCGTTACCATTTACTACTTTGCCATCTCTTTCAAACCCAATTCCTTGGTCACCCTTTTCTCCATGTCTGTAAGCTTCCACTAGCTTTATTATCTTCCCTAAGATTTCAGTCCCAAAGTCCTTCATTTCACCAAACCTATTATCAGTACCACTCTCAGGTACTTCTTACTGCTGCCCCACACCACTTGCTTTACTAAATGCAAGAGCTGGGATGAACCTAACCATAGTGTCTACCTCTCTATTTCCACCAAACAAAGCACACAATCATAATCTATCTTTCCTTTCAACTAGGCTTATCACTCCATAACAATCCTTTTATATATTTCTAGTCAATTCTTCCTCTATTTCCATGTAGCAGATATTCAAAATCTTCATCAGTTTTCTTGAAGGCCCTATCAGTTTTCCTAACACAAAAAAATAGAATCCATCACATATAAGTTACTTTAACTTTCCATCTCCCGGCACATAAAAGTCCATGTCTGCACTTCTAGTCGAATATTTATATCTGTATCACAGCTGTATCAACCTTTTCTTATTCCCTTATATCCCCCCACAAAATAAGTGTTTTTATACAAAGCTAATATATGTATCCTATCTTCTCCAAGACTCATCTTATTGATTTTTCACCCATATCCACTTCTCTTTTTTTTACTGTTCCTTCTCCTCAATATTTTCATGACTAAACCATATTTTTAAAAAATGCTTATTAAATTTGCATTATTCCCTAAAACAACCCTTCCTTATTTCCTCACTTTTTTTGTTTTAAACTTATGAGGATCTAAGCTCTTTTCTTTTTACATCTTTCATTCATTCTTTAACTCTCTAAATCTTGTCCTACTATACCATCTTCTTATTCAAGTTTTTTTTTTTTTTTTTACTATTTTTCTAGGGTCAGGAATGACCTTCTCATTTACCAAGCCAGGAAGTACCTCTCATTATATGTTCCATCCTGTGGCATTGATACCAAATGCTCTTGATGTGCTCTCTCCCTTTGAACTCTATAACAGCAGTTTCCCTGGCTTTCCTTTCATTTGGCTTCCTCTTTCATAGAGTTGTGGACATGGACTTTAGAGTAAGACTATTCCCACCACTTACCAACTATGTGAGCTAGCTAACTCTAGTTCCTTCCTCACACAAAAGGAAGATGATAATAATATATATTTTATAATGTGGTTGTGAGAATTAAATGACAAAATATGTTATAAATAGCTAATGACACAGTGTCTGACAAATAGTAAGTTGGTGTGATAACTGGTAGACATTGTGGTATTGATCCACATGTTGTATAATTGTTGTTGCCATTGCTGTTGTTACTATTATTATCTTAACTCTTACTTACCTCACATTTTTTCTAAATGAATCATTTTTTATAATTGTTAAAATATAGATTGCTGACCCTCACCCCAAACCTAACAAATTGGAATCTTTGCAGTGGATCCCAGTAAAATGTATTTTAAGAAATAGCTCAGGTGACTCTTTTGCATGTTGAAATTGGAGATCCATTGTCTTATCTCTTTCTGTTGGTGAGAATCTTGGAATCAGACAAACTTGAGATAAGAATAAAGACCTGAGCAAATTACTTCTTTCTTAGCTTTAGATTTCATATTTATAAAAATAGCTTGTACTATCAGCTACATAAGCTTCTTGAGAAAATAAAATTAAATGCTATAAATAAAGAGCCTAGCACACTGCTGTTTATATAGTCCACTTAATAAGTATTAACACTGCATCTTATTTTAATCTTCAGTCAACAGGTGAAAACAGTATGGAGGTAGGATAGAGAGACAATCCTATATACCTACCCTCAAAATATAACCACTTAAGTCTTTTCCAAGGATACAGCTTTAGTTGCCTTAGTTACTGAGAATTCCAGTAAGTATGACAGTAAATTAAAAGCAATAGACCAAGAAAAAACTGTAAGTATGACAGTAACTTAGAATCAATAGACCAAGAAAAATAGAATGAAGTTAGAATGCCATGTATTATGAAGTAAATCTAAAGTGAATTAGGCCTTTTCAGCAGGTAGGTCCTATCTAAAATGAATATTGTTCATGTGTTGAAAATCTCCGGTGTGATCAGCATGATGCTTGCTAATATGAGAAATCTAAAGTTTCTTCCAAATTTGGCCTCTATACCCAAGAATCTATTATTATTTATTTGGGTTAAATGACTAAAACACATGAAAATTTTAGATACAGATTTAAGCCATATTTTTCTATTAAATTAAAATACAATCAGCATTTACCAAGTGTAAAGTCATACTATTAGATAGATGTTCAATTGCTTGAATATCTTACAAACAAATATCATAAATGAGATCTTTATAGGTAATATAAGGATAACCCAGAAAGGAAGAAAACAAATTTTCAGAGAGTAGATTAATAAAAATAACCCCTATCTAGTTTCCGTGTTAGAATTCCTGTAGTACCAAACTTTTAAAATCTTTGCCTGTTTCACTGTTCTGGAGCATTTGTATGATTGAGTTGTACGATTAAGTGCTAAATTAAGTGCACTCATTTCTCTTTCTCTTCTCATCAGTGAAAGAGAAGAAACATTATAGAAGTTGTCATGGAATGTTCCACTGAAATTTTGGGAACTGAGATGGAACCTGAAGTAAGGTTTAATAGCTGAAAAGAAGACAGGATTACACTTAGGCAAAGAAAAGATCAGTGAAGGGATAGAGGTAAGAATGAATAGGGCATGTCCATGGAATAATAAGGCAAATATGACTTCAGCAGCTACCAAAAGTCATGTTAGAGAAGATGTGGCTAGACATGAAAAGACTCAGAAGCTTAGCAAGGAATATAAATTGCTTCTATGAAAACAGGATAATTTTTTTAATGATTAAAAAACAATAGATAATAAATATTATTTGGGTTGTCATATTCATTTAATTAACAATTATCTACTGGTAGTTAACATAGTCTAAGAAGAATGCTAGGCATTGTAGGAAATAAATTGAATAAGCCATAGTATATTGTTCTCAATGCCATTTAAAAATTGAGACATAAGATAAAGTAAAAAAAATAAGTAAAATCACAGTAGAATATAAATGCTATGAGATTGTATTATGAGATTATACTATGATAATGATTGTACAATGAGAATATTGATTGTACTATAAGAATAAGTAGGTAGTTTATGAATGGTGGCAACTCATGACACTTGGATGAGGCCTTGAAGGATAGATTTTGTAGAGGTAAAGATAAGAAGAGAGGACTTCTGGGAGGAAAACAGTATGAGCAAAGGTAGTTTATTTCAACAAATATTTCCTACCCACTGTATGACAGGTCCTGGATATATACTAAATATAGACTTATCACAGCCTCTGCTGTTAATTGCTTAATGGGGGCAAGCAGAGCACTTGTTCTCAGGGACGCTGGGGAGTTCCATTCAGCCAGTACATTTATAAATGAAGAAATAATAGAATAAAGCTAGACAATGAATTGAACCAACATATTAATGAGCATCTTAAATTCCAGGCTAATTTATACTAAATTCAACTGGGCATTCGGTTATTGAAATCTGTTGCTATAGTTTTTTAGCAGGGGAGGGAAATTATGAAAATTGTGTATTGGGTAATCTAAGCTGAGAGAAATGGATAGAATAGATTTTTTTTAAAAAGACTTTAAGAATAGAAGGCTGTTATTACACTGATAAAGTATGAAGTGATAATAGCCTCGGATAGCTAGTGATGGCAGAGTGATAATAAAAGCTCACACGTATCAAGAATATGTTAATGCTCTAGTCATTTGCTAAGGATTTATATGAATCATCTCACTTACTCCTTACGATTTCCTTGTGTTAAGGGCATTGTTATTATTTCTTACTGATAGAGGAGTAAACTGAGCACAAAGATATTAAGGAGTATGCCCATGTTCCACAACTAGTAAATGATGAAGGTGGATAAAGCAGAGGCAGTCACCAGAAATTGTGCTTTTTACCACTGATGATAGAGCCAAAAACAGATATTAACTTTGAACATGAATGTCTAAGTAAAAAATAGCTCAATTACTAAATATATGTATATTTAAATGCTTATTTGCTTAAAAACTTTACCAGCTAAAAAAAGTCATATCATCCCATTCTTAAATCAGACTCACTGAGAGGTTTAGTGGTTTTCAAATTCTGTAATGTAATTTTAATAGAGAATGCATCTCAGAGAATATCTACTCCAATCTTACAACTTCACAGAAGATGGATTTTAGACCAAGATTAAGGAAATTGTCAAAGTCAAAAAGCTAGCTAGGAAACAAACTCAGATTAAAATCCATATCTCCTGTTTTCTGACCTACTATAGTACAGTACCTTGATTTTATCATATAAAAAGGGATATCTCTTCTATTATGTTGTTCCCAGCAAATATGGAAGATCACAATGGAGTAGATTTATCTGTCAGGATATTTTGTTTGTTGTTTCCCCTTAACCCTCCCTAGACACAGGTTAAAATGAAAATAAATGGAGTTCAGAAGTAAGGAGAATACATAAACCAGTGAAGTTGCAAAGAAAAGCTTGATTCACTTCAAATTCATTGGATAAGTAATTGATTAAAGATAAATGCATAAATAACAGAGTTAATGACACTAGAGAGGAGAAAGATAAAAGAAACATTCATCAGAGTGGGGTGGCATAAGTGTTACAAAAGAGAGGAAAGGAAATAAAAAATTTTTTAGTGGAAGGAGAGAAGAAAGAAAATGAAAGAAATTAGGTTGACAGGAAGGAACATATGAAATGCAGCTGCAATGCTCATTTGCTCTTCTTTTAAAATGTAAATTACTTCTGATTTTGAAGTTAAGTTCTTGATGTTTTCCTGTGGAAATATAGTCATATACTCTTTAAATAGTCTCTTCCCCAAACAAAAATCTAGGAAAGAAAATGTAGTTTTACTGTAAGAAATAAAAAAAATAGTACTAAAAACCTAAAAGCATTTCAGTGTAAGTTGTCTGCAACAGACAACAGCTTTGAAAACCTCCAGATTTGCTAGCATGATGTAGGCACAAAGATAGCCAGACTTGGTTGCCTGGCAACCGCGCTCTTCGCAGCCAGCTGGAGTAAAAGGAACCCGCTGGTGCCAAATGGCCTTTCACCTGCCTCGCTAAAGGGAAATCAGAGTGAAAGAGTTACCTTGCAAGGGTCAAAGCGTCCTTGAGTAACAGGCTTGAGAAAACCTCCCCTAGTTTCACTTTGGAGAGTCACTTGAACAGGGGTTTCTAATGCCTCAGTAATTAGAGGTGCTGTTTTCTCCGGTCTACCTCTTCTGGGTACCACGGTCGACATAACTGACTTCAAGCTTGAGGTTCTGACGACATGTACAAGAAGAGGAAATCATTTTAAACTTTTTGCTCTGGATTGAGAGTTAAATTCTGAAAACCGGAATCATTGCCTGTAACTCTTTTAGTGATGACCTACCATGAACATCTCTTCATTTTGTCATTAGATTTGCTTTCTGATAATACCAGGACTAATGAAATGGTGAAAAAATGACTTAGAAATAACTATTAAAATACATCGTTTTTACATAAATACCTGGTGATTTAATTTACTTTAAACAATTTACTTGTGTGGCTATTTTAGTGAAAATGTGAAAAGTGCCTAGAGGTGATTTAGCATAAAGCATAATAAGTTCTTTCCAAAATAGTTTACACAGCCCATTCCTAAAAAAAGCGGGGGAGGGAGATGTATTCTAATATACATTTTTGTCTTTTTGTCTGTGGAAATTTTAACCTTTTCTAGAAAAAATATTTTTTAATGTAAACTTAATGAATAATTTCCAATTAGTCAAGCTCTTTTGTGGTGAAATAGTAAAATATGAGTGGAAGTTGAACAACTAGCTGCATCAGTCAGAAACAAAGCCCTGAAGAAAGTATTTAGAGCAGTGAGTTCTGGTCTTCACTCTGTTACTCAACACAGCAATGGAATTCTAACTTGAATAGCACAGACATAACTAATGTACTTAGCTTTCACTGAAATTTTTCCTTCAGGTAACATTCTGAATATAAAACATAACAAATAAATATAATGTTAAACTTTTCAGGTTCAAATATATATATATATATATAAATTTATTCACTATATACAGTCTTATTCACTACCAGTAAGTATGATTAATTTTATACCTTTTATAAGACTTTGCACTCATTCTTTTATTTTACTGTACTTTACTAAAATATGCCTTTTAACTTTAAAATAATTCACTTCCCCACTGCACCTCCAGAGTTGAGGAGAAAATGTATTTTTATTACACATGACTTCTCCAAAGCAGTCTTCTATGGTTGTCAGTAGCTATAGAATCATTCAGAAGACTTTGGTTAGTGAAGGTGAAGGGGTGTCAAGTAGCTAAAAAGAAACAGACCAGCTTACACACATTCCTAAACAGACCAGCTTATACGCAAACCAATTAGGAAGAACTTGGCAAAAGTAGAGAGGGGGAGTGTAATTTTACTCTAAGTTAAAGAAACATCCTACACAAAGCTTATGGCTTTCACCTTCTCAGAAATAGCAATAAGAACATCCTCTGACATTATTATTCATCTAACTTTATCTTAAAAGTAAAAATTTCCAGAAAATGTATATGTGACAAAATGTGTATTTGGTCAACCAGTGATTCTTAAGTAAGTAAATACTTAAGCAGAGTATTTTCTCTTCCAGGACAGCTAGAGTGTTTCTATAATATATTTCTATAATAATCTAGAGATTAAAAATAATCTATTTTTATAAACAATCTTCATTTACAAAGATAAAATAGAACATGATTTTTTTCCCTTTATTTTAAAAAGCTGGCACCATAATTTCTTTAGGGAAAAGCAAAAGGGTACAAGGTGGGACCCTGAGGTCATAGGTGAGCGCACAGGTTTTTACTTGACTACACATTAGGATTACCTGGAGAATTTTTATTTCCTACTTGAAACTCCTCACCATCAAGGCTGTGATCTTGATTTCACATCTGAATCAGTAATTCTATATTAAACAGCATCAATATGTGCTCATGAACTTTTATGCTAATTTAGGTTTAAATTTTGTAAAACTATCTTATTTTCTGGACGATAGACTTTCAGACACTAGTTACAATATTGCAGAAAAATGAGCACAGTACTTAACATTATCTATGCCTAATTGCTCTTCCCAACACCTGTGTCTCACTCCGCATGTGCTCATGTAGTCTCCCATTTTAAATATGTATCTTAATATTAATACCCTATAAAGATAAAGAGGTACTTAATGTTAAAAATATATTAGGTAGAAGTGTCATTAATAAAGTAAATGTTAGTTTTACTTTTAGCGTCCAGCCAAGTTGCACTTGGGGAACAGAGGGCCATTTCGTTTAGCGATACTGCAACTGTACAACTCCAAGTACATATGATATTTTTTATAGAAAAATAGTATAAACTGAGTTATGTTTGACAAGGGACCAGTATGTATTTTCTTAATGCATAGTATTTTCTGATAGGACTTTAATAATATTATATTATCCTGTGAAAGAAATAGAATGATCTATGTTTTTAATAATTCTCTAGCTCTGATATTACCGATAAAACTGTTTTGTCATTTGCTACCACACATCACTTACAATAATCTGTAAATGCCATTTTATACCTAAGACTAGAATAAATTCTATACCATTCTGTTAGATATACTCACCTGACTTACTGCTTCAAGCTGATCGAGAAGCTGGTGCTATAGCTATCTAGTAATGAAACTGATAGATACACTAGATTTTCACTTCCTGAAAGGTCTGTTTACTGGCTATTAACTCAGTGACCTCTGTCCTTGAGTCCTATAACTGTTAGGGTTTCTTGTTTTAAGGAAGAGAAATCAATTCTCTCTAAACAGAAGTGGGTTTTACTAGAAGATTATTAAGAATTATTAAGAAAACTGGGAATCAGCCTCCTCGAACAAATAGGAACCAAGCAAAGAGTGGAATAGAGCATTAGGTATGGTCATTCTACAGAACCAGTCTGATCAGAGAGCAAGAATTAACTCCATTTCCCTTACCATTGTGAGACACCACTGCCACTGGACATTACTGCAGAAACCACCGGATGCCATTGCTGTCACTGTTGTACACTGCAACTAGTACTAAATTTAAAACTGTCCCTCCATTTTTGTATTTACTACCCTGGAGTCAATGTCCCTGGCAGAAGTACTCAATCTGCTCAGCTAGTATCACTTAGCCATACACATAAATGCCAGGGTTAAGGGGAAAATTGTTTTTCATTAGCTTTTTTACTGGCAGCTTGGACTCTGGATCTCCCCAAGATTCTCAGGATGAAATGTTTCTTAAAATACAAAATGGCTTTGGAAATTGGACAGCCAGAGAAAAAGGGGGTGGGTAGGGATGTTTCTATCACACCTCTCAAGAACTGCATAAGTGAACAGAATAATAACCATGATTAATGGAGGTTAAGGGGGATGGGAGCATACATTTTCTTGATAATAAAATTGTAGAATCAACTTAAATCTTAAGCACAGGCAAAATTATTTTTAGTTAATTTCAAGTCTGACTCTGGAGTCAGGTAACAACTTTTAGTAACTTCAGTATTACTATTTTGACAGTTGTGGCCAAGATGGGTCATAAGAACAGATACCAAGAGCCTTACACATCAGCAATAAATACAGTTGCAAACTTGGTATGATTTAATGGGTAAGAGATTTGATGGCTAAAAATTGGACATTATTTATAATGGATAATATAAATATACAACATATTGATATTTGTATGATGCAAGTAAAGCAGTAGTTAGAGGGAATTTTATAGTTTTAAATAGTTATGTTAGAAAATAAGAAATATTCAAAATCAGATATTTAAGAGTTCATGATAGAAATCTAGTAAAGTACAAGCAAACTAAAAGAAAAGCAAGTAGAGCAAAGGAAATAAATAAGAGAAAACTGTGAAATAAAACAAACACTACAGATAATTAACAAAGCTGAAAGTTGGTTCTTTGAAAATAATTCGTCATTGTAACAGAACATAAAATAAAACAAAACCATCTCAATAGATGTAGTATTTTATAAAAGTCATCTATACATTTTAAAAGCATTCAGAAAATAAGTAATATTAGGATTAACAAATAAAAAATAAAATAGGATTAACAAATCATAAGGGAAAACATAATAATTACATAAAAAGTACTTAATATCATAAGTCATCAAGAAAATTCAAACTAAAAACACAGTGAGATAGCACTACACATCCACTAAAAGAGCTGAAATTAAAATGATGAGGATATAGAGGAACAAGAAATTTCATACCTTGTATAGGATATGTAAAATGATACTGTCACTATAGAAAACAGTTTTGCAGCTTTGTATAAAGTGAAACACACAGTGTTATTTAGAAGTAAAAATTCATAATCTCCCAAAATTGTTTTCAAAAGATTGAGGAGGAAAATGCAGGTATATAGAGAGGAAGCAAGTAGAAAAAAATAGAAAAAATGGTAAATCAAAAAAAAAAAAAAGCATTTCTGAAAGTACATCAAAATTAAAATTTACAAATAAATCAGTAAAAGTCAGACATTCTTCCCTTAACCCCCCTCCCAAAAAAAGCTATACACAAAGGATTAGTAAATCAAAAAAGGATAGTACAAAATTGCAAGTCTTCTAGCTCCAAAATCTTTGGAGGATAATATTTAAACATAGTATGGAATAAAGCTCCTCTCTTGACCTACTAGAAGTCTCTAAATGTAATACATGCCTTCATCTCAAGTCTGGTTCTATCTTGTTCAATTGCAAGAATAGGACTAAGAAAGCAAGAATCAGGCCGGTTATTCTTTTGCCTTAAAGAAAAATCTTATCGTTGGTGAAAGATTTTAATACATTTTTTATGAATAATAAAGAAAACTTTTTCTAAGGTAGCTGGATATTTGTAAGCCTACAGCTATTCTGAATACTTGAAATGCACACAGCATTAACAGTGTGAAGTTTAAGCATTCTGTTTAGTGAGAGTCTTTTTTGTCGAAGAAAAGGACTGAGATTACTCGGACTGAGATCCCAAGACATTTGCACTGTTTTTCTTGCCAAAATATTACTTTTTTATTTACATATTGTGGTCAGTAGCCTTTATGTGATAAGTTACAGCATATTTTTCACTCACTAGTGAACCCTAATTAGAATTCAACCCTGAAAGGTAATATTATAATTGTCTAATTGAAAAGAATTTGCATCTTTCTGATATGCCCTCAGAAACTTTGAAAAAATTCAAAATGACAAATTATTGATCCTTTCAATATTTACAATATTTATTAAAATGACACTTTCTGTTATTCACTAGGTATAAAATGTCTACTATGTAAACTTATTATAAGAAGACATACACACAGTCTTGCCATTAGCTCAGGCCAGTGGTAAGACTCATTCATGGGTCTATTTTCTTACAGTTGATTAAAAATTTTTGAAGTAAAGCAATTAATTCTCATTTGAATAAAAATGTGTATTAGATATCTTATAATTATATTTTTATTACCTCTCTGATCTTCATTTTCCTCGTACATAAAATGGAAATTATGAATGTTAAAGGAAATAACATATACAAAGTGCTCAGTACAATGTCTGGCACATATGAAGTGCTCAATAAATGGTATCAGTATATACAGATTATTTTACATTACACAAAAATACCATATTGAACACATTGACCACCTCTGAAGTCAAGAAACATGAGACCTTAGAAAAATTTTAGCAGATAGAGCAGTAGATAGAATCCTAAGCTAGTAGCCTGTGGAGGAGGACGTTGATTTAAAAAAAAAAAAAAAAAAAGCTGGTTTCTACCACCAGCTCCTTCAGTACCTCGGCAAAGCACAGAATTTGGAAGCATTTGATAAAGAGGAAGGTAGAAAATTACAGAGAAGAAAACAGGTATGTGGCAGGGGTGGGGGGATATGGATGGAGGGGGGAGATGGAAAGTAAGTTGCAAGTCTACATTCAGCAAGCTCAGTTTACTTCCTCCCTTTCTGCACACTGAATACAACTAATCAGGTACCCCAGCCCCAGGAGCCAGGAACTTGAGGTTTAATTATTGATAACATTGAATAGATGGAGATAAAATAATAGGAAGATGAAAATAAAAGTAATTACTGGCCATCATTAGAACCAGTTTCACAAGAGTGAGAGTACTCATTGTAAGCACCAGAGATCATAGAGTTTCCAATCAAAATTTGAATGCCTTGTTGTTAATAAGAGTTCTCACCATGAAATATGCGGAGAGCCTCCAGAATAGGAGAGAGGACAACTAAGCAAGCCAAAAATTCAGAGGAAAGATGATGTTGGAAATGAATAAACATAGCAAAATTAAAACCAAAATGCAAATTAACATGTCAGGGAGATAGAACTTTTTGCATCGATAAAAATGGATGATATTTAGAAGGAATAACTCAGTTAAAATGACATGGTTGCTACAAAAATTTCTACAGAAGCTTAGGAGTAAACCAAATGTCAAGAAGAATAAAAGTGTGAGAGAAAACCTAGAGAACTAAGAACAACAAAATTCGAGAGTTCAAATAACCAATTAATACAAGGTTCCTAAAGAGACTAGGAGGAAATCATGGCAATTAAAATATTTTTTAAGAGAGACTTTTCCAAAACCAAAAAGTGTACATTTTCAGATAAGGAGAATCCAACAAAGTACCAGCACAAGTACATTTTTAAAATATCCAAACAAAACATTTTTATGATATTTCAGAATACCACATTAAAGAGATAATCCTAAACAAATTGTTATTATTAATAATAAAAATTATAATAAATAATAGTCACATCCAAATAATGAGAATCAGAATTACACAAGCTTTTCAACAAGAGCACCTAATTATTCAGAGAGAAAAGAATTTTCAACCTAGAATTTTTTTCATCCAAAGATAAGAGTAGAATGAAGATATTTTCAGACATGTAAAGATTCACACCATTTTCCTTCCTTTCTTAGTCAGCTGTTGAAAAGAAGTGCAGCATAGAAAATAATTCTATACAGGCATTAGTGTATAGTGTTTCTTTATAATTTAAATACTAGCTCATCTATGATAGTAAGAAGGACTATCTATAAATGATAACTCTAGACAAAATTTTAAGCATATTGTTTAAAAGTACAAGGTAACCGATATTAGAAATTAAAAAATGATCAAATTATACTGAAAGGAAAAGAAGAAGGATGGTATAAGTAAGACCAACTTTTATCTATCAGGGAAGATTCATAGATGTTTGATATTGATATTCAAAAATAGTTTTATAAACGTATGTTCATATGCCTGTAATTTGGGTGTGGATCTATGACATACCTGAAAAAACTATAATGACATACTCCACATTCCCATGGAAGCTAAATTCTTTTTTTTATTAGGTTTTTAAATTAAAATTATTGGAGTAAATTTTATATAAAATAATATTCATTTTAAATGCACAGTTGGGTAAGTGGTGACTGATATATAAACATTTTTTTAAACATAGCTGCCTAATTGTTGTTTATAATCATTTATAATTCATAAATCCTGCTTCTTTTCAAAAAGGCTTTGGGACATTTTTAATATTAATTTCAGGTATACAACACAATGGTAGACATTTATATGATTTATGAAGTGATGCCCCTGATTATTCTGGAAGCTAAATTCTAAGATGAGCATATCAAGAGAGATTTTTTTTTTAATTTCAGTGCATTGTCAGATGGTGCCCATTCATTACTCTGACTTAAATATTGGGAGCAAGTTGTGTTTCTAGGGCCAACAGAAGCCTTCACTTGAAGCTGATCATGAGAATCCTGGCTGCTAGTGAGTCCATCTCAAGCAGTACAGAGAACACAGCTTACCTGTTGACTATAGAGATTCATGAGCAAAGTAGAACAACTACAGTATTAAGGAAAACACTTAACGCTTAGAGCACATGACAATAAGTATGTTTAAGCTCCACCCCATGGGTAAGCCCAGTGGAGCATCAATAGGAGTATACCAGCCATCTCTCTCTTCAGGAAGCACAAATCAGTAGCTGGAGCAAAGAAAAAAGACAGCTGATTCTGATTATAGGCATCACTTCCACCCACACTGCAGCCAAATCTGTTTTGGAAAATCTGAGAGACACAAGAAGTGGGATGTGATGTGAGCCTACCAGTCAGTTAGATGAATCTATTCCTTCAGTAGACCTAAGCATGAACTATTAAAAGAATTCTTCCTGGGAAAACATCCAGTTCAAAAGACCTAAGGGGAATTTTTACATCTGATATCTAAGATTATCACTCACCATATTCCTAAAGCAGTTCTCTCAACAGTCCCTGATAGAATTGTGAGAATTCTCTGCACCCCAAGTTGGATGACAACTGCATAAAGCTCTTTGTTTTTTTCAGCTAAACCACAGACGTCTACAGAAACATGCTATTTTTTTCCTCCACGACATACCCTGCAAACACCACGCTTTGTGAGCAAGAGGCATCTCAGTGGGGATGGCTACAGTAAGCTGCTTCAGATAGCACATCTCAGTGTACTTTTCTCAGATTACATTACACACACACACACACACACACACTTCACATCATCCTGTAACATCTGCATGAGTCAGAAAAAAAAGGCAACTCTATAATTAAATATGAAATATAAAACATGACAATACATGAAATATAAGGTACATAATTTGCAATTTATCCTGAGACAGGATAAATATTCCAAATTTTTTAACCAAGGATTTTGTGAAGAGATCTGCCATGAACGTAATGGATTTATTTATCTAACTGTCATTCCTGTGTCTGTAGGGATGAGCAGGGGACCATACTCTAAGACCCAATTTTTTCTCTGATTGTGCTGTGGTCCAACCCTTCTGCTCTGATTTTAGATGATGTTCATGTTGCTCTTGCCTTGTTTCCAGTTTAAATGCTGACCTTAGAATGATATTATGCTTCATGTTCTCTCTATTTTTCTCTCCCTCACTCTCTTTCCCTTCTGCTCTTTCTTATCTGTGTCTCTTGATGTTAATCCCTTGGATATATGCTAAGAAGACCCTTCCTTTCCACACTCTAACTCTCACCCCTGTTGGATTGTATAGCTGTTTGAGTCTGGCTCTATTATTTATCTAACACTGTATGACAAATGATCCCAAACGTGATGGCTTAAAATAACAACAATTATCTCACAGTTTCTGTGGGTCAGGATTCCAGCATGGCTCAACTCCCAGGCTCACAACACTGCAGCTTGCTCCATGAACGTGAATAAGCTTTAAAGCAGGAGAGTGTCAGCAAGAGAGACAGCACCAGCAAGACGGAAGTCCTTATCTTTTGTAATGAAATCACAGAAATGATGTTCAATTAACTTTGTTGCGTTCAATTCATTACATGCAAGTCACTAAATCCACTCAAAAAGAAAGGATTATCCAGAGTATGAATACCAAGAGGTGGGGATCATTAGGGCCATTTCAGAGATTGCCTACCAAGTATGCATAGCATGAGTGGGGTGAGTGTAGGGGTTGGAGAAGAGAGAGGAAGTATGGGAGCCATGTCAGAGCTGCCTACTCCAGATCCATATCTGTCCTTTTCTTTTCCTTTGATCCAACACCCATCTCGCTTTATCCTTTCATAAGGTTCTATTCTCACTGAACCAATGGTAAAAACCAAGGTTTTAACCATTTGCCTGACTGCCTGATTTTCTGTCCCACCCAATAGAAATAACTTACATTTTACATTAATGTATATACAGGTTACAGAGCATTTTCCTCTAAGGAATTGGGTTCTGGGAAGAGATATAACCAAAAGGCAGAAAACAGTGGTCAGAGAAATAGAAACATCCAGATAGTGAAGGATCATAGCAATGAATAGTTTCAAGTACTCAATGGTCAGCCATTAAGAGGTTTGTGTTTCCCACTTAAAATTGGACTCACTGAACCACTAATCTAGATCTAGGGTATTATCTGCATACCTCAGAGTTTTATCATTGGGTTCTTTTAGTGAGCTTTGTAAATTTGATATATTTAATGTTTGATTACTGTAATAAACACATCAAGTTGTGAGAGTTGTAAATTTCAAGTAGAAAATTATTACATTAATTCTGAATATAACCATAGAAACCGAATTGATGTCAGGTCTCTTTGCTTATTAAGGTCACGTTCCAACAGTGGCTGCTAATATTGAGTTCGATGGCTTTCACTGACTGCATAACAATTAGAAACATTTTCTTGAAAAATGATTTTGCTCATAACCTGGGACTGACATGAATTCAGGTCCAGTCACCTTTTGTACTTTGATCTGGCATTTCATCTACAATTATAGTCATAGCAACATACGAAATCAATCAGCAGAAAATGTTTATTTATGTCAAATATGGATTTTCCAACAAATAGCTTATAAAAATACCTTTCATGTGAATAATGACTAGAAGTAAAAAGTGGAATGATGCCTATAATTATAGCCTGGTGTCGCTTTAGTCGCCAGTTAGTAGTCTACTGTTAAGAAACCTAGCATGCCCAAAGCAGGTCAGGACACAAACTGAGACTCAAATGAGGGCATAAATGGAAAAAAGAACAATTTGTTTATTTTGTCTCATGTATGTCCCCCTCCACTCTACTCCACTGTATTGCATTTGAGTGTTTTTTTTTTTCATTTAGATAAAGGTATTTAAGTGACAGCTGATGAACAGTACATTTGTATTCCATGAGAACTCTCTCATAGATTTGGATTACATACAGAGAAAAAATAGCCCATATGGCTTTTGAACAAAATGAATGGCTGAAAGCCCTGAAAAATTCTAGTGGAAAGGTTGGCATGCTAAAAGGTTAATTAAAATTTGACTCTGCAGAATAGATATTTTTATTTATAGAATCTTCAGCTGATTTTCAGCAGCCATGTTTTCTTCTAATTAAAATAATATAAAGAATTAATAGCAATCAGCCTAAAGAACTGAATATTTTAGAGAAAGGGATGATTCATAGGCTTTTCAATAACCGTTTTATAATAAGTATCTCCACTAAAGAGCACACAAAACATTTGTATTCAGCCATTGTCTGGTTCAAATGTCAAGAAATATTATGTTGAAAAAAATGAGCAGTGAATTATTTAAAGCTGTCCAAAATAAGTCATTGATATTATCATATAAATTTGATATTTCTCTAAAGGTTCTGAAATCATTCTCTGATATGGCATAACTCATAAACTTTATAAAAATGGACCATTAGGAGCATTACTTTTTTAAGGTGAATTTCTTTATAAATTCACATATATAATGTATACTGACAAATAATTATATTTAAGAAAAGCAAAAATTTGTCATGGGAACTTTATGTACACATTCAGACAGATAGAGAAATAGAGAGGTGGAAAGAGACAGAGAGGGTAAGAATCATTTCATCATTTTAACTTCTCTAGGATTATTCTTTTTCTCAATTCATTGAGAATGAATAAAGTACTGGATTAAAATCTGAAGTGTAAAGATGGAAAACATGAATAAATAGCTATATGTAAGGGAAGTAATCATTTTTTTTTTAAGAAACATATCAGAAATGTATACTTTCCAGGTAAGTGTGTTTTCTCAATGACAAAAACAACTAGTTCATCCCCAGCTTCTCATCCAATTTCTTTTTCTCCTCTTCCTCAATAATAAAACCCTTTAATTTTAACTAGCACATAACCTTTTAGAATCAAGACTACATGTCCCTTACAAAGCTAAAAATGACAGATAGCTTGGTCTTAGCCAGAGGAATGTAAGTGGCATCAGTGTCTACATATCCTGTGAAGTGTCAATCCTCTCTTTCCTCTTTTCTGCTAACTGGAGTGTAGATATGTATGCTCTGGCTAGAGCAGCCTTCAGATTTAATAAGTGAACTTGAAGATGCAGTGCTTGCAAGACTGAGCAATAGAATAAAAGAAGCCTGAGTCTCTAATATCATGGAGGGTCAAGCCTGTCCTGGATTGTTCTACCTAACTGTACTTTAAGAAAGAAAGTAATTTCTACCCTTTAGATCCATTGTTATTTTGTTTTGCTTTGTTGTCATTTTAAGGTGCACCATATTCTAATTAAGTACACTCTCTAAGATGTGAATTTATTCTAGAGAAACAACGAGGGCAATATCTTTACAGTTTAAAATACTAAACTTTAAAAAACTAAACATACAATCTCCCTGGAAAGACATGAGTGTAGTAGACCAATTATTTTCAACATTCATGTCCATCAGAATCACTCAATCTATTAAAACACAGATTGCTGGACTGCACCCCAAAATATTGGATTCAGTAGGGGCCAATAATTTGCATTTCTAATAACTTCCCAAGTGATGCTGAGCTGTCTGACTAGGACACACATTCCAGAATGCACCTTTACTTCTAACATATGCATATTCTGTAAATCCCATAGCAGGACACGACTGCCTTATCCAGTCATCAGGGTACCTTAATTTCTAAATGTCATACAAGGCCACTTTTAACGTCCTGAAATACTTTACCATTCACCTAACAAGTTCCACGCTTTCATTATTTTTAACTGATTAAAGCTTTTAAAAATAAACAGTGAAATAAATACAATATAGAATCATGTTTTTATTTATTATTTACTGTAAAGCTTTATTTCAAGTTCCACTTCAGAAATCAGGTAAAATATATACAATCATATTATAGAAAAGTCTTTTTTCTATATATAAAGAAAAGTAATGCAATTAACTGATTATTTGTTTCAGAATCACCTAGAGCACATGTTAAAAATAGAGATTCTGGGCCCCATCCCACACATATTAAATCAGAGTACCTGAAGGTAGTGCCTAGTAACCTCACTGTTTAACAAACTCCTCAGGAGATTCTTATGAACCTAACTGCTCATCATTGATCTTGTTGTCCAAGTGTCATCAGGCACACTAGCTCATTCTCAGGATGATATTTTTCAGCATAACTGAGCATGAAACAGACAGCCAAAATGACCTCCTTAAAGCTGCAGGCAAAAACCTTGAAATCCTCTTGTAGTTATCAGGAAGTAGTTGATGGTGTGAGATAACACGCAATCAATAGAAGAAAATAGTCTAAATATTGAAAATTTATTCTATTGAACGTTCTATTTGAAAGATATTTTTCCCACCCAAATTCCAGCAAGTATATGAAATCCACTTATGTAGTCACAAAAGATATTGTTCTATATGAGGCCTTTTGCAAAAGGCACTAGCAGAGATGTTCATAATGAGGAGAAAGCCATAATCCTTTTTTTTCCCCCAGCATTGCACAGACATAAATAATAGCAAATAGTAAGAAGTAAAACATACAATTGCCAACAGGCACTGAAAAGATGCTCAACATCACTAATCATCAGGGAAATGCAAATCAAACCCACATTGAGATATCATCTCAGAGTTTAGGGTGTCTATTATCAAAAAGACAAAAGATAACAAATGTTGGCAAGGATATGGAGAAAAGAGAACCCTTGTACATTGTTGGTGGGAATGTACATTGGTGCAGGCACTATGGAAAACAGTATGGAGGTTTCTCAAAAAAATAAAAATAGAACTACCATATTATTCAGCAATCCAACTTTATACATGCAAAGGAAATTAAACCATTATATCAAAGATATATCTGTACTCTTGTGTTCATTGCAACACTATTTACAATAACCAAGGTATAGAAACAAACTAAGTGCTCATCAACAAATGAATGGATTAAGAAATGTGATATATATATATATATATAAAATAAATATGTAATAATAAATAAAATGTGATATACATATATAATCAGATTTTTTATTGTTCTGGTTATTATTTCTTTTTTAATTTTTAAATTAAAAATTTTAGCTTTAACAAACAAACAGGACATACAAACAGAGATTCATGGACATGGACAATAGACTAGTGGTTACCAGAAGGTAGGGGGTTGCGAGCAGGAAGGTAGATGGGGTAAAGGGGTTAAATATGTGGTGACAGAGAGAAATCTAACTATGGGAGGTGAACATACAATGCAATATATATATATATGCCTTACTGTTAAATTGTACATCTGAAACTTACTGGATTTCTTTAACCAATGTCATTATAGAAAAATTTAAAAATTCTAAAAAAGTTTTTAAAAATACAACTTTACCGAGGTATAATTGACAAATAAAACTGTAAGATATTTACAGTGTACAAAATGATGAATTGATATACATCTACCTTGTGAAAAGATTCCCCCCATTGACTTACAGTGTTAATTAACACATCCATCACTTCACATATTTACTTTTCCATTTTTTTAAATTTCATTTAAGTTCTACTTTTAATTGCAAATTTCAATTAATCTGTACAGTGTTATCAACTATAGTCACCTTGTTATACATTAAATCCTCAGAACTTATTCATTTTATAACTGCAAGTTTTCACCCTTTCACCAACTTCTCTATATTTCCCCCATACTCCATACCCTGCAACCACTTTTCTACTTTCTGTTTCTATATGTTCAATTTTTTTTTTTTTTTTTAGATTACACATGCAAGCGATACCATGAGTATTTGTCTTTGACTGTCTGGAAGATTTGACCTAGCATAATACTCTCTAGATTCATCCACGTTGTTTCAAATGACAGGATATTTTTGTTTCCTGGTAATATCCATATAATGGTATTTCTGTTATTCATGGTTTTAAATTACTCTAAAAGTTTGATCAAAATTAATTTTAAGCAACTTTTTATTATTTAGTTTTAATTAATCTTGAATTATAAAATTCAACTTTGCATGTATTACTGAGATTTATTTCATTGATCCTTGTACAAAAAGAGTAACTTTTTCTTTCTTAATACCATAGGGTAAAATATAAACCTACATGTCTAACGAAAATATTTCTCTCATCATACTGGCTACCCTCATAGAAAATGTCATCTCTTTGTAGTCTATACTTTGAAAAATCTCTTTATTTTACAGTTCAAAGTGAATTCATCATAGGGGATGCCAGATTAGAGCAGAAATTCCAGTATTTCCCACTGGAATACAATTTAATGTTACGCATTTGTATTTTGGCTCCTACTGTTGAAAGAAAGATGATAATAGCCACTGATGATCCTCAGGTTAAATCTATCAAAAGTTTGTTATAGCAGAAGTGACATATGATAGATGTAACTAGCAATACATCCATGTTCACACACACACACACACACACACACACACATACACACACATACATACAGAGAGAGAGAGAGAGAGAGAGAGAGAGAGTCTACCAGCAGTGAGATATTAAAATATATATTGAAATTATCTGTTCTCAAGTATAAAATCAGAAGATTGAATGTCAATGAAACTAATTTTTCTTCTTTTCTTCTTTCTAAATTTCTAAATTTAGGAACACAAATAAATGAACTGTCAAATTCTTTTCTCAGATCTGCCTCTGGAAGAATCCAAACATTCCTGCTGGTCCCACAACACCCCCCACACCTACACTGTAAAATCCTTAAGGGCAAAAAATGTGTTGTTAAATATTTTTCTACTTTTAGGCCAATGCCCCACATATAAATGCTATTCAATTAATATTTATCGAATATTAATAAACTGCTTTCTACAGATGGAATTGTCTAAAGAATTGTCTTAGGAGGCAACTGTTATAAGCTCCTGAAAGTCAGAAGCAGCCACGTCTTTTCTTGTTCATACCCTCTTGACTCTGTGTGTCCCATAATCATCTACTGGGATCTCCCAAGGTAAGTCATTAGTGCTATCACAGAAATTAAACTCCCTTTCCCGCATTCCCATACAATAAGTCATAACATATAAAAATGGGAGAAACGCTGGCTAGTGGAGAGTGCTCTGCATTTATCAGTATCAATTATAATTTCTGGTAGGAAAAAAAAGCAGGACAAAATGTCTGATACATACCTATCTGGTCTTCTCTGCTCTCCATATCATAGTCTTACAGGTCCTCTCTACCAAGGTAGCTCTGCAATGCCTTCAATCAGACTTTTTGGGTTTATATATTTTACAACTCTTATTTGTTTTACAACTCTGTTCAATTCTTCAGCTGTCCAAATAAGCTAATTCACCATTTCTAGAAGTAGAACTCTTTCAAAAAGGATATTGTTAAAACATAATAAAAAGAATTGTATTAGAATCCCAAGGATAGCAGAAAGTGTTGTCTAAGAAGAACTAAATATATTATGGAGGAGATAAAAAGTTAGGAAAATCACCTATAAAAAGAAGTTTTAGGTTGCAAATAATAATACCTAAAAGATGAACATGAAATATTCAATCTATATATAAAAAAGAATTCCAAGATAAGATGAATGAAAGAGAAGGAAGTGTCAAAAGTTAAAAGCTAATCAAGAAAGGCATTTCTATGCTGAAGAAAAACCTGAGAAATGTCTGAATCTGGAGACTGGGGAAAAAAAGAAAAGAAAAATATACAAAGAAAGTGAATGTAGTTCTTTGTAAATAGTATGGAAAGGCTGATTATTTCATGAAGTTATTACTCATTGTTTTCTTACATAAAAGACACTAAAATTTATGTTCATTTGCATCTCTACAATAATAAAAGCCTATAGTTTAAAATTGGCATCTAAGTACATCCAAAGTTTCTTTCGATTGATAAGTACTGCTTGATATCAATTTAGTGGTTGTAGTCAGAAAGAGCTATCATCTTCTTTGTTGACAAGTTCATAATGGGAAGCTTAGGGATAATGCCTTCATCTACCACAATCTATGATGATTTCATATTGTTCTCAATTTTCTTATCATGCTTTGTACTTTCACTCTGTTCATGGTTGTGCTTCACAAATTCAGGTCCTAAACAGAAATGGAATTTTTAAACTTTTCTAAAAGGTAAATGAGGACAGTTAAGTAAGGTAAAGGGTGACAAATAAATAATAAAAGATAACATTTGAGGACGTTTTTGTAAAAAGAGAACTCACTTTTGTTGGAAATGGAAGGAAGCAAAGTCATATGTTTATAAATTACTATTTAATAAAGCACAATCTCAGCACAAATTTGAATTGATTCAACTGATAGAGCTGAGTTTTGCTGGTTGGTCATTAATTAAAGTGGGGAAATGAAGCAATGTTTCATAAAGTGATTAATTTTATTTTTAGAAAAATAAACAGCTGCATGGACCCCCACAGATTTAGTAAACAACCACACAGACTTGCTCCTCTGTCTGACAGATTTGTGGATGACATGAGTATATGTTCTTAACGCCACGGCATACCCCACTTTGTTTCATCTACCTTACTAATCTGTTTCATGGAGTACATAAAACATTAATTTTCCCTATACTCTTGCATATTTTCTTTTTTCTAAGTAATTTTCTCTCTCTCTCTCTCTTTCTCTCTCATACACACACATACAATGATACAATGTACACAGAAGATACATACAGAACTGGAATACTGTTAATTTCTTTGTAAATATATATCACAACAAAGATTCAACAATACTTTAGATAAATGGCATTCCAGTAAAACAACCCATCTTTTACTGGCTAAAATAAACTTAAGCAAGAAATATCCCAGGATTATGTAAACTTAGTTCAAGAAAGCTCTGATACAGAGAACATTTTTAGGGATGCCAGATTGGAGAAGGGTTGGGGAGGTGGTGAATAAAGGGAAAGAATTAAGAATTACAAATTGATAGTTACAAAATTGTCATGGAGATATAAAGTACAGCTTAAGGAATATAGTCAATAATATTGTAATAACTATGCACAGTGTCAGATGGGTACTAGATTTATCAGGGTGATCACTTCATAAGTTATATAAATGTCTAACTACTGTCTTATACATCTGAAACTAATATAATATCATATGCTAACTATAAGTGAAAAATTAAATATTAAAATAATAAAGAAAGCTTGCTGTAAATAATTTTTTGTTAAAAAGGCTAGGAAATAATGCTAAAAATAAAGGCTAAATGAGAAGATGATTAAAGCATCATTGTGTAGCTTAAGAGCTTAAAAACTAAGAATGACAATGCTGAAATAAAACTGCTTAGGTTTGAATTTCAGCTCTACAGTAAATATTCTCTCATTTTTGCCATTGATTAGTAGAGAGAAAGAGCTGCAAATATGGTATTAGAAGTCTAAAATAACCACTAATACAATAAAAATGAAATTTAGACTTTCTCTGTTCAACAGAGGAGAATAAAAAGCTCACACACTGAGTCCAAACAGGAATACAGAGGAAAAAAAAAAAGGAGAGCCAGAAACTGACAAGTCTGAAGAACTCAAAAGCATGTAAAAAGTAAAGCAGAACTAAGTTTTGTCATCATTCTCACCCCACTTCTCCACCTTCCCTTTCTGATTTTTGAAAATGCCAACTCCCTTCCTGCTTCCAGTTACATACCTAAGCAAGAAGTATTACAACTAAAGCTTGAGAAAGAAACCAACATTCCCTTAGTGTAACAATGCAGGACATCTGTACTGAACTTTTTCTGAGTAATATGTCTGATCACTTTACAACTTCCTCTCCCACACAATCCAAAATGCAGCCACCCCCACACAAACCCAACCCTATCTAAAATAGAAAGAGATGGAACTGAATAATAATTCCCCTGAGGCTGAGGAATAAACTGAGGCCAATGGTAGCTGTGAGGTGTGAAGAGGAAGAAGAGAAAGTTAAAAGGAGAGGTTTTGAATTTCCTAGTAACTGTGAGAAGAGAAGCCTCATAAGGCAGCTCAAGATTTGAGCCTGAAGATCTGGAGGGAGAAGCCATTCCTAACATCCTCAGAACTTTGTGTGGGTTGGAGTGTCTGACTCAAGACCAAAGTGCTACTTTACGCATTTCTCTGAATCTTGTGAGCATTTGGTCTGCTAAGAGTGGGGCATTTAACATTGAAGTTTAATCCCTCTTAGCTACTAGTAAGGATATAAGGGTTTACAAAGGTAAGATTTTCCTGATAAATCAGGCTGTGTCTTTATAAAGAATATCTTCTTCCACTTACTTCTAGGTCTCTAAAGAGTCTGCTTTCTTAGTAACTATGCATTCCAAATATTGACACATAGTACATTTCCTGGCCACTTATTCAATTTTCAATAATTGGTTGTTCAACTCCACTGCATAGGGAGTCTTCCAGTAGCCAGGAAAACCAGCTTAGAGAGTCCAACTCTCTGGGGTGTTAAATGGTCTGCCATTCATCTTGAGACTCCTCTGGTCAGCTGGACCTGTTTCAAATTCCTGACACTTGTTTTCTGTATTAGTGACAAATCCCTAGCTATAAGAAGGCATAATTAAACATGACATCAATGCCTTGATATTTTTACTTTTCTCCACTCTGTATTCCAATTGTGTCAAGGCAACCAATAAAAAATAATCTTTACATGTGATGCTGTCTTTGGCTCTTAATTGTAAGGCTCTTCACCAAAGGCAATATCAGTAGTCCTCATGAATCTTAGCTTCAAAACTTATATATTGTAGAGACAGCTACAGTTTGCTCTAGAGTTGTCAAATCAAATGTTTTTGAATCTATGTTATTTAATTTTTAAAAATCTATTTATCAGGACTAAATACAATTCTGAACTGGATTCTAACAGAAAAAGAATATTGGTGAAAAAGTTGGTGAAATCTGAATGAAGGCTAAAGTGAAGTATCATTAGTCTTTTGACAAATGTACCATGTTTTATATAAAGTGTTACCTTTATGGGAAACTAGGTGAGGGGTGCACAGGAATTCTCTGTATTATCTTCATATTTAACATTTCTGTAACCCTAAAGTTATTTTAAATTAAAAGTTTATTTTTTTAATCTCTTTACTTACCAGGTCCAAGAAATAGCTGGTTGGAGCCTTCGATGGCAACTGGAAAAAATAAAATAAAATAAAAAATAAAAATAAAACCAAAAACACACACAAAAAAGCCACTGCCTTTATTTACACCAAAAGTCTTTGGAGGAAACATCACAGCCAACATCAGGAGCTGCTCTTCAGGGAGGTCTTCTGAAAAAGATCAAGATAGTCTGAATTTAAATCTCATGTAGATATTTTATTAAATTAATAAATCTGTTTCGTTAAATTAATCAAATTTCTTCTAGTAATAGAGACTGTGGCAATTTTTTTATGTTTAAATATCATCAAAGAGCAAAGTTAACACAGTAATCTGGAGGGATAGAACCTGTGCATCCGATTCTGTTCATGAATGGGCTCTCCCATTGTCGTTTCACATCCACAGGACTTTCAGACATAGCCAATATAACAGAAAAATCAAATCTATTTGTAGAACAATAAAAGTAAATGAGTTAAGTCCTCTCATTAAATCGCAAAAATACTTAATTTGAGTCCAGAAACAATAACAAACTAAATAGATTATATAGTTTTCAAAAGGGGGAAAAAAACCCACACTAAGGGACTTCGAGATGAAAATGGCATAATAAGTTCATATTTGAAAAATGTCTTTAATGAGAATACTAAAGAACTTAACAGTTAAATATCTTGATGGACTAGAAATGGGCAGGAAAAAGAAAAGGGTCAGTGGAGACTGAATCTACAGAATGGTTGGCTTCGGAGAAAATTTGACAGTGGGGACAAAGGAAACTCAAAGTTTCATATAACCAATGCCATGTTCACTTTTTAAAGCTAGGGTGTAGGTTTTGGCTGTTCCAATTCTTGAAATGAAGCTTAAAAATAATAAAGAATTTTAAAAATATATTCTAAATATGTTAAATAACATATAATTTAAAAATAATGAAAAATTTTTAAAAATATATTGTAGAATACTACTTGGTTTATAGTCTAAATTAGGGAAGCAGAAGACTTAGAATAGCCTCTAGACCAGTACATAAAGCCAGCTACCTTCCTCTTTCCTACCAGCCAGACTCTGTATTTAGTATCCTCAACAATATTTTGAGAAACTAGCATTAAAACAATTATAAGACCTGGTTCTGCATTGGGGACTAATGAGCTAAATAAAGGTAGGAAAACCACTCTTCAGAGATGGATAAAGAAAGCAAGTAGGAGATAAAACTTCCCACAGAAAATAAATGCAACTCCTCATACCAAATAACCTATAATATATATGTAATGGGCAGAATTCTAAGATGACCTGCAAGATTCCCATCCCTTGATGTACATTCCCTTGTAATCCTCTCCCTTTGAGAGTAGGAAGAACCTGTGAATATGGTAAATGGCACTCTAGGGATTATGTTACATTATATGGTAAAGGTGAAGGAATTTTGGAGATGTAATTAAGGTCCCTAATCATTTGACTTTGAGATAATAAAAACTGAGCTTATCATAGGTGGTCCTAACCTAGTTAGATGAGCTCTTTAAAATAGTTCAGAGATGTTTTCTATGGTTGACTTTGAAGAAGCAAGCCACCATGAGGTCTACAGTTGCCAGGAAATAAATTATGCTAACAACTTAACTTGAGAAGACTTTAAGCTTCAGATGAAGCTACAGCCCTGGCTGACATCTTAATTGAAGCCTGTTAGACCTTGATCATAGGACACATTTAAGCTCTGCCTGGACTTCTGAAACATGGAAACATTAATGGCTTAATGTTGTTTTAAGCCATTAAGTTTGTAGTGATGTCCTATACAGCAATATAATACTAATAAAAATTTCAATACTAGGAAAAGCAACCAGCAAAATTAACAACTGGTATAGTAATTCACTCTAGATGAAATCTATCTCATTAAAAATAATCTAACAAAAATTTTAAAATAAACATATTGCAAATATCTAATGAGAAAAACAAAGGTATCACTTCAATTTAAAAAAGAAAAAAAGAATGAGAAGTAGTAAAAAAAATGTAAATTTTTAAGTTAAGATATTGAACTATAAAATATAGCAATTGGAATGATAAATGCAATGGAGTAGATAAACTATATAGTGTACACAGTCAAACTGAGAATTAAAGAGTAGAAAGACAGCACTGAGAAATTCACTAGAATGCAGAAGATAATCAGAGAGATTTATAACATTTAAGATTAAAACTTAGCTGTGAGTTGACAATAAAAGGTTATACTCAAAAACTTTAAACAATATTAATAATAAAGTAAGAAATATCTAACAGATAAAGCATAACAACTTTTTTTGTAGTCAAGAGAAATATAAAATATGAATAAATGTAGATAGCATTCTGACTAATATAAGCATTAATTTTAAACCATAGACTAATATATTTCCTGTAATTTGTCAAACAATACAACTAGAAAAAAATTCTAAAAGCAAAACACCTTGAAATGATGGATAAAATGTGAAATATGAGCTCATTAGTGGCCTAAAGACAATGAGGATAAGATGCCAGAATCTGACATCAAATAGAAAATGAAGTATGAAGACTTAAAATGCTAACATTGGAATAAAACTACTATATGCAATCTGCTTAGCCGCCTCTAGCCACTTCTCACAGTAGGGCCCCAAGGGCATATCCTTCACCAATGTATTAACAAATGCATTGGTGGGGAAGACCAACATCCTTGTAAAGCTCTATAGTAGCTGTTATCCATAGGCTAGAGATTATAGTTGCAGATATCATCCAGAAACTGGGCTCCCTGGCTTCATTTCCAGATGGATAAAGACCAGGTGGTGCTGTGTAATCATTAGAGACTTGTTGCATGCAATTACCATAATAAGCCAATGGGGTAGAAGAGTAATCAAAGTCTTCTAATTTAAAATGATTTTTGGTGGTGGCAAATTAAGTATAAAGATGTTGAGGAATGAAAAAAAAAAAAACTAGGTGGCCATTAAAATACTCCTGGACATGTAAAACTGAAAAAGTTTAAAGTGTAGTGGCAGAAACTTAATATGAGTCATCATGGTTATAAAAGAGCACTTATCTGGTTCCTCAACTTAAGTCAGTTCTCACACCCATGATTAGAGGCTTGAGGAAGACCCTTTACATGGCCACAAATATTTACTAAAGCTCTTCCTTCAAGTCTTACCCAGAGGAACACGTGCCTATGCATCAGGGTGACTATGCACTGGAGAAAGAGAAATAGTCAGACATTCAGAGGTTAACAGATTCTACTCTGAACTGATGCCACTAGTCAGAGGAGCTTGTGGAGGTAAGATCCTTCTTACAGTTGATCTCATTGGACTACAGACCCATATTTTGGTTATTTTCCTTCAAAACTGGGGTTGTTTGCACACTGGTACTATAACCCACAATGTAAGGGCCATTATGATAAGAAGCCCTCTTTATTTTCTACCTTGTTATTGAAAGCAATAGTATATCCTTCAGTATTACAGAAATTAGTGCCACCATAAAAGACATGAAAGATGCAAAAATGTTGATTCCTATCATATTGTCTTTCACTCCCCTATTTAGCTGATACAAAGGCCAGATGTGTATTGAGAGATACCTATGTATTCTCATAAAATTAATCAGTTGTAATACCAGCTATAGCTGCTGTTCCAAACATGGTATCATCACTGGAGCAAATTGTCACGGCCCTTGACATCTTTTATGCAGTCATTGACACAGCAAACATTTTCTTTTCGGGACCAGGTAATAGAGAAAATTAGAAGTAATTCAATTTCATCCTTTTACCTCAAGGTTATGTCAGCCCTAGTTCTTGGTCTTATATCCTAGAGGGACCTTGATTGCCTCAATATTCCACAGAATGTCATGGTGGTTCATTACATTAATGGCAATGTGCTAATTAGTCCAGGCAACCAGGAAGCAGCAAAAGAAGAATGTTTTGGAAAGGTACATGTATGTGAGATGGCAGTGAGATATACTCCTTGAAAGTTCAGAGACCCGCCACGTAAATGGAATTTCTAGAGGAGCAGTAGTTGGTGGCAAGTCAGGATGCCTGCTCTAAAATGAGACAAATTGCATGCACTTGGCATTTCTACCATAAAGAAAGTCATTGGTAGAGCTTTTTTTATATTTCGCAGAGAATAAAGACCATATTTATATATGTTGCTACAACTCATTTATAAGGTAATATATGAAGCTGCTAGTTTAAGTGGGTTCCAGAGTAAGAGACATCTCAACATTGGGCATAGTTGTGGTGTGAGTGGCCTCCCTTTTAGGCTTTATGATCAAGCATAATCCATGCTTAAAGTGTCTTTAGCAGACAGAAGCCTCAATACAAGAATTACAATACAGATTTTAGAATTTGGGACAAAAGATATAGGATATGTTATCACTTTTTAACAACCGTCCTTCATTTGGAAGGCAGATCTTGGCTTGGCACTAAGTCTGGCTGAGACAGAATATACCATATGACTATGTTATCAGAGCTGTTCATCTTGAATGGGGCTTTATCTGAGGTGTCAAATTATTAAGTTGGACATGTGGAGCAGCATTTCACCCTTAAATTCAGATGATACACTCAAAATCGGGCTCAAGATGGTCTAAACAGTATAAGCAAATAACATGAGTTGGTGAATTCGAACAATGGGAGGTATCGTTACTGCCTAGATGCCTCTCCCTCACCAACTCTGATGAACTCATAAGTGATGCCTTACAATTAGTTGATAGAAGAGGAGAAAAGTGCAGGCCTTTTTTAGAGATAAGTCTACAAGTATTAAGTCACCAGCCAAGAGTAGATCACTGCTTTATTACAGCCGCACTTAAAGTATCCCTGAGAGACAATAATGAAGAGAAATGTTTCCATTGAGCAGAACTTTAGGCAATAATTTGTGCAAAGGAGAGACAGGGACAAGTCTAAACTAATTATTGGTTAATGGCTAATAGGTTGCCTAGCTAGTCAGTGACCTTTAGAAATGTGAAGATTGACAACAAGATCTGAGGGGAAGGTACATGGATGAATGTGATGGCTAAGAAAATGTATTGCTCAGCTCTGTTGCTTTAGGGAGCACGGTTGTCTGAGGGCTCAAGCTATTGCTCTTCTGGAGCCAGCACCACAATCCCATCTGGGCCACACTTATAATGGGCTGTACCAATCCAAAAACTTTGCAAAAGAGTTTATAGATACAGACCCTTTCTTATAGACATAAGACTTTTTCAGTGGAGTATTTTGGCTCAAGGACTCTCCCATCAACCTGAGCAAACTTTTCTGCAATTTTATTGCAGTATGAAAAACTTTATACACATTGTCCTTTCCTTCTCACTCTCTTTCAGAGATGTTAGAACTGTATTAAAGGCTTTCCTAACCATCTCTAGTTCCCTCTCCTTTTTCCTTCACAGGTATTTCCCCAATAAGTCTCTTACAGGTTGTGGGGGGAGGGGCTATATTTTAATATACAGAGATGTCAAGTCATAATCCCTGAAATCTGTGAGTGTACTTTATTTTAAAAAAAAGAGTCTTTTGCAGCTGTGATTACTTAAGGATTTTAGGATGAGGAGATTATCCTGGATTACCCAGTTGGGCCCAAAATACTACCCTTATGAGAGGCTGACTAAGATTTGACATAAACACAAGCAGAGGGTAGAGCAGTGTGAAGACTAGCTGTGAGAGAGAGAATTGAAGATGCTGATAATGTGAAGGTATGCTAACAGACCACAGAAGCTGGAAGAGGCAAATAACAGATTCTATCCTAAAACCTCTGGAGTGAGGGTCTGCCAACAGCTTGATTTAGGCCTAATGAAATTGATTTTGGAACTTCTGGCCCCTAGAACTTCTGGCCCCTAGAATAAGTGTGTGTTTTTTGAAACTGCTAAGTTTATTATAATTTGTTAGAGCAGCCATAGGAAACTAATACACATGTCTAATTTTTAGTGCCTGCTTCTTGAGGACCTAAACTAATATAAATGGTGCGACTTGTACTCTAAGAAAAGAGGCATTAAGATGGGTTTGGGGGACAAGTTCATTCACCGTCCAGTAAGCTAAGATGACTCCATGCTGAGTGATATATGGGGCATAGATAGTCCCTGGCACAAGGCAGCCCACTTGCTAAGGTCATCAATGGTGACCTGTAAGGTATTTGGAAGATAAAAAGGCACAATACCTACAAAGACAGCAGAGTTAGCTGGTTACTGATAAATTGTATTGCTAGGTACAAAGGGATAACAAGAAACTGAGTGCTACTAAAAAACCATTAAAGGCTCAGTGTGAAAGCCATTGGCTAGTTTAAAAGCTTACAAAGTAGAAGAAAAGGCACAGCTGAGCAGCAAATTAAAGCTCTGAAAGTTAAAGTCACAGAACTCCACAGATGATCAAACACTCAGTCAAGGAAGGTCTATTGTCCTGAGGTCAGAGACCTGGGTGGAAAACCATGGGACCCTGACCCATAAGTCCCCATGCTGGAAGATGTTGCAAAGCCCTCTCCTGCTTCCCAGTCTAATAGCTAGGGTTAAATCCCAGCATAACCTACACCGGGCTGTGCTGAGCCTAACAAAGAAGAAACGAGACTATATACCCAAAGAATTGTAAGAATAGCTAGCTATCTTACACGAGGAGGAGCTGGGAGAGTGAACTGGATTTAGAAGGGGCTTAATCAAAGGGGCTGGAATATTAGATTGGATACACAAATACATATTGACTTGGGGCCAGGTTGTTAGATCTCAGGGCTTAAAATCTAACAACCTGGCTGGAACCTCAGGGAGTGGGTACATCTGTTGCTAGAGTGGCTCCTGGTATTCTAAGGAAAGTGATGGCCCATGCTGAATGAGGTGGTAATGTTTGACATTCCTGATAGGCAGTAAAGAATAAAGGGGCTGAGAGGAGTGGGCATGCTGGAATAAATTTATTAGTTATGGCTAGAATACTCATCAGAAGAGTATAAATCCACTGGAAGAACAAGACACCAGTTAAGGTGCCATTCAGCATGGCCAAGAGAGGAACACTAAGAAGTTCTATAGTGGCCTTCTCTGCCACCCAGGGCTGACTATGGAAGAGTTGGTCATGGAGTTGGGTTTGCTAACATCCACAGAGATGAGAGTGTAGGTGGTAGTGCTTAGCACCAGAACCTAGAAACCAAAATAACCTGAACAAGTGGCGAGGCCAGATGGGAAGCCCAGGGGCTTTGACTTGCAGAAGTTGTAAATAGAGCGTGATACCCCTAGGGGCAAAATAGAGATGTAGCCTCCAATCCCTCCATTTAACCTCTACAATCAAGTAAAGAGGCAAGAATGGAAAATCAGGGAAGTGAGGGTGATCATTCCAATAAAAAGTCACAATCCCACTCTGAGCCAGTTTTCAGATCCTGAATGCATTAACAGAAGAGATAGACTGAGTCAGTCCAACTTTAAAGAAACTGAGGCACAGGCAAGATAAACACTTTGGCCATCTAGCATCAAAGAATAACCTCAGGAAAATATTTTTGTAATACTTATGACATGTTAATATGTAAAAGAATCAATAAAGTAGATGAATACACAAAAATGTGCGAAGGGATACAAGTGATTAATAAATATGTAAAAAAATTAGTAAACAAAAAAATATAAATTAAAATAATATGCTATCATATTAAACTTGGCTGATAAATATTTTTAAATAATAATATGCTGAGCTAAATTTAGGAGGCTATAAACTGGTACATCATTTCTGAAAGTAATTTTTACTGTATTTATAAAACATTTAAATTTGGGGAATCTTTTGACCTATAAGTTATACATTTAGAAATTTATTATACACAAGTCATCAGATATGTGAATAAGAGTTTATTTATAAAAACAATAATTGAATATAAAATATTACAGGAAACTAGAAAAAGTAGTCTTAATGTTTAAAAAAGATTGGTAAAAACCTTATGCTATAATCATATAATAGAATAATATAAACCATTAAAAATCATATTATTGAATAACATTCAAATGACAGAAATGTTCATAAAATATTATTAGGTATAAAATGATGGTTTTGAAAGATTTTTTTATATAGGCATGCAAGAGTTTTTATTCAAGGAATAAGTAAAACTTTAATGAAGATTTAAACAATTATGGAAGCTAGACCTCAAAGATCAATTATACAACATCCTTATTCTTTTGAGGAATCGACTAAACCCAGATAATTAATATTTTTAAGTAAAAACAAAAAAAATAAACTATTGAGAGAAATTTTGAATCCAAGAAAAAGGTGTTTGTATATATAAAAGAATTATAAAAGTTGACACCAAAATGTTACTGGTGCTTATCTACCTGTAGTGTGAGTGTAGGTAAATAATTATCTCATATATTGTTTCCATCTACTTCTATTAATTTTGCAATGAACATATAGAAACAAACAAGAAATGTTATTTTTAAATTTTGTTCTAAGGATTAATATGTGGTTAAAAGCCCTCTGTTCCAAAATGCTTCTCAAGATCTACCTGTACATATTTAACAGTTCTTGGGTGGGCATTCATTAGCATTCACACGAAACTTTTAAGCTCAGAATTGCCTTGGTCAGGATGCAATCTAATTTCTTTAAAGATCTAAAGCAACAATCCCATTGCATGAGTACAGGACTAGATTATATAAACATTGATGAGTACATGAGTAAAACTGAATGTTAGAATAGAATTTCTGTGACATTTAACTATTTACATAACTATTTACATATTTGTTATCTTGCTGCTCAACAAATAAACCTAAGTTAAAATTAGATTGCAAAGGTATTATAATTAGTATTTTTTTCACAGCAGACTAAATTTTAAATTTTTCCTCCTTATGTTGTATTCATTATGAGCACAGATCTTCCGTTTTTCCCAATGACATTTACTGTTTAGTTCTATTTACCATCATCATCAGTTTAATTACCCTCACACTGACAGGGCACTGACACATTAGAAAAGCTGGGACCTGGAGTTACAGTACCACTGACTCCCACTTCATACTCTAGCACTGATATTATATATGTTCACATCTGTCAGTGCACTCCCAGACCCACCACCACAATCTGAGCAGCTAGTAAGTGGATCACCTTTGATAGCAAGGAGCTTTGGGCAACACAGAACTTTAAGGCCTTAGGAACTTCAGAGAATGAGGCCATAGCTAATCTAGAATGTCAGTTCAATAAGTACAAGCATTCTCTATACCACCAGCATTAATGTAATGACTAGGTGTAGAGCCAGATAAGAGAAAGAGGAATCAAGGGGATCATTTCATAAACTATATAAATATCTAACTAATGTATTGTATACTTGAAACTAATAATAAAATTAATTTTTTTTAAAAGTACAGGCATATATAAGTGATGGGAGAAGGTAAAATGAGAAATGGTTCTGCATCTCCAGCACCTGAAAATTTAAAGACTGAGAGATCAGAAAAAGGATACTTGCATTAAAGAATATGAAGACGTTAGCCTTAGAACCTTACTGCCAATCCAGACTCTAGGGTATTCTAAAAGACCACTGTGGTTTAACCTTCAGTGTCAGTCTTGAATCCCATTTAATTCAGGGGTAAAGAGGCTACTTGCCAAAAAACATTTCTAACCATCCCTGCCTGAAATTATTTTACATACACAAAGAAAGCTTTTATTTCCCAATAGAGAAATGCAATAGAATACTAATACCAGGAAGAGTTCATCCGAAGAGTAAGTGGAAATTACATACAGATTAATAGAATTCTAGGGCTGGACCTTAGCGATCAATTATAGCAACACCCTCATTTTACGATAAGACCACTGAAATCCAGAGAAGCTATATTATGAAGAGTATAGTAGAATGCACAATAATTTGGTAATTTCCAAAACGTTGGAACCAGAAGTAAGCTTGACATTTTAAAGAGATCATTGAGACAAAAACAAGACATGCAAATTTTGTGTATTGATACATTAACTTAATTGAACCTGTAATCATGCAAATGCCATTGAAAAGCAAGGGTTTAGCTAACTATAAAATGATAGAACTTCCCCCAATAGATTATTAGGAAAATTTGGTGCTATTTGAGATTGATATTATGATATTATATTATGATATTACTGATATTATGATAGTCTTAAGACCTCTAGACAGGAGTTCAGAAGAGGTGGGTTGTCATCCTATTCCACTAACATACTGTATGGTCCTCAACAAGATAATGAACCTCTTAGGAGCTCCTCTAGTCCCTCGAGGAGAGGGCTGAACACATAATCTGTGAACCCCAAGTTTTACACAATACTATGAAAATCACACTTTATAAAAATTTCTTGAGGACTCTCTACAAATCCTAGACTGTTAACACCTTTGGTTTTATCCACTAAGAACCTCTTGTGATTCCCAATAAACAAACAAACAAACAAAAGCTTAGATCATTCAATCAATAGATCAATGCTATTACTTTTTATTAAAATCGCCTTGATCTCATATAGTGGACCCTAAAATGATGCATAGTGTAAATCTCTGACACCAACTTAATAAATACTAGAGAGTGATAAAATTCTAATAAAAATGATGAAATGTGTCCCACAAAAGAAAGACAGCAACAAAATACAATAATCACATATTCCCATGAACAATGAGCTTACAAATTACAGAACTGACCTGATAAAGCCTATGAAAATTTATATAAAGATTAAAAATTGTTTAAATATTAATCTCCCCTGTAATTATAACCAAGAAAGGCTTCTAATCAACCCTGACTTCAAGCAAGATTCTATGCACTATCTTTTCAAATACCCAGTAAATTAAGGTATTTTTTTAAAATAAATTATAAATTCTACTTAAATTATATAACCAAATCAGGACTTAGAAGATAATTTTTAATTATTCCCTCAACCCTCCATGACAAAATATGTTAAAAATAGTTTTCAGAGACTTGGCATTGCCAAATTCCACCCTCCCTTCTTCATCCCCTTTCTAACCGTTAAAAACACTTGGTACAATGATGAGTGAAGTTCATACTAAACTAAGACCATCTACTCCAGAAACAGGGGTGCAGAAAAGTTCAACTCTGACCCAAGTGTAGGCCTAATAGGTAAATTTTTTTCTTAGGTTATTGCAAAAAAAAAAGTCTAAGATTATGCCAATTTTTCAAGGAGGGGATAATATGTAATAAGATAATCATATGGAAGAAATAATAATTAAAGAAGTTCTTAGGACTATTTTTTTTAAAAAAAGTAAATTATTTCAAGTTTAAGAATGACAGTGAATGGGATTCTCTCTTCCTAGTTAATTAATCCAGCAATATTAGAGTCACAGGCACACTCATTTCCATCAAACACCCAACCTCCCTGAGCACTACAGTATGCCCAGATATTTATCAAGCAATAATTCAGATTTTTCAGCTTTCTTCATTTACAGTTTCAGGGACAGATCCTGCCATTGTTTTTGCATATAACTATGATTGACTCCAGTGGGGGTCCTTTGGAAGCCTAGCTCTCTGTGCCTTTCCCATAGAGATATTTTATAGTTTCTACTTCCCAACTTTTTATTTTCTAAACCATTTGCTTAGATCTTCAGAGCTTTCTTCCTGTATCCTCTAATATTTTAAAGCATAAAGTTCGAAACTTGGGTGAACAATTTTTAGTCTACTTTTAATATTTAACACCCAATCATCGTGGCTTCAGGCGCCTAAAGTTCCAAACATTGTTACTGGCACTAATTTTTCAAAAGAAAAATTATAAACTATAAATAACTTATTGTAAATCCAGCAGCAGTTATATACTGATAGCATGATATCCAGAATGTCTGACATTTTCAACAACATGGATGAATCTAGAGGGTATTATGGTAGGTGAAATCAGCCAGTGAGAGACAAATACTGCATGGCATCACTTACACATGGAATCTAAAAAAAAAGAAGAAGTTGAACACATAGAAACTGAGTATAGAAAAATGGTTGTTATGGCTGGAGTATAAGGGAAATAGGGAGAGGTTGGTAAAAAGGTAAAAACATTTATTTAGTGCTTCTTACGACCTAGAAATCATATAAGGTTCTAGGGATAGAAAGACAGGAAAGAGACAGATAAAATTCTACACTAAATCTTAAAAAGATATTTTTTCTTTCATAAATGTCCTCAGATGACAATTTCTTGCTGATATGACTCAATAAATGTATGCTGAACTGAATTTAAGTACCAGGCAGAAAGCAGACTCAAAACTTTCAGAGGAATATCCTGTAAAGCCCTGAGCATAAAGTGATGCTTCCCCGCTAAGCCCAGTAAAGCTACACTATACTTGCTACTGGACTTATCTCATTCTCTCCTGGCCGTTTCTCTGGTTAGGAGTATACAGTATAGCATAGTAGATAAATGCATGATGACTAAATTCAAATCCCAGTTCTGCCGTTTTTCTAGCTCTGTTAACCTTGAACCAGGTAATCTGCCCTCTCTGTGCCTCAGTACTTCATATACAAAATAGAGAATCAGTGCCTATCTGTTAGTGTTGTAAAGAATAAATCCATAAGCATATTTAAAGTAAATAGATTGAAACTGGCACATAAGTAGTCAATAAATGTTAGTTGTAATGTTAAGCATCCATCCAATCTAGTATTGCCCAGAGCACACAGCACAGGGCCAGGTCCTAATTCCTCCCCTTTGCTAAACTGGTTAGGGAGTCACACAGATGCTGCAGCAGAAAATAATTCTTTGCACTCAAACATTCTGAAAAGGATGGCCGGAGATTTTTTTTTTTTTTTTTCCCATTAGAGCTTGGTGAATGGAGAATCACACTGAAGATCCTTGGAAAACCCAGCTGTGACAAAAACATAGTATTATTTTGTTTCATGAGCAGTTATTTTCTTTCCAGTTTGGTTTCAGTTAATACCAAATATGTTTTGAAAATTCAACAAGTCCTTGATTTTTCTCAGCAAATTAGGTGGTCTTACCCAGCTTCCCCCAAATCATCACTAGCTACATTCAAGAACACCTTGTTTTGTATATTTTTGTGTATGCACTATAAAGGCTTGAAATGCTGCCACCTAGAGACAACCATTTCATAAAGATAACCAAGTCAGTGATCATGAAAGACCACTAAATAGAACTTGGACATACATTCAAAATGTCTTTTTAAAATTCTATTATGTAAACTAGTAATTTACCTGTTTTATATAAAATAAATAGGATCAAGGCAGATGATTACTGGATTTATTGCGGGGATCACTTTGTAAGGTATAAAAATGTTGAATCACTATGTTGTACACACCTGAAACTAATTAAAATTATATGTCAACTATAATTAAAAATAAATTTAAATAAATAAATAGGATTAAGCAAAAAAAAGTTAAAGTAATTTAAAGTAGAAATAAATAGCAACCTTCAAAATTAACATCT
Organism: Macroglossus sobrinus; assembly: GCA_004027375.1. NCBI lineage: Eukaryota > Metazoa > Chordata > Mammalia > Chiroptera > Pteropodidae > Macroglossus > Macroglossus sobrinus. Next base: position 364,067 of record PVKZ01000100.1, read on the forward strand.
TTAAACTAGTTGTCTACTACCTCCAAGGTACTATTTTTGTTTTTGTAATTGAAATAATCCCTAACTCAGAAAAAATGGGAATATATGTGAGTTAGAACTTCCAGCCTGTCACCCAAGGCAGGTGTGGATGTCCCATCTGCTGTGCCCTGATAAGCCATATACTTCTTCAGAACAAGGGCCAGATGGTGTGTGTATCAGGTATTTCCTGGAGTCTCACTTATAGGATTTCTATATTTCTCTACAAGTCTCTTTTTCCACACACACCTTTGAGTAAACCATTTTTAGTGTTCCAGGATTGAAATTACACAGTGGAGGATAGGACCTAAGCAGCTAGTTGAGTTCTTTGTTTACAATTAGAAATTTCATAAGGATCAAAAGAAAATCAAAGAAAATTGTTATTTCCATTCCACCAAAAGAATGTTCTGCCAATACTATCCATTATGTAGAGGGAAAAAATGCAAACATAAATATATCAAAGTTTTTTAACATTTTGCATTGCCATATGATGAGTGCCTCCTTTCTAGCCTTCAAATCTCTCTTGTTTCTTTTATATAAAATTACTGTCTTTGATTGTGGTAATGCAAACTTCATTTTCTTATTGTTTCACCATTAACTTCTCCCTATATTATGGGCCACTTTGCATTCATCTACAAACTCCAGGAGTACAATCATTCCACAACCACCTGCAATTATCCAGCCTACCATAAGAATGGAATAAAACAGAGCCATGGAGATATCATAAGTATTTTTTAGTCATTAGTTATAAAAGTGTCACACTGAGGAAAATATATAATGAATTTTAACTCCCAAACAATGTTCTAGCTACAGTCCAACAGATATTGAAAGGAATAAAAGTCTTGGAATGCCTTTCATTAGACACTTGGTCAAACCAATTTCCCAAACATCCTCGAGAAGTGGCATGATCACTACAACACCCTTATTTAGTAGCTGGAATCTCATAAAGCATTCAGAGATAAGATATGAACTTAAATATCACTGTTCACAATAGAGTAGGATTTGGTTACATGTTTAAATCCAAACACAATAAAATTACAGATGTCAGTTAGGAACAAGCATCACAATAAGGCGATACCATTCTGGAAGGCTAGATCTAGGACAAGAAAAATGTATGTGATGAGAAGCTCCTCTGATTTTTTTCTACCTATCTTATCATGGTTTTGCTCTGCTACAGTCAATCTCAGGACTATTCCATTCTTTTAATGAGAATACATATTAAGGTTCTAGTTCTTCTGCAAACTCTATGCTGAATTGACTATTTGAAGCTATTCTATAATATCTTTTATAAGTAATTCTTTTGAATGCATTTTGTTAATATTCTACTTCTAACATGTAGATAAAATATATGAGGGAAGGCTTCATAAGGCATGTGAAATTACGAAAAGGAAAAAAAATAAGGAAACAGAAAAGCATAGCTGAGATCAGAAACCCCCCACACACACATGCACAAACACACACACACACACACACACACACACACACACGTGAAAATAATCAGAAATAAAGTAATTACAAAGTAGACATCTCTAAACCACTGAGAGATGGAGATAAAAGTTAACATGTGATATTTGCATATTCATTCCTTATATTCATAAGTGGGAAGCTTCTATATCATCGAAATTAAATATTTATTGATGTGAAATCTTAGAAGAGGATGGAAGACAGAGTAAAACTTTTTTTTTTACCTCAATGGCTACCCTCTCTACACTCCTTAAAGGTTAGTAGAGAATAATTATCCTGGAATTTATTCATTATGAGAATGGCCTGGCCAAAGATTTGTCCAGATTCTAACAAGCAGGGTACTCTTTGTGAGAGAATTTTTCCTGATTTCTTTTAATGTTTCTAAAGTTAGGTTTTAAGAGCAGGAAAATAATTCAAAAGCTATGCCTTAAAAAATACTAAACTTTGTTCTACGTGTAAGACTACATTGAAGCATACAATGATTAATTCATTTAACAGTCAGGAATTCTGACCAATTCAATAATGCATCTGAATTGTACTGGGTATGTAGAATTCTGGGTAATATTAAATGACCTCTACATAAAACAATCCTAATGACACATGCGATTCAAAACAATACGTAAATGCTAAAAATTAAAGTAAATCAGAATTCAATGGTTTCCTAGCATTTTCATCCATAATATTACAATAAATCATATCCAGCCCAATTATTACCAATTTTTTTCCTGAAATTAGCTAACGCATAGTGCCATTATGTCATCAAGTTGCAAAGTCCTATTCTATCTTGCTCCCAGAACCTCCTTTGATAGACACAGCTTTCTTGGCATACCAGGGTGACATAAGCAAGATAGAATAGAATTCATAAAAAATTTCACTGACTATGATGCTCACTAGCATTATGGGTACAGATGCTAGCATCACAAACAAGCTCAAAAGAATTGATTTTTCTCTAAAGTTTTTTTCTACATTAAAATATAATACCTCCTCCAATTCCTTCCCAACTTAGCCACTAACCAATTGCCAGCATTTCATAATAAATAAAGCTATTCTCAAGAAAAGTAGAAAAAAAGAGCTTTCGATATTTCTCTTTAAGAGTTCCATCTGATGTGCTTATCTGGTGGTATACCATATTGTCAATTAGCACTATAAAGTTTCCAGATTCATGTAGGTGTTTTAGATATTCTGGTACCTGAGTTACATAAATCTTTCATAGTAAATAAGATAAAAAATGTTCCTCCATTTTATCAAAAAGAAGGCTGAACAAAACCTGAAGCTAAAATAAAATGCAAAATGAAAGCCCCTATGGAGCCATTATTAATTCATTTTTATTAATAAAAAAATTAAGTTTTTATAGAAAGTTTCTATCGCCAAGAGCAAAGGGGAGCTAATAAAGTCATACCAACATACAGACTTTTAAATTCTGAGCCCCTTCTCTTAGCAGCCAGTGAGGTTCATCCAAATTGAGTTCTAGGCTGTTAGAAGATATATCTATATGATTACTAAAATATCATAACTAAGGTCACATAAATTTATTGAGGAAAAATTCACAAATATTCAACAATGTATAATGTTCTCATTAAAACAGTTTCACAATTAATAATATTAGCATTTTTAAAATTTGCTTTATAAAGGTAGACTATGGTAAATATACTTCTTTTCTCACATATAACTCTGCTTTACTCAAATCCTTCTCTGACTATTCTAAAGGCAAAATGAGAGGAATCTTTTCTCCTCCAATCCAGGTAACTCTTCACAACCATGTCAGTTTTCAAAACTATGTCCACCATGTTACTTTTCTCCTCAACCACACCAATGTGTGTTCCTGGTGATAGCTGAAACAAGCTACCCTGCATTCACTACCTCCTGCGTTTCCTGTTTTAGGCTCTGGGGCTTAACCACTCAAATTCTCTGCTCTAGATGGGCTTGTCAGCCCTTCCTTTTCAATCATAATACATAGATACACTATGGCACAGTATTGTTCCCCAATTTTCTTCACTTGGAATGAGCTCACATTCTTTTCTTAACTAGTCTGAACTCTACTCATGATTTCAGCATCAAGAAATGTCTCAAGTTCTCTATGAAGTTTTCTCTAATCAGTTGTCTATACTTCCTAAGGATTTCTATTACATTTATTGTCTTTGCTTTTAATATCTGTCATATTCTTTGTATTTTAATTAACTACTTGAATATTCATATATCTCTCCACATGTTTAAATTTAATAAGGATAGACATTTTTTAATATTGTTTTTGCCTTTAATTATCCTCCCCCAGTGTACTGTACATAGCAGGTATTCAACAAATTCTTCATTCATTCTGATAAACATAAGAGCAGCACAAGGGATTCAGGCTATGTAAAAAAATTCCTTTCCTGAGAAAACTGCTAAGCATTTCTCTAATTTTCCAAGAGAAATCTCATCCCCAAGTTGTCATTAAAAATAGATACATACTAGATTGTGCTAGATATAAAAGAAAGTAAAAACTCAGGGGGAAAATAACCAGAGGCTCATTGACCCCAGTTCTCTTGTTTCACTGTTCTTTATATATTTCAATGCTTCCAGATTGTAAACATGCAAAAGAGATAATTTAGTACCTGAATAGGTACTTTTGTCTCCAGTAGATGTAGAAAATGAAGTAAACCATTGATAGTTCTGTTTGTGGTTCTAAAGTTAGGACATGATAAATCTGTGAAAATTCTAAAATATACATTATAACAATATCGCATTATTGCAGATAGGTTTCACAATATATAGCTTCTAATAACTTTAACAGGAATCTACTATCTTAGCATCTCTCTTATCCTTTCAATTCCATCTCTACTGTCATCAACTCTACTTTTTGACTGTTCTACTAGATCATTTAAATTTAAGGTGATTATTGATATGATTGATTTAAGTATACCATTTTGCTACTTGGTTTCTATTTGTCCTGTTTTTTGATTCTTGGTTCCTCTTTTGTTTTTCTTATGGGGTAGAAGGTGTTAATCAAATAATTTTTAGTATTTTATTTTAATTTATATATTGACCTTTTAGCTATATCTGTTTGTATTATTTTGGGTGGTTATCCTAGGAATTAATTTATCACAGTCTAGTTAGACTTAATAGTTTATTAATTCATCTAAAATTAAGAATTTTGCAAGAGTAAAATATTATTTAACCACCTCCTAACCTTTTGCTATTTTTCTCATACATTTTATGTGTGTTATAAATGTTTTATGAACCTCAGTCAGTTACTTTGTAAAACAAAAAGTCATCTTTTATATTTATGTACATATTGGCCATTTCTTGTGATCTTCTTTTTTGCAATAGTTTCAGTTTTCATCAGGTGTTATTTCTCTCTGGTCTGAAGAACACCCTTTAGTATTTCCTAAAAACATAGACCTAATTCTCTTAGCTTTCATTAACCCAAAAATATCTTTTGGCCTTGTTTTTTAAGAATATTTTTATTGAATGTAAAATCTTAGATTGATGATTATTTTTTCTTTTAATACTTTGAAGATGTCATTGTATTGCCTTCAGTCTTCCAATGTTTCTGTTGAGAAGGTAGCTATTTGATTCTCTAACCACTTTCAAAATTTAAACTTATGTTTGCTTTCCAACACTTTGAATATGATGTGCCAAAGGTGTGGTTTTCTTTGTATTTATTCTGTTGAGAGTACACTGAAATTCCTGGATCTGTTAGTTGATGTTTTGCATGTAATTTGGGTCATTGTTTCTTCAAATGTTTTTCTTCCCCATTCTGTCTTCTCTTTTTTTGGAATATAAATTATATGTATATTAGATCACTTGATATTATCCCATGGCCTTTGAAGGTGTGTTAATTTTTTTCCAATCTTGGTTTTCCTTCAGACTGGATGATTTTTACTGACCTGTCTTTCAGTTACCAACTCTTTCCTCTGCTTCATTCAATCTGCTGTTAAGCTCATTCGGTGATTTTTATATATCTCATTTTAGAAACTGTATATTTTAATTCTAAAATTTCTATTATATAGATACAGATATGAATAGATAGATGATAGATAGATAGATGATAGGTAGGTAGATAGATAGATAGATAGATAGATAGATAGATGATAGATAGATAGATAGATTAGATAGATGATAAATTTCTTTCTTTACTGTTGCATGAGGTCATCAAGAGGACCTTACTGCCAGTTGACGTGTGAGCTGGACCTGGGCAATCAATGGATCCTTAGCCCCTCCCCTGTCCTTAGACACTATTCCAACACTAGGAGCCCTTCAAAAATGCAGTCTTCAGATAGTAATGTGTTGTTCAGACCATCTGGACTGTATGTGTGACTCAACTCCATCAAGGCCTTTAAGATTCTGGCAGATGGATGAATAGATTCATTTATCTTGCTGCCACCCAAAACAAAACTCATAGATAAGTTTCTTTGTTTATTAAAACTTCCACCTACCAATCTGAAGTGGTTTGCCTCTTTTTTTGGTCTCTTCTTGCCTTCCACAGGCAGGGGCCAATTTGGTATTTCACCTGGAGAACTCACTAGGTTGGCAACCAACGTTTATGGAGATTTCTTATCTGTGTATTCTTTATAATCATTGTTTCCTTTAGGTCATCTTACATATTTATAAAATTAAGTTTAAAGTCCTGTGTGCTGTTATTCATATCTGATTCACTTGCTTTTTTTTGTTTGTTTGTTTTGATTATGGGTCACATTCTTGTTTTTTGTGTGTCTAGAAATTTGTATTATGTATTAGATACTATGTTTCATTATAGAAATGCAGGAATCTATTGTTTTTTCCCCCAACAAAGTGTTGATTTTTGTTCTGAAAGAGAGTTAAATTACCAAATGATCACCTAGTACTTGTGGAGGTTTTTCATTATGTTTTGCTAGGGTGGGTGGATGGGTGGATATCTCATTCTTTCAGTATTTGCTTTCTAAAGGGCTTTTTGTAGTCTTCCCCATTCATAAGTCAGAAGTCAGCCAAGGATTTGAAGAGAATTCACTCTCATATTTTGAGTCTTGGTTTTCATCTCCTTCTCTATGGATTCTTTGTTTATAAAGTGTCCTAAATTTTCTGTCACTCTGGCATCCTTGAACTCCATTGTCTCATTTCTCAAGCCAATAGAATTCTGATTTCTTCCTAAGTTTAGATTTTCTATATCACACAGACAATAAGAGTGATGTATGTTTTTAAAAAGTCATGTAAATGTGAATCTCAACCAATGTGTATGGGTATCTTCTTTTAAGGGTTAAAGCCTCTCTAAGTTTTTCAATGCCTTTGAATTATATACACACAAATACATCCACACACACATATCATAATTGCTCTCTGTATAAGAGTGAGTGAGTGAAATTCTCTTCAATTACTGAGATTAAAATTCCATTCTTGGTATTCATTTTCAGGAGAGCTTCCAGTCAGTTTTCAGTGCCTTGCTCTGAAATGTGAACAGGTAGTCAGGGACCATCAGACATCCTGGGAAAAGTCCCAGGATGTGGAGAACAACATGCCCTGAAAAAAGAACTTTGCAGGAAACAGAGATTCTAGATAAAAACCAAACCTTTATTAAAATCTCTCATTAATATCCTTATAGAACTAAGCTTTGCTTCTACAATAAGTATATACTATACAAATTTAACTAAAGCACCAATATATTATGAACACTAGGTATTAAAATAAGACACAACATCCAGTAGATCTTAAACATTTCAGTGTGATGTGGTCCAGAATTAGACAACTCTTTAACCCACAGAGAGTATTAATGGGTTAACAGGAGAATTAAAGAAAGGATTTGGGAGGAGGATTACTTTGGGGAGAGCTGCTGGGATGATGTAAGTAAAGGATATACGGAGAATCTTCAGTAGAAGCACTGAGAGAACTTGATATGTTATGTTCTTCAGAGTTAGGAGGGCCCAGGGACTGGTAACTGACCCCTGCCCAGGAATTCTGGAGGGCCAGAGCATGCCGACAGGTTGCTTTGGTGGTGGCAAGAAGGGATGGTACTGTTAGTTTTCACAAAGATGCGTGTCTGTTTTCTGTGGACAGATGTAGCCATGTATTAGAGCAAGCTTGGTAGTTGTCATAGGTCTTGTCCAAAATTGTCAGCTAAGAGGAAAAACGGGCTTCAGCAGAGGAGAGGTTGGAGGTAGACAACTGAATTCCTGGGAGCTGACTTCTATTTGAGGGTGTGACTGCTCAAATAGAGTATATTAGTCTAAGCCAAGAGAGAGCCACACTAAAGAGTTTGGTCTCTAAAGAATCCACCTAACTATTTGTAGCAGTGGAGAGGCAACATTAAATCTCTTCCAGGTCTTCTTGGGACAAAAACAGTAGTAAAATGATTGCCCAGTTGCACAGAGAATACAGTCAAAGTGTTGATGAAATTAATAGTGATAGAATTACATGCCATTCTTTCTTTTCACATAGTATCTCCAAAGGACAAAAGTTCCATGTTACTTATTAGAAAAAAAATAAGAGTCTAAACACTTACCAGCACAGACTGTATTCCAGGCACCATTTAAAAACTTTTTATTAACCCATTTGATCTTCCCAACAACCCTATTAAATAGGTAACATTGCCACCTTTTTACAGGTGAAAAGTTTGAAGTCCAGAAAGGTTATTATTAAAGTCAGACAGCTGTTAAATAGTGTTGTCAGGGTTTAAGCACTTTAGTGTGGCTCCAGTCTGTGCTCTTAATCGATATATTTTATGGTTAGTGCTCTCATTCCAGATGAGCAGATTATTCCCTGGCACATACAAAAATAATATTCTGACATGTTGTCAACTTCATCTTAAACCACATTTTAATGCAGTAGGTTTCTATTACTTTCAGTTCTATCAATATATATTTTTTAATTTTTCTTTAGAAATAGGAGGACAGGAATCTACACTACTCAATAACTATAGCTATCATGGGATTAGCCACTGGGGTTCAAGAACACCAGCTCCCTTATGTTGAATTAAGCCAATAAGGAGTTTTCTATTTTGATCAAAAGTTTCTTGGCTGACACAATGTTTAGATCATATATCTTATACTTTAAAGTTTGATAAGTGGTGTGTTTTAAACATGTAGAACACATTAAAAATAATCTCAGTTTACTAAACTAATAAAAGAATATCAATTTTCTACTTGGAGGTCGCTGTTCTGAAAATGACTAAGTTTGTTTTTGATCTAAATAGTTGTCAATGTTCTCAGTAATAAATTTCACAGTTTTAGGTCATTCAAAACAGCTAACAGACCTCAAATGAACGTGAAATGTTTTCCATTCCAATTAGCTCTAAAAAGAAACACTGTTAACATCACGACTGAGATTTTCAGGTCTCAAAATATATCACACGTCTGGTTCATAGGAACAATCTTAATTTTCTGATAACCCCAGTTAATTTTCATTACTTATTTATTCAACAAATATTTCTTATGCTGCTGTGGTAGGCAAAGGCTGGGCACTTGAAATTCAAATCCTAATAAGATAAATATTGTCTCTAACTCATGGAAGTTGCAGTCTCGTGATTTCTCAGCGTTATTTAGATTTACCTATTCCAAAAACCATTTATAAGCTGAAAAAGTAGGTAATCAGGCACGTAGGAACATTATATAAAATATGGTAAGTGGCCTCTGGATGAGAACCTGAGGGGATTTCCTATAAAATAAAGCACATGGGCTTTATGATGTGATATCTAATCAATGAGATGCTTATTTTCCTTTCTCTTTAGATTCTCTATTTGTATTTTATACCAATAATATTTTGTAAAAAGCAGTAACATTTATGGCATTCATAAATTAAAAGCTTACTTCTTTTAACCATATTTTCACTGAGCATATTTCTGCTGATTTTCAGTTACCACAAATTAGGTGCTACCTTTTCCCAAGGCAGAAGCAAAAGCAGAGGATATATGAACTGAAGCATCATGTTATCAAGGGATTAGCATGTAACAACTGGGTGGTTTGGAAACAGTAGCTTCCTTGAGTTTCCTAGGTTGAGTTGAAATAATGAGTCTAAAAGATTTTTGGTAAGAAGTTTATTGGCCCTGATAATATTTTAGTCAGGCCTAAAATATACCTCATTCTAATCGTCACTGTTTTTTAAAACAAACATCACGTTAAAATGACAAAAAGAAAATGTTGGCAAACTGCAATCTTTAGTACCAAAAGTGAATGCAGTTACTAAGTTAAACAAGACTCTACATTACCTAATGTTTTTATAAACTCCCCCTGAGGGGAACTAAGCAGTTAGCTGCCTCCAGAAGAGACCTGCTTGCCAAAAGCTGTGTGAAATGCCAAGGCCATAGGAATCAGATCAATTTCTGCTTCCTTTGACTCTGAGCACTTCTCAAGTCTAACTTCCTCACCAAACCATTAATGGCAGGCTCTTTCTTCTTATTGTCTCTGAATTTCACAATTAAAAAAAAAATTTCCACTTGTTTTACCTTTTATTGTTCCAGGTACCTCTCATTTCTTGTTTTCTCTCTTATTTCAGGATCTCCTGAATATCACAGTATTTTTTTTTCCCATGTGGAACCTGCTCGGAACAAAATCAACAAGGATCTGTCATCTATACTTAATTTTCTTCACAGCTGGTATTGTGGTGCAGCAGTGATTCTGGACAGAAATGTGGTGGGGCTTTCGTTGCAGCTGCCATGGTAGTTACCAGAAGCTCAATAAATGATTAGAACACATAACACAGTGAATGATTCCAGTGGCATTGAAATGATGATATAGGAAACCACTTAAAATTTATATATGCACTTGTTCTTTGGCTGTCAAAATTTCAAACTTAACATGAATAGTACCTACCAGTTTCTGAATATATTATTTGAAAGAGTTTAAATGTTGAATTTTCTGTTCCATGCTTTGCTATAACAATTAGAGAAAGAGAAAAAAAATATTTACATTTTTTGGCAGCCAATTTAATTGGATAAAAAGTAAAGAAATTCAGTGAATTTATTTGTTTGGTATTTGTCCATGTAAGTACATTTTCTGGATAGCTAATGTTTACTCTTTCTAAAATAAAAACTTTAAAATTTATAATCATATCGACTTCACTGAAAGCTTTCAAAATTTCTATACACAATTCCTTACTTTCTTAAAATTTATATTGTGAATAGAATTCATTCTTTTTCTTGATACAAGATTCCAATTACTCATTTGCTCTTGCTCTAAATATGCCTTTAGTTTCTAATTGTGACTTTTACATTTTTTCCATCTTTCCTTGGCTGACAGAAAATGCCACAACCTCACAAAATGAATATAGTTCAAATTCTTATGTCCAAACTCAGGGTCTCAACGCTGATCAGCAGTCCTTCTTTTCTGACCATTTTCCTCTTCTTCTCCGTGTAGATTCTAAACTTTGTCCCATGTCCAAGAGCTTCCAATTCTACTATCCATTTTCACCTCCACCAGTCTTCTTATTACACTGAGAAGATTGAACTAAGAATCTGTCAAGATCTTGTCCATTCCTAATTCGACATTACAACTTCAGCATCCTTTCCTTAGGAGATAAATAGGCCCTCTCCTTTTAATCTCTGCTCTCAAGTTCTCTTCTGGTGTGCTCTGGGATTTCCATCAAGTATTTCCCCTTGACTCTTCCAACTTAAATTTATTTTCACTCTTGACCTAGAAACATTCTTTTAAAAAATCTTTTAAAAATAAAAGAAAAAAAAGGAAAACAAAAAACAAAAGCTCCCACTGATGCTGTACCACATTTTAAATTCTATTGTTTGTTCTTCATACTGACTCTCACTCACAATGGCTTGTTTCTTGAGTGTTTTATAATTTTGAATTTTGAGCTCAGTTAATCTAAATCTATGGAAATAATGAGGTAATCTATGGTAAGTGTGGATTTTCCTAGAGAGTATTTTTATTTGCTTCTGCTAGATACCCATGAGCACACTATTTTAATTTCCAGAATTGGGATTATATAAGTTCAAATACCAATTCCACATGAGGTCAGAGTTATAGTTAGGAGTTCTTAAGAAATATGTTATTTTTGCACTACCTAGAGGCAGTGCCAAAGACAAGTGACCTTGTCACATATCCTTGCTGGTGTGAAGACTTTTTTTTCCTAGTTTACCTTTTCACTGAGAAAATATCCCTTTGAAAGAACTGACTATAGGAATCACTTGCAAGGAACATGGTACTATTGAGCCATTAAAAACACAAGTCTTCGTGTGGTCAGAAAATACTTTCATATAGCTACAAATCTGGTGGTGTATAACATGCCAGATTTCTGCTTTTTCTCTATTTTTGGACAATGAGAACTTCCCTTGTAAATTTTAAAAAGTTGTTGCATTATATCCAGCACATTTTATAGTAGGCAATCTAGCCCTGTACATTGCTGGAAGTAAAAATCTTCAGATTTCTCTAGCAGTAAAGATTGGAGTCCTGTCTGTCAAGATAATGTCAGATTAAATCACTGTGACTACCCACAGCTACAAAATACCAAATTTTACATACCTAGAAAACAAAACATTCATAACATTTTCTGGTACAAAGCAAAAAATTAGTCCAAGTTTCCTCACTTTTATATTATTATGATGGGTAAAATAAAAGTCTACATTGCACAACTATGAAAATAATATTTGACACAATTTTCACTTCCAAAAACTGGAGAAAATTAAGCCTTAAAAATTTAAGCAAACTGCTGAAGGTCAAACAATAATTAAGGAGTAAGATGACTTGGAATTTCTAGCCATCCACCACAAGAAAATAGAAATACTCTCTGGTGGAAAAATAACATCATCATACCCCTAAATTATCTTTATTACTTTAGTTAAATGTGTAGTTTACACCAAAAAAATAAACACGACAAAAAATTAAAGATAAAATTAAAAATACTGGCAGACCACTAAAATCTGTTTAAAGTAATCAAATAAAAATTCTAGATATAAAAATGTAATGATTAAATATTAACAATGAAATATATGGGTTTATAATTTGTCACAGAATGTCACATGGAAAATAGGTCAGAAGAAAATGTACAGAATAAAGTACAGAGAAACAAAAGAAAGAAAAAATTTAAAAAATTACCAGAACATTTATAGGAGATATAGCAAAATATTCAACAAGATGTGTAATTAAAACAAGAAGAGGAAAGAAAAACAGGGCTGAAAAATAATTGAAGAGGTTATGACTATGGATTTTTCAAACTTGCAAGACATCAAGCAGCAGATTCAGGTAGCATCAGAAAACTAAAAGAAAAAAATGATAATACAAAGAAAGCTATACATAAACACATCATAGTGAAATTAATGGAAAACAAAACCAAAAAATCATAAAATCAATTATAAGAGGACAGACAGACTGGCTTTATGGGATTTATGATAAGACTCATCAGTAACTTTTCAGTTAAAGTAATAAAGCCAGAAGACAACAAATTATATTTTTAAACTGCCAAAAGAAAATATCTGTCAACCTAAAATTCTATAATCAATAAAAATGTCTTTGAGGAGTTAGGATATTTGCAGAGAAAACAAGGGAATCTATTGTCAAGTAGACTTGTTAGTAAATTCCACTACTGGAAATATTAAAGGAATAATGGTTACCTCTAAATATGAAGTAGGTTATAGCAATTGGGGCAGGGCATGAGAGGACTTTTGGATGCTGGCAAAATTCTACTTTTTCACACAGTTGGTGGTTACACAGTATGTTTAATGGTCACTTAGATATTCTCTTCTGGGAAGTGTCTATTAAGTCTTTTGTTCATTTTCCTATTGGGTTGTAATATTTTCCTTATTCACTTGTAGAAGTTCTTTATATTTCTGCATATAAATAATTTGTCATATATATTGAAAATATTTTCTCCCAACTCTGTGTCTTTCTTTTTTAGTATCTAAGGGTATCTTTTGATGAAAGTTCTTAATTCTAATGTACTTCAATTTGTCTTATTTTTTTCCTTTTCAGCTAGTATTTTTGGGGGTAATATATAAAAACATTTTGCCTACTCTAAAGATGCAATCATTTTTTTATGTTTTCTCTTACAAATCAACACTATCGAAAGATTTCTTTGGCTGTTATGTGGGCAGTAGTCAAATAAATTGTATCGATTAGGAGATTGCTAATATAGACTCTATTTCTCAAAATTATCAGTACCAAAGTCTCAGTGAAACTCTTGGCTTTCTTTTGTGAACTCAGAGGTTGCTACAAGTCTTGCTACATCTACATTACAGGCATTAAAATGCAAGAAGAGGCAAGAGGAAAATTATTCCTCTCAGATTATACATCTCTTTCAAAGAGCTTTCCCTAAAGTTTCACTTAAAGAAAACTGTTATCTCTTCAACCACTTCATTTGCAATAGAGGTGTGGAACTGCAATTTTTTAGCTAGTTATTTTGTTAATCTAATATAATTAGGATACAATATTTAACAAAAGAGGAGAGAATACATCTTAGGGAGATAATTAGCAATATTTACTGAGAGGACAGGAGTTGAACCAGAATAATCAGTTAGCAAGGTGCTACCATCACCCATTTGAAGAGGAGTAGGATGATGGTGGTAGAAGTTGTGAAAAGTGGTCAAATTCCACAGATAGTTTGGAAATTAGATGGGATTTGCTGATGGACAAATAAAGACTATGATAGTTTTACTAATGCTTTTGGCAGAATGCACTATTAACAGATCTACTTCATAATGAAGAAATATGAACAAAGAAAATCGTAGATGAAAGATAAACTCAGAAGAAAGAAAATGTTAAACTCTTTGACTAATTTGTAGAATTAAAATAGTGGAATAAAGTTTAAAAATCATATGAGTGAAAAAATTAGTTTTCTAAGGTCTTTATATTATTTAAGAGAAGAGAAGATAACGGTTATTAGAGGAAAGAGGAGAGAGGAACTTACTTTCCTAGGGATAAAGAAGAGTATAAGGGCATTTCATGTGCAAATATTCAGAGACCTACATGAACCCTGCAGGTTTTGAGGATGACAATGTGGCATGTGACTGGGTCCCAGCCTTTGTAAAGGGTGATGACAAAGAGTAGGCTGCAGCTGGAGTAATCATTTGGGAATAGATTGAGTAGGCTTATTTTAGGAGAATTTTAAGAGTCTGTACTTCATTTCTCTGACCAACAAAGGGACATCATGTGTTTTAAAAAGTATGAGTGGCATTACATAAATCATGCTTTCAACAGAATTATGTTTTTTAATATAAATGTGTTATAGAAATGTAAACTGAAATAAGCAAAACACATAAGTGGCCATTGTAATAATCAATATATAAGGTGACAATTTAATATTTCACCTCAAGGCACTGTGCTATGTACATATGTGAGTGTGAAAATAAATTACATTGTCCCTAAACCTAGGTAACTTATAAGAAAAGTTGCTGGTGGTATAGAGAATTGAAAGAAAGTAAAAGATTCAGAGATTAGAGGCAAAGAATCACTGAGGTTCATAAAACACTAGAAGAAGGTGGTTGTTTTTTGTTTTGTTTTGTTTTGTTTTGTTTTGTTTTGTTTTGTTTTGTTTTGTTTGCACCTCCTAGCTACTCCCAGCATGCACACAGGCATTCATGCACACATATACAATGTCCCTTTCCATTGTTTGGCTCGTTTGTTGTTGATCAAACGTCATTAAGAAAAAAAACTGCTGGGTTTAGAACATGATGTAATGTTGGTATGTTTAGAGTACTTATTTAAGATGGCAACATATCAGATTTTTGAAACCAACTTCATATACATCCAGTAATAACTGATGGGCTTCTTAATGTATTTTTTCATGCTGTTTTTCTCTACCATATTATTCAAAAGAAAACTATCACATACAGAAATAAATGTGTGAAGCCTTCATATGGTCATTGTGGCTTTTCATTGTATAGCTATATGAAAAGCCATATGGTCATTGTGGCTTTTCATTATATAGCTTTTCAGTTCTGCCTGTAGTGTTAACTCGATCTCAAGTAGAACTACTGAATCTTTTTTCTCTCATATCTCAATCTATTCTAGTGTATATCATTTGCTTGAAAGATAAATGTCTTATATTGCAAAGAGCACAGATGTGCCTCTCTTTCTCAGCTATAATGATGAAAAACTCCACTAAGCAATTATTTTGTGAATGGATTTTACAGAATGCCAACTCATGCTGCAAAACTAATTCATCCTTCTGTTAACAACAAACATTCACCCAAATTTTGCCCCACCTGCTAGAATAAATATAGTAACAATAATAAGATTTTAGGAAAACATGTATTTACCAAGTTCTAGAGCAGTGTTCAATCATAGGATTAGTACAGATTTTTATGAGGGAATTTCATTAGACTTTAATATGTTGCAGTATCATCTAACCTAGAACATTGCACTGTTACAGTATTTCAAAGAAGTAATCTTGTTATAAAAGTTGCTTCAAACTCAGGAAAATTGAAAATTTCTAAATTATGAAACATACACATCTTGAAGAGTTGGGTATTTCACTACTGATCCTTTTTTCACTGTCTGTTTTTTTTATTTATAGCTAAATATTTAAAGAAGCAAAATAAGATTTACTGTTTGTAGGCAAAAAAAATGTTTTTTTGAAAAATTCAATGCTTTCAATTATATTGGGGTTCAATCTCTACCAAATAAAAAAATCAGAAAAATTCTTGAGGCATCATCATTTATAAAATGGATAGTTTCGAATTGCTTCAAATACTGTATCACCAACACCTCCAAGGTAATCAGTGTATAAACATCCTTACTTTTGTACCTCATGTCATGTCTGAAAGGAAGACTATCCCCTCTGTATCCAGGCTTAGTTCATCTTTATTAGTTTTGTGTCTGCTGTAACAAATTACCACAAACTTGTGGCTTAAAGGAACAGCAATTTATTTTATTTTCTTCATGCTTCTTTCAACACCTGGTGGCTGCAAGCATTCCTTGGCTTAAGTCTGGATCACATTAACTTCTCCTTTACTGTGTTCCAGTCCCAAAATTCTCTCTGCCTCTCTCTTAGAAGGATATATGTAATTGTGGTTAGGATCCACTCCAATAATATAAGATAAACTGTTCCTCTCATGAGCTTTATCTTTATCTCATCTTTTGTTATGTAAAGTAATATTTGCAGGCTCCAGGGAATTGACATGGATATCTTTTGGTCATATTTTCAGTCGACTACACACCATCTATCTGTGATTTTTATCTACATATAAATTTGGGAGATACACAATTCACCTCATACACAGACCATCCTTTCCCATTCTGGAAAAAAAAAAAAAACTTAAACATAAACAAAAACCTTCCATCTAAAGAACTACTCCCTTAAAGTACTGCCTATATCAGACATTTGCTTCGCATCAAATATCCTATGCTCCTCCACATTTCCTGGCCCTTCTGCAATAAGGCAAAGCCTTGGGACTAATTTTTGGTAGGCAGTACTACAGTTCTAATGGACCAGTAGGGGCTTGTACTATGAAAATGTGGACATAAAAAAGAAAAGTAATTTCATTTTAGAGTCACGGTCTTATAAGACTGGCAATAAATGGATTATAATGTTTGCCTCACAAAAAGCAGTTTCTGAGATACTCTCAGTTACATTTTGTTCTCATGTCCTCAGCTTTCATCAGTGGAGGCTATAAGAAACAGCTTTATGAATCCATTATGACATTTACTATAGAAAAACTATTTAGGACATCTTCAAAAATCTTTGTTTCTCTGTGGGTCCCTTTTCATCTTTTGGTTAATGATAGTCTTGTAAATGACATATTTGTTTTTGATTGGTCTTGTTTTCATTTTTGCTTAAAAGCCATTCTTGGGATACAAGTTATACAATGAGAATGTAAATTACTGAGGGAAATGAGTAGGGCTGCCTTAGTCATTCATGCACCCCTATGCCTCATACAGGTGCTCAAATATTCATTAAAAATATGAATAAGCTATATGGCCTAAATATCTGAATTGTAACTTTTTCCCCAGATCTTGACTCTATTTTTACTTGTATTCCTTTGCACATGATTATTTCCTATTTCCTTGATGCAATAATTGCTTCTAGACCAATAATTCTGACATGTACATATTCCAAATGTTATAAAAATATTAAACATTTAATTGAATGAATTATCTCATTTGTTATATGTTGTTTTCACAGACCTGATAATTCTTGAATGATGAAATGCTAAGGGCAGCCCTAGCAAGAGATTTTCTGCGTTCATTTTACATCAAGCCAGCAGTCATTACAGAATGGGTTAAGGCAGCAATTCTGAAAGTGTCAGTCAAGAACATCTGCTGTCCCCAAAATCTTTCAGGGCGAACTGTGAGACAAAAATTATTTTCAAAATAGTACTGAGATATTATTGCCTTTTTCACACTTATTTTCTCATAGGTCTATAGTGAAGTTTTCCAAAGAGTACATTACATGTATTATCATAATAAATTGAATCAAGAAGCTAGCTATCTTATATTAAGCCTGTGAAAGAGAAACCAAGATGGAGGACACAGTTTGGACATACTCCTAGACCAAACACTTTAGATACATAAACAGATTTTAAACGTGTCCCAATTTCCATGAAATGCTGACTTTGATCTTAAACAAAACTTAAAGCTTTTTTTCACATCAGCATGCCCTTATATCTTCCAAGCCAATCAAGTAAGTATACATACAAACAAGTCAGCTTATACAGTGCTATTGTTGTAACCAATCACAAGAGAAAACAATAATTAACTTATTCACGCTTTATAAACTGAGCTGTAACTGCTGAGAACCAAACTTCTACCACTCTTAGTTTTGAAGTCTCTCTGTTCGTAAACAGTTTCCTTCTTTCTCAATAAAATATTCACATCAGTAAAGTTCTGAGTTTGCTTTTGACAGGCCCTATGTTAAAAAGATTTGCAGAAACATCAAACAGTTTCTCTTCTCACTGGATTTTTTTGTTCTAGATTAGAAAATTTACAAGAAATACGTTCTTTATGTAACATGCTTTTACTATAGTTATTTTCAATAACTGTTTAGTTTTAACTTTTAACATGGTCGCTATTGATAGATATAACCCATATACACAAGATCTTTGGGAAATCCTCAAATATTTAAGACCACAAAATTTTCCTGAGACCAAAATGTGAGAATCACTAGGTTAAAAGAAGGAGCTCCTTCCTCTATGGTGTAGGAAAACTGAACAAAACAAAAAATAAATGTTTTCTCTTTCAGTACGCCTTTGGACCACTGGTCCGAGGAAACACCCATGATGTCACAGTCAGGCAACCACCTTGGAACACAAAAAAACCACTCAGTAGAATGAGAGGAATCTGAATGAGGGCCACACAGACAATATATAGATCTATAGATACAGCCTCAAAATATGTTTTCGCTTTTCTCTTCCATCCTACATTTACTCCAAGTCCAACCAGAATGATCTCACAGTTCCTGGCTCTTGAGAAATTAAGAGCTCTATCTAATTCTCCTGGCACTGTTGTCCATTCAGAATGATTTCCAACATCCACTATCAGTGACCCTTACACTTCACATGCCAGTACCCAGAGGTCTTTTTACATGAGGCTGTGTCTCAGTAGTATGCCCTTGCTTGCTCTGGAATTTCAAATGTATTATATAGCAAGTGCCAACTCTGATATACTGTTAGCAGTTGGCTGGAACATTGTTTGAGAAAGATTCCGAGGCCTTTCCAGGCTTAGCAAGACAAATGTCATAATCGATTAGTGGTCTACCCTGAATGCTAGAAGGAAAAGTGTTAGCTTATGTGCTGTGTATTTGCTGACCCTGTGAAATCAATTGGAATTGCTATGGTCAAACAGATGTAGAGTGAGACAATGTTTACTCCATGTAAAAATTACATAAAAATATAGCTACTATGTTCAGATATCAGCAATAACTCATGCTCATAAACAAACTCAATCACCTAAAATATAAGCATAGATTTTGAGATTCAAAGTAATGAATGAAAAGAACATAAGAATTATATTAATATAATATAAATATTATATTAACATTATATTATATTAATATAATATAGAATTATATTAAAAATATCTTCAGATATTTTTACCTTTTCTATTAACTAGGACTGTTGCAAACTACCCTTGACTTTGGCACTTGTAGGACTTTGGCCAGAACTTACATTCAGAAACAATTCCCTCAGAATGAAATTTAGGAAGATGAATTTTAGAGATGCGACTCCTGACCACTTCCAGATGTTGTCACTGCTATTGCTACAGTGTGGCATCTGCTATAAGTCTTTAATTTTCTTTACAGTGTATCATCTTCTTGGTATAATTAATAATTAATACATGAGAAAAAAAACTTATAAAGAACACAAGTTGGTGGTGGCCAGAGGTAGGGGGTTGGGAGTGGGAGAAATGGGTGATGATGGTCAAAAGGTAAAAAAGAAAAAAGACACAAGTTATTCCTAGAGATTTGAGCCAGCCTGACTGTTACCTTGCTTTGCAGGAAGCACAGATACTATATATTTCTTTAAGATGTGCTCCTATGTCTATTAACTCCACACACCAGTGCTTTAGCAGTGATGCAAGCTGACAACATATTCCCTTAAATCACATTTTGTTGACGAAATAGAAGAATTTTCAGCTCCTTTAAGAACAAAGTCCAAACACTGACAAGAACACTAACTTGTTCCTTTGTGAATTTGCCATTTTGTCATTTTGCCTGGGGATTATACTGTGAAGAAGTATACACAGGAAAGCAAGTGGTGCCTAGAGCTAATAAGTCTGGCTCTAAATATAGCATTGTGAAGGAATGGGGAGGCTGGAGGAAGGGAAACAAGAAAAGACTAATATAAAGTTGTTCCCTTGGAAACAAAAAAATACTTCGGTAGAGCTTTACAAATATACATATATTTGCAGCACAATTTTTCCATAGATGAAGCTCTAAATAAAATTCTACCAATATAATCACAAATAACACTTGTGAGGAATAAATGGGGGCACAAACATATAATAGAATTTTATAGTTTGCATGCATCTGACTCCATAGGTCAGAATACAAAGATCATGTACCAACAATAAACTGATGTGAATTAGAAGAAATGCCAGTTATTGCTTTATTGATGAAGGTGAAAGGCCACAATGAGCAGAAACTTGTTCCTTCAACGCTCAGCTAAACAGACAAATATCGAAAGGGAATTTTAAACCTCATTTTGAAATAAGAATAAAAAGAAAAATATAGGAAAGCAGAAAGTATAACAAAATAGATCATTAAATAGATGGATTTGTAAAATTTAGATTTAAAAAAAAAATGGTGACTATTAGGAAATGACATGAGTTCCCTAAGAGTAAGTCTTAAAAAATTTACTCCCTCTAAGATTGATAAATTTGAATTCTGGAGTTCCATAAACAAGATAGTATTCTATGATCTTTCCCTTAAGCAAATGGGAAAATATAGTATTTAAGACAATCATACTCAAAGTTAACCTGTTTACTGTCTTTTATAAAATAAATGAATCAGACTGTTGAATGTCCCTAAATTCCCTCCAGCTCTAAAAGTTTTTAAATTTAGGATCCTAATATATCATCGTCACCAGCTTATCACAAGATTACATTCCTTAGTCTCTCTTAATCACTTTTGTTATTAACATGAATAAAGTCTTATTTCTATTTTTCAAATTTATAAAGGATAGTAATGGCAGAAATAATAATGTAGAATGACACAAATTTTTGAAATAATCTCCACCGGTTAGAACAGTTTGTTCTTCTTGGTATTCTCAGGGCATACCACACAGCCTGGCATATAATAGACCTCAAACATCATTTGCTGCAAGAATAATGAATAAATGAATGAATGGGTCAAAACTAACAAGGTGAAATTTATCAAATAAAATTAATTTATTGAGGTACAGAACAGACTAAACCTGGTTTGATAGCAATTTGGATAAATACCAGTCACATACAGTTCATTACCAGCTCAATTTAAGCCAACCATCCAATTAACAGAAGTATAATACCTAGGGAAATTAATCTCACTGTCATCTTCTCTAGTCAGAATATGTGTAAAATACTAAATTCCTTCTG
Organism: Macroglossus sobrinus; assembly: GCA_004027375.1. Classification (NCBI taxonomy): domain Eukaryota; kingdom Metazoa; phylum Chordata; class Mammalia; order Chiroptera; family Pteropodidae; genus Macroglossus; species Macroglossus sobrinus. Next base: position 385,444 of record PVKZ01000100.1, read on the forward strand.
GGCATCCCTTTTTAAAGCTAACCTTGGCAAACTAGAGTTCAATGAGAGAGCAGCCAGGATATTCAGAGGTTTGGAAATCCTGTCAGGAGATATAATTGAAAGATATGAGATGTTTAAGTAGGGAAAAGAAAACAAGAGGGACATACTTTGTATATTTGGAGAATCCTGAGAAAGATACTTTAGAGTCATTCTGTGGATCACGCAAGGAAGAATATGGATACTACAGAGTAACAGATAGTGCTTTTGTATAAGGAAAGAATTTCTAACAGATCTGTTCCAAAACAAATCAATCTACCTTGCAAAAAAAGGGAATACTTTATCATTTCAAGTATTGAAGCAAAAAGTAGATAATCTACCAGAGCCTTACAGAGAAATTATTGCTGTTGTTGGATATTAGCAGGATGATCTGAAGAGCCTTTTCTGATATCCTGTGATTCTATGATCCCTGAGTGATTTGCTGTTACCTCTTTAACATCATCATAATCTCTCTTTTCATCGATTTATCTTCATTTCATTTAAGACCTGATCAGGTCTCTCTTTGTTCTTTCTCTCATTATTCTCATTTTCTCATGGAATAGTCTGAAAATCTGACTTCCTTTGCAAAAGTAGAAGGGGAAAAAAAAGTCTCTTCTTAAAGGTTACAACTTCTTAGCTCGAATAGCCAATGGACTTGCATTTATTTTCATTCTCTTTGACTATGTAGAGTTATTGTTAACTAAGTCATCCCCTATACCTTCTTATTTCTCTTATTTCTCCTTCTTCAAATTCATGTTCTACTTTACTGACCTTTTCTCTCTTCGTCCACCCATGAATAATTGTGGTTTTCCTAAGGAATTGATGCTTTCTATTTATAGAATTTTACTGCCAATTTTGATGGTGGGATTAAGGTATTGTTAAATCCCTTACTACAATATGATAATATGAGCAATGTTATTTACATTGTCTGTGTCTTTGTTATTTCTCTATAATGACAAACAGTAAGTACAGTAGTGCCCCCTTCCATGTGGTGTATATGTTCCAAAACCCACCAGTGAAAGCTTGAAACCATGGGTTGTACCTAACCCTATATATGCCATATTTCTTCCTATACATAGATACATACACACCTATGATAAAGTTTAATTTATAAATTAGCAATAGTAAGAAATTGACAATAATAATAGAACAATTATAAAAATATTATAATAAAAGTTACTCAAATGTGGTCTTCTCTCTCTCAAAATATCTTATTATACTATACTCACCCTTGTTGTGTATTGGTGGGGCCATTCCATAAACAAGATGACTTGTTGCCACAATATGAGCAGATAATTTTTGCTTTTTTTTTCAGAGCACATGGGTTCTTTGCTCTGGTACACTATGCCTGGCTTTATCATATGCTCTGAAGCACTGTCACATGGTACCAGAGTTAATATATCGTTCCATGTTTTATGTCTTGGCATCTACTTTGCATATTTCTGAATGTAGTTTCTATTGCACATCTTCCAAAAGAGCCGAATTTCATCTCAATGCATCTTGTTTTGGATGTTATTCTTTTTCCTTAATCAACTTCTTTAACTCTGCCAGAAATGTGGCACCAACTTTTTCATCAGCAGACACAGTTTCTCCAGTAATTTATATATTTTTCAGTCCAAACTATTCTTGAATCTATGTAACCATCCCTTAGTTGAAGTAAATGGCTTGATGTCACTTGTTTCATGGGATTCCTTTTTGCAGTCTTTGTACAAGCTCAATGCTTTCTGGCACAACACATTGCCAGCCATTCAAAGCACATTTTCAGATAGTGTCTTCCACCCACAAACTTAAAGCCTTTTCCATCTTAGCTAAGCACTTATCACACTCTGTGGTTGTAACTTTTGCAGTTTGAGATGCGACAGCAAAACTAGCATGAGTTTCTTTTTCCTTTTTCACAATTTCATGGATAAAACATTCTTATCTTAGATCTTAGCAACCTCAGCATACAATTTTTTTTTTCTCATTCAGTCAAGAACTTTCACATTTTCCCTTGAAGGAGTCAATTTATGACTTCTCTTTGGCATAGCTGAATTGCTAGCACAACTATTCTTGTGCTTTGGGGGACATTATTAAGTAAATAGGTTACTTGAAAACAGACATCGTGAAACTGTGAAAGTCAATCAGATAACCATCAAGGAGGCTCCTAAGTGACACAAGCTCCCTCTTACAAGAGAATGCGCAAACGTGAGATTTCATCACACTGCTCAGAGCAGCCCAAAATTTAAAACTTATGACTTTTTTATTTCTGGAATTTTCTATTTAATAATTTTGGTCCACAGTTAACCTTGGGTAACTGGAAGCAGAGACAGCAAAAGAGTGGTTAAGGGAGGACTACTGTACTGACTTGTTTGACAATACCAATTTTGCAGTTGATTAGTTTTATTTTCCTAGTTGAGTTGAAAAAAGTACTTCAAATTTTATTGTTTTATTTTCCTAGTAAACAAGAGAAAATCCTTCGAATTTTAGTAAAAGGAATGCTTATCTTGAAGGATCATATCTTATATCAGTGAAACAATCAATTAGAATATTCTTTTAGCCTTTGAATTAAAAATAAATCTGAGGATGATATCACAATCATGCACCTAGTATAGCTGAAGAGTCCTTCCCACATGACATACAGGTCAAAATTTGACTTAAGTTTGTAGACAAGCTGTTAGAAAATGTTCTAAATAATAGAAGTTCTATTTTCCAAGTCCACACAAAGTCTGTTCTTAAAAGGAATCTCTCATGTCTCCTTCAAAAGTCATATGTGCCACTTACCACTACCTTAATTATATATTATATTACTTAAAGATCCTCTCATCTTTATCAGATGTTGTTCAACACAGAAACCTTCCCCATTCAAATTCTTATTCCTCGTTCAGAATAAGGAAAACTGCATTTGGGGTATATGGTTGCTAGGTGGAAATAGCTGCTTTGAATCTCATGTGTGCCTTTATCAAAAATCTAAATCAGAGCTGTCCAATAGAACTTTTGTTGAAGATGAAGTTTTTTATACTGTTTTATATGACAGTTGTGAGCTGCATGTTACTATTGAGCACTTAAAAGGTGACTATCATGACTGAAATACTAACTTTTAAATTTTATTTAATTTTTTAAGACTTGATTTTTTTTAGGGAAGTTTTAAGTTCACAGCAAATTTGAGAGAAAGATACTGAGATTTCCCATATACTCTCTGCCCCCATATATTACAGCCCCTCCATCATCTACATTCCCCACCAGAGGGAACATTTGTTACAGTTGATGAACCTACATTAGCATATCATAATCATCCAAAGTTCAAAGTTTACATTAGGGCTCACAATTGTTATACATTCTTTGGTGTAGGCAATTGTATAATAACATGTCCATCATACAGAGTATTTTCACTGCCCTACAAAGCCTCTGTGCTCTACCCAGTCATCCCTCCTTTCTCTCCAATCCCTAGCAACCATTGATCTTTTTATTGTCTCCACAATTTTGCCTTTTCTATAATGTCATATAGTGGGAATCATAGGGTATGTAGGTTTTTCAGATTGGCTCCTTTCAATTAGTTGGTTTAAGGTTCCTTCATGTCTTCTCATGACTTGATAACTCATTTTGTTTTAGTGCTGAATAATATTTCACTGCTGGATGTAGTACTGTTTATTTATCCATTCATTTACTCAAAAACATCTTAGTTGCTTCCAAGTTTTGTCAGTTATTACTAAAAATCTTATCAAATCCATGTGCAGGTTTTTGTGTGGCTGTAAGTTTTCAATTCCTTGTGTAAATATCAACAAGCAAGATTGCTAGATTGTATGGTAACAGTATGTTTAGTTTTATAAGAAAACACCAAACTGTCTTCCACAGTGGCTGCATCATTTTGCTTGCCCACCAGAAAATGAGAATTCTTGTTGCTCCACATCCTCTTCAGTACCTGGTGTTGTCAGTGTTCTAGATTTTGGTCATTCTGTATCAGATATTGTTCAACAGATATTGTTGAGTTTTAAGACTTCTTGGTATATTTTGGATAACAGTCTTTTATTAGATGCATCTTTTGCAAATATCCCCTCCCTGCGGCTTGTCTTCTGTTCTCTTGACATTTCATTTTGTAAAAGCAGTTTTTAATTTTAGTGAATTCCAGCATGTCAATTATTTCTTTACTCTGTTGTGATGTTGATGTTGTATCTAGAAAGTCATTGACATAGTGAAAGTCATAATTTTTTTCCTGTTATCTTCAAGCAGTTTTATAGTTGTGTTTTACATTTAGGCCTGTGATCTATTTCCAGTTAATTTAATGAAGGGTATAAGATCTGTGTGAAGATTTGCTTTTCTCTACATGAATGTCCAGTTGTTCCAGTGCCAATTGTTGAAAAGATTATCTTTGCTCCATTGTATTGCCTTTGTTTCTTTGTTGAAGATTAGTTGACCACATTCATGTGTCTATTTATGGTCTATTTATTCTGTTCCATTGATCTATTTGTCTAGTCTCTCACCAGTACCACAGTATCTTGATTACTGTAGCTTTATAATATTTCTTAAAGTCAGGCATGTCAGTCCTCCAACTTTGTTTCTCTTCTTCAATATTGTGTTGGCTATTCTGTTTCTTTTGCCACTCCACATAAATTTTAGAATCAGTTTATTGATATCCACAAAATAGCTTGCTGGGATTATGATTGGGATTACACTGAATCCACCTTCCCAACTCAAGTTGAGAAGAACTGACATCTTGACAATATTAAGTTTTCCTATCCATGAACATGGAATATCTTTCTATTTACTTAGTTATTCTTTAATTTGTTCATCAGAGTTTACAGGTTTCCTTATACAGAACTTATAGATATTTTATTAGATTTTTACCTGTTTCATTTTTGGGGTTGCTTATGAAAATTGTACTGTGCTTTCAATGTCAAATTCCACTTATTAAATTTTTATTTTAAGTTATTTTAAGTTTATTATACATTACCTCTTTGACTTTGACTTACATGGCAAGCACATTGACAGTGTGGCTGTTTGGTAGCAGTACTTAAATGAAAAGATTTTTTTACTGTATTCACTGCATTTTAAATAAAACTAGGAACTTTATTAGACAAGTACACTTATTGTACTAGATTTGAGTCACCCAGAACAAGATACTATAATAGGAAAAGACCTGAACTAACCTCCTTTCTTCAAGGCATGTAGTTAAAAGGATATTTTTTTTTAAGTGAAGGGTGAAGTATAAAAGCAAAAGAGCAAGAAAGTTACTACAGAATAAACATCTACTTTATCTACTTTTTACTGAATTCAATATAGGGGAAGGCAAAATAAACATTCCCCTTGCTTAGTCCATTTCATCCATAGCCATATGAACTTATTATCTTATGTTTATATTTCTTCATTATTTGACGGGGCTAATCATCCCCCTAAGAGAAAAAAGAAAAGCTCTCCAGATACCTGAAAGCAATTCCCAACCTATATGGTAGTCAAAAAAAAAAGTAATTGCTTTCAGTAGTGTTCCTCACTTTCTCCTAGAAAGTGTATCCGCTCAGAGCTCCCGTAAAAATTAACAAGATTCCCTATACAAAAGAGGACTGACAGTCAATAGCCTGAGAAGAGAGGATGCTAATTGCAGGCACAGGAACACCTCCTCCCTGTCCCCTCCATCCCCCAAAAGCAAACGGAGGACAGAAGAAAAATAAAAGTGGTGAATTTCATTACTAATGCGGAAACTTTGGGGATCACGAAAACACAGACTAGAGTAACACTTTACTAACTTGGCCCCTCCTACAAACTACCCGCAGCCTGCCAGAGACGCACAGGTCAGTTCACAGCAAGTCACGCCCGGCTCCTACTGCCGTGGACGCATTTCCCGGGCTGGTGGGAGGAGCTGCGGCTCTCCCGACCCGCCCCCTGGCGCGGGGCGCGCGCGTTTGCTGGGCTGCGTCGGGGGGGGGGGTTTCTTGTCCCTCCGCGCGGCCCGTTCCGCCTAGGCTCGCGTTGTCTCTGGGCTGACGTGTCTGCTCTTCCGCAGCGGCTTGGCGTGTAGGGCCGTGATGGCGGATTCCTGGGAAGAGATCAGGCGGTTGGCAGCTGACTTCCAGCGGGCGCAGTTCGCCGAGGCCACGCAGAGGTGCTTGACCCTCCCTCTCTTTTGTGGCGTCCAAAAATAGCCCCAGAGCGGCCATTCCAACATCTGAAGCCGCAAGTCCCTGGCCCTCGGCCTCGGACCTTTCCAGACTCTTGTCACTGTCCCCGCCACACTCCTAATTCCCCAGCCTGGATTGTGGTTCCTATAGGTTCTTGGCTGGGAAGCCCGAAACCTGTGCAACCCACATCCGTGCCCCAGCCAGGTGCTAGCGTGCCCCGCTCCCACGATGGCCTAGGCTGGTGACTTCGAGTTTTTACAGTGTCCCTCATCCCTACCTGTCATCAAGTCGCGGCATCATTGCCTTTTATACACTTCCTAATCTAGAATGAGATTGAAAAGAGGGACTAACCCCAAATTACAGTACTTTGCGAATCTGTTGACTCTTAAAACATTTTGCCTTTTTGCCCAGAACAGATGTGCTAGGCGTCCCATCTGTCATTTTTAGGGGCTCCCGGACACTGACATTTCCTACAAAGCCACTAATTTTGGGGGAATGTGTTTAGAGCACCCTAACAGCTTTTTAACAGAACACATATGTACTGCTAATAGAATCCTTGTTTATCTGTTGTCTATGTTTTGCCTTCGGTGTTTTTTTTTTTCGCCCTGGGGCTGAAAAATTTAATCCCTTAATCCTGTATTTTGTAGCACAGAGCAAACTAGGGCACATACGATACTTAAGTGCTGTTATGGTACTTAACAGTTGCAGTTATGGTTTTCCTAGGCCAGATCTCTTGCTTACAGACCAATTGTAAGAATGTAGGGCAGGGTTTTTTCCTACCTAAATTCTATGTCCTCACTTCTCTGTTCAGATTTAAAGATTAGAAGTAGGGCTAGAAGAGAGCAAACTTGAAACCCATAATAGAATGATTTGTACATGATTTAAGTTCATGTAAACCTGTTTACTTCCAAGTGTTTTTTCTTGAGCTTACTAAATTAGGATTGTTATACTAATATAAAATAAAGATTTTATAATATAGAACCTAGTGACTCTTACCCAAACTTTTTTTAAAAGCCCACCTTCATATTCTGTTAATTTTATTGAGCACCAAATGTATCAATTGCATTTTGAAAACTCTTGTTTCCTTCAGATTGTCAGAGCGGAACTGCATTGAGATTGTGAATAAATTGATTGCTCAGAAACAGCTAGAAGTAGTTCACACACTTGATGGGAAGGAATATGTTACTCCAGCACAAATTAGTAAAGAAATGAGAGATGAACTACATGTCCGAGGTGGTAAGTAATTTCTTAGTTTTTTTTTTTTCCTTCTGGTCTTTTGAAGGGGAAAAAAAACCTTAAAGCCATAAATTATTTGGAGATTATAGGATACCCTCTCAATTATCAATATGTAACAGTTTAATATTTTTTAACAGGTCAGGTAAACATGAGCATATGATTTAAGTGTAGTCAAATATTTTCACTTTACAAAATAACATTATTTTGAATTACTTGTCTGCACGTGAATCAGTTGTTTCTTTTCACGGTTTATCAATTTGTTGCATAACTAGTATTAGCTATAATTTGGAACAATTAACAGATTTGCTAAATGGTGGAAATCTACCAATTTTAAATAATTGACAAAATATTTATTTAGTTGATATCTCTTTGGTCACAGAAGATAAATTGTGAAGGGAGATAAATACTCCAAATAGGTCTGGTCAACTTGTGTATCAATTGATGCTTATAGTTGGCCTGATGTGACAAATGGTACTTTGAAAATAAATTATTGCCTATCCCTTCAGCCATAAATATTTATGCAGCTATTTGTGTGTATTTGAAGACATTAATTATTGTGGCTGTATGTCCTTTGTAGAAGGACTTTATACAAAATGTAAAACTGTTGGCATTTACAGTTTTGGGCTAGTGTGTACTTATATACATGATTTAAAATAAACGAATGTTCTTCCTTTAAAGGTCGGGTAAACATTGTTGATCTGCAACAGGTAAATTTATAAAAATTTGTAAAAATTTTTCTTTGATTTCTCAGTTTTTTGATATGATGAATTTTTTTTAATGCCTTAAATATTCGCTAATACAGATATCAGACTTTGTAAGTTTGTGAAGAATTAAATTTCTCACTGAAACATTGAATTTATTTAATAAGTCCTGATATATTGAATCAGGGTAATTACAAGGTTTATGTAATTTTGGGAGAACAATTACTAGTTTCATGTTTACTTTTTTTTAGTATGTGCAATAGAGAAATATTTTAAAAAGTAGAAGATATTTTTAGAAAATATAAGTGCACGTGTTATCAGCAACTTAAATATATACGAAAAGCTGGCGAATCTTGTGTGAAACAGTACCTATTATATGAAAATGTAACTTTTTAACACAAACTTTCCTTGCAAGTATGAGTAATTTTTCAGAAGTTAAAATAAATAAGCAATATGTCTCTGAGTTTTTATTTGACTGGGGCTTTTAACAATATTTTAAATCAATTTGAAGTCCAACTAAGAGTAAATTTTTAAAAAGATATCTCTAAACATATAATTTTGAACTTAAGGAATAATATGAACTTATCACTAATAGAATTTGTATGTATTTTCCAGGTAATTAATGTGGATCTGACTCATATTGAAAATAGAATTGGTGACATTGTTAAGTCAGAAAAACATGTTCAACTAGTATTGGGACAACTGATAGATGAGTAAGTACAATATCTAAGAGCATTTTATTGTGTTTCTTTTTTTAAAAAATAGTGTTTATATTTAAATTTAGAACAGTTATGATCAGTTTAGTATTTTGTTTAGAACTCTTACAGTGCTGACTTTTATTATAAGGATGATTGTACCTAAAAAGTAAGTGCTTAATTGAGTAGAATACTTAGAAATAACAGAAACTTTGATATTTTTCTATTATCTTAAAGCAACACAAAACATAATTATTATAGTCTTTCCTACATGATCTTAACTCCGAAAGCAAATTTGTTCTAACAATATTAATAAAAAATGACTGCAAAATTTCCATTATTTAAAAAATCCAACATTTATCATTTAATTAACCTTATATGCAGTTACACTGATGAGAAAATAAATGTTTTTCAGAACATGAGTAATGAATAGTGTTTACCTAAACGTACCCTATTCATTAATTTTGGGGCATACCTTATTACAACAGAAATTAAACATAAACAATAGAGGAAAACCATTTCATTAATCCTAATTAGTTGTTTTTGTTTTTGTTATTAATATTAGGAACTATTTGGATCGGTTAGCAGAGGAGGTAAATGATAAATTGCAAGAAAGTGGTCAGGTAACCATATCAGAACTATGTAAAACCTATGATCTTCCTGGAAACTTTCTGACACAGGTATTTTTTCCTTAATAATACAACATTTTTTTTTTAGAAAAATAAAGAATTTAATGGGAGGGAAAAACTAGACTTAATTACCATTAACTGCTTTTTTGAAGCATTTGATTGTTGTAGCAACATATTTTGGGGATAGTTCTTATACATTGATGGCTCTGATGAGATGGTTTAGAAATGATTATTATCTTCCCAAACCCAGAGACACCTTAAAAAACAATTAATAGACTAAGTTGTAAGCCTACTTTAATGCAATAGCAAGGATACCATGAGTGCATAGGTTTATTTAATGATTCTGATATCAGCTGTACAGAAACTTTAACCAGGTTAGCTACAATTCCAGTTGCCCAGTTGTATTTTAAGAAGTAACTAATGACGATTATAATTTAGAGGGGGTGCTACTAGGGTAAAGATCAGGGATGCTGCTAAATATCCTACAATGCACAGAACGTCCCCCCAACAAAGGATTTTCTTGCCCAAAATGTCAATAGTACCACCATATTTTTTTCTCTAAACTATCAGTGTGATTGGAAGAAGAATCAAGGAATCTCTCATAGCCTCTTAATTAATTTTAGATACTAGTGTCAATACTCAAATACCTTGGTTTATAGTGTAATAGCAGTACTACATGAAAATAGAGGCTATTTTCTTGTTTATTTTCTTTTTTCTTAAAATAGTTTGACATTTTAGAGTTAAATAAACCTTTGTTTGAATTCTATCTCTGCCACTGCTTATTCAATATTAGAAAGATTATTTCATCTCTTAAAGTTACATATCTGTAAAATGGGAGTAATTGTCTTTTTCGTAGACTTTAATGAGGTTATGTACACGGTATACCTAATGAAATGTCTAGCACAGTGGAGACACTCAATAAATGATGGTTTTGTTTTGTACTTACTGAAACAAATAAGGGAAAAGCAAAATCTTTTTAAGTATATATCAGTTTAAGGCAATGCAATTTACAAAAATTTACCAAACTTTAATTGCATAAAATTAATATATAATATGAACAGATTTACATACCCATTTTAAAGGAGTGATTTCTCTAATTGTTTCTAAAATACCACTTAGGGTATAGATCTATTTTACATAGAATTTTAAAAGCCTAAGTTCTATTTTAAATAAATAAATACATGTTAATCACAGAAGGTCAAAAATATATTTTTAAATACTTTTTAAAGTATCAGAACAGAGCTAAATGATTTTTTATAAAACTATGCTACTAATACATTATAGAAGTGTATATGGTTTCTGAATGTTTGAAAAGTATTTTTCTATACCACAAAAGTATCAACTAGTCTGTTTTAATTAGATTTAACTTATTTGGAGATGTGAAATATGTCCAGACTTATTTCAGATATCCCTGACTTCAGCCATAGTATAGTTATGGAGAAATACTCTCTTGAGGTTACTAAGAAATCAGGTTTTCTGCCAGTGTAAATCTCTGGACACAGATAACTTGTTAATATTTTCACCAAAGAAGATAATTTTTCAGGTATTGTATTTCCCTAGTTTGCAAAATCTTAGAATAACATTTATTACTCTCTGTTAGTATTAGAAGCTGCAAAGCTTCTCCAGGGCCCATGTGTATGTCTTGGCTGTCTGTATGTTTCAAACTGCTTATATCTAGAAAAGTGGTTAATCAGTCATTTTTATTTTATATTAGAAATAGCCCTTAATAGTAAGTAGCTAAACCTTTTAACATATTAGCTATTTGACCCTTTCAGTTCTTGGTTCTGCTATAAGATTATGAAATTTTCTAGATCTTAAATCTTGGTTTTAGCTTGTATGTTTTGTTTATGCTTGTTGAAATTCTCAGTTGTATGATTAATACAACATCAGCATGCAGCATGACTTCAGTAAGACTATACAGATGAATCTATGTAATTTTGTTCATTAAAATTAATAAAAATTTACTGCTTTATCCCCAGGCACTAACTCAGCGACTAGGTAGAATTATTAATGGACACATTGATCTTGATAACAGAGGAGTAATATTTACTGAAGCTTTTGTAGCTCGACATAAAGCACGCATCCGTGGACTGTTCAGTGCTGTTACTAGGTAAGCATGTTATAAAGTCTATATATTTCTTTGATCATTGTTTGCATTTTTTTCTTTCTAGCAGATATTTTTTAAGTATAATTTCATTTAGGGCCCTAGTTTACTAAACAAATATGGGAGTAGGGATTCCAGAAATGGAATATAGCTGAGCTATCTCTAATCCACATCTTCTCCTCCCTACTTCTACCACCCGCATGGCTCCAGATGCACTTCTTCAGGATACTCAGATCAGTATATAAAATCACCCTAGATTATGGAAAGAGTACATGGTTTAAAGTCATATGTCCTTGGGTCATAACTCCATCACACAGTAACCATATGATCTTGAGCAGATAAGTCAGTCACCTAATTTTGGACCTCAGATGGGCCTAGATGATTTTAGAACCCTTTTCATCAAATAACACTCTATAATTCTAATGAATAGCAGTGTTGCTTTCAAAATTACTTCAACTTTTCTAAAATAAGAATTTCTGAAAAGTTTTGGCCTGTGTGAAAAACTCCAGTGTGGAAGTAAGAAAACTACATTCTCAATTATATTCTCTCCTGTGTCATTAACTTTATCTCAGTGGTTTTTGGGTCCCACCAGCTTTTAAATATGTTCAAACTGCTCTCATTTTAAAACAATCAAATCTCTCTCAACCCCATACTTACTACATCTGTTTTGTTTATTTCTTAAAGTAAACCATCTCAAGAGTCGATATGTAATTTACTGTCACAGTTTTCTTACCTGTCACTTCTCAACTCACCTATCTGGCTTCTACCACATAGCAATGATGTCAGTATCATTGAATCTAATGGGTGCATTCTGTCCTTGTTTTACTTGATTTTGCAGCAGCATTTAACTCAATTACATCTACCTTCTTGAAATATTCTCATTCCTTTTTTTTTTAAAAAAAATACCACACTTTATTGGTTTCTTCTTACCTGTTTTGGCAGTACCTTCTATGTCACCTTTTCCGCCTCTTCCTCCTTTCCCTAGCCTTTAAATTTTGCTTCAGGCAATCTTTTCTTCCTGTACTTCTACTAGGTGATTTTACCTTTCTTTTAAATTCCAGACTCATACAGAGCATCTATACTAAAATGTTTTACAAATGCCTTAAATTCAACATATTTTAAATAACTCACTATTCCTGGGGGTATCTTACTCACTACTCCACTTGAATTAATTCTTCCACTTGTGTTTCTATTACCAGTTATGTTATCATTTGTTTGATTTTGCCAGAAATCTGGGAGTCAATCTTTATAATATCCTCTCTCTCTTACCCACCTTTCCAGAACACTAAGTCTTTTGAATTCTATGCTTTAAATATTTATGTAATCATTACATCTCTGACATCACCGTTCCCACCATTTCAGTCCATTTTTTACCTGGACTATTTTAGTAGTTTTCTAACTATACTTTCTTCTACACTTATTACCTTCCATACATAGTATATTTGCTATTTGGTTAATTCCCTTTTATTTGAATGATCTCCCGTTGTTGCTACAACTCTCATTCCTGTGTGGATGCCCTCCTTACTCCACATAGGCTCTGATAGCTTATACCAGAGATAAACTAATTATTTCCTAACAAAAGAAACTGGTAAGAGTAGTTGTTTCTGGGAGAGGAGCTGAGAAGCTGAGTGGTAGGAATGGAAAGGCTTCTGTTGTGTAATTTTCTATACCCTGTGTATTTATTACTTAGTCAAAAGATGAAAACTAAAAATGTATTTTTCTTATTGACAATTTTTTGAGTAATTATTACGGTAATTGTAGTTATTAGATATAGCAAATAATATTTTTTTGTGATTCATAATAGCTCAGAGTTTCTCTATATTGAGGTATTATCAAACCATGAGGGCAAAACAAATTTTGAGTCTCTAAAGATGTTGCTATGTGATTCTCAGGTAGTTTCATTTAATGTACCATATGTTGATATTTGCCTCTTAAAATATAAGGAACCACCCCACTTTTCTTGTCTAGCTTCAGAGAAAATACCTGCATCTCAGATTTTAAAAGGATTGTTATTTATTATTGTTATTGGTAGCCAGAAAGAAGAGCAGGAAGTAAATAGAAGAATGAGATATGCAGGTGTATTAAACTACATTGTATTCCAAATTAAAATTTTAACAGCTAAGTTCCATTGTACGAAAAAGAAAAGCTAGAAATGTGCAATTCAATTAAACATTTAATGAACACCCACAATAAGTTATGCACCCAGAAATTTTAAGATAAAGTTCTTCAAAGAGCCTTCTGCATTTCTGTAAGGATGTGTTCAAACAGAAGGGAACAGAAAGCACACACAAAAAAAACAAAACATAAGAAAGCTGTAATCATTAACAAGATAAACAGAAAAGAGCAGAGTACCTAATTGGACCTAATTGGTTTGGGTACTCAGATAATTTAGCTGAAAAATTTGAGTAAAACAATTTAATAAAAAACAAATTGATCCAGACTTTAATTTAGTTAAAATAATAATTTAGTCAAATCCTCAAACACAGGGTTTTAAGTATCAGTTTATATCCAGACAACTGTTTTTGCTCTCCTAAATTCGTCATAGAGAAAATTGATAACATCTCAAATAATAAACAATAGAGGATCAAGTAGTTGGAATAACTTAAAAGTCTCTTAATTAAATAGACTAAACATAAATCAGAAAACAAGTGTAATTTGCTTAAAATGAATAGGGAAAAAATTATAGTCAGAAAAAGTCTAGATCCTTTTTTTCTATAGATTCTTTAAAAAAAAATTATAAAAGAAAGACTGTCATAGAGATCTGCCCAAAATGAATGAAAACATTTCATTTCAAAATAAATGAAAACACAAAGAAATGAACACAAATGTTTATAGCAGCATTATTTTTGATAACCCCAACATGGAAACAACCCAAATGTTCATCAGCTGATGAACTGATAAATCATGGTATGTCCATTCAACATAATGCTGTTCAGCAATAAAAAGGAATGAAAACAGGTTCATGCTTCATTGTGCATGAACCTCAAAAACATGCTAAGTGAAAGAAGCAAGATACAAGAGATAACATATTGATTCCACTTATATGGAATCTGTAGAAGTGCAAATTTATAGAAGCAAAAAGTAGATCAGTGCTACTCTAGGTCTAAGGGTATCAGCAGGAAATAACTACAAACATTTATTTTTCAGGTGATGGAAACGTTGTAAAACTGGATTGTAGTGATGGTTACTCTTGTATATTTATCAAGATCTTTTAATTGTATACTTGCAGTTGATTGTATTTATGATATATAAATTATACCTCATTAAAGCTGTTTTTAAAAAGATTCATAGTCATTACAGAAAATATTGATAAGCAAAAAAAGAGCATTTGAAGTGAATTCCTTCCAGTCATCCACCTAATCTGGGAGTGTATCATTTCAGATTCCTTTCAGTAAATCTGTAATCTCATTTTTCTTCAAACGTAGAATTATATAATGTTTATTTGGCTCTTCTCAGGTGAGGAACCTCTCAGACAGAAAGAATAGAATGAGGAAAACCAAACATACAATAAAGGGCAAGGCAGATAGTCAAGCATCACTAAATCTGAGGTGAAAATTGTGGTGGGAATGTAAATTGACCTTGGATTAGGAAAACAGATCCATTCCCTTGGTTTTTCAGTAGCATCATTCTGATTAAGGTTGTAAAATTTGATGCAATTTTGCCTTCATTTTTTTCTTTTTAAATTAATTGTGTTTCATAAATTAATTATCCTGGTTATTTTTTAGTTCACAAATATATATAACTCTATAACAAGTAAGAAGTTTTTTTTTTCTTTCCATAAAGGCCTACAGCAGTGAATTCTTTGATTTCAAAATATGGATTTCAAGAGCAGCTTTTTTACTGTGAGTTTGCTTGAAATTGTATGCCACTTAATTAGCTATTAAATAGACTATTAATGTAAAACTTACTAGTTTAAAATTTTTACCTCTTAATCTTAAAACTTATATAACTAAAATATTTCTAGTTGAAAAGTTTCTCTCTACCAATTTTTATGTATATGTCTGTTATACCCATCAAACATTTACAGTTGGCTACCACCAGAGAGGTGGAATGAAAAAAAATTGTGTGTGTGTGTGTGTGTGTGTGTGTGTGTGTGTGTGTGTAAAATACTGTTATACGTATACATATAGAGAGATTTAAAATTATAGTATTAATAATTTTCACTTTGTTTCTTACAGATTTTCACTAAATTTTCTTATGGAACTGTTTATCTAAGAAATAGTGTTAATCTAAGAAATTTTTACACAAAGAGTTTATAGCAGTAAAAATATATTCTTAGCATTCAAACAGAATAGTGATATCTCCAAAATAATCTTGGTTCATTACCTATTTTGTATGTATGCTTGTGATGCTTTTTTGAGATATTCAGGATTTCTTTAAAGCTTTGCTAGAAAAATTTTAAAAGAAATGATTTGATCTTTTGACTGAGATATCTGTGCAAATATCAGAATTAAAATGAGGAATGAAAAAATTCAATATGAAACCAGAAATTAATTTTTATTTACTCTACTTTTTAGACTATGGAGTTAAAATTAAGACAAATTTAAAATTAAAATTTGACAGTATTTTGGAATCTACATAAATGAGATTTCATAATGCGAATTTCTTCAAGTAATTGTTGGTAAATTGATAAATTTGGTCTGATTTTAGCATGGATTTCTCTTGTATAATCACAAAATATAAAATTATGTGTTATAGTCTATAGTATTCTAATTCGCTCAGCAGTGAAATTCTGAAATATTATGTAAACTGGTTTTTATTTCTGTTACAGGCTAATTTTCATAAGCCTTCTTTGTACCAGGCATATTTGGAATGTGCTTGTTGATACACTTAGAAATAATTCCTTCCTATCTGTTTTATCTTTCTTTAGGGGATTTTGATATGCAGTTTATGTTATCATTTAAATAAAACACATAAATTTGGTGTTAATGGCAGCACTATCTAGTTCTCAGAATAGCATCAGTCTTTTGAAGTTGATAGCAGTGATGGTGGTGGTAATGATATTTAGTCAGCATTTATGGAGTGTTTATTATATGCCAGCTACAGTTCCAAACATTTTATTTAGAGACATAAATAAAATGACATAAATAAAATTTTCATGGCTTTAGTTCACATGGTTGATTCTAATATGATCCAGGTATCTTGATTTTTGTAAATATGAGAAAATTGAATTTGGTAGCATTAGTGATTGTATATTATCTATTCTCAAAGAGTATATTCAGTCATCCCCTTTTAAACAAATTACGAGATACATAATGGCCTTTTTCCCCAAAATTATTCAAACTAAAAATTCTATATTGTTATTAACTGGTTTGAGTTACAAGCTCAGCACCTTTACTGATTGCCATAATTTTCTGAATTTATGACCTGAATATTCTCATAAATGGCAGGAAATTTTTGTCTAAAATATAATATCTTCATTTACACAATTTAAACTATAAATTGCCTTTTTAAGGATACAGTGTCATTTAGTAAAATTTTGGAGGTTTTTTGAGATGTATACCTGTTGTGATTTATATCTCTTCATTTGGTTTTGTTTTAAGCTGTACTTGAGGAACTTGTTAATAGTGGACGCTTACGAGGCACTGTGGTTGGTGGGAGACAGGATAAGGCGGTATTTGTTCCTGATATTTACTCCAGAACACAGAGTTCTTGGGTGGATTCCTTTCTCAGGCAGAATGGCTATCTAGGTAACTATTTTTTTTTTCTTTGAAACGAAAACTTCTTCCTAATACTAACAACATTCTTAGAAAGTTTTATATTAGCCCTGGGTGTATACAGTGCATTTTATTGTTATCCAGCAAATTATAATGGTTCTCTTTAAGTGTAAAAGTAGTCACACTGTGGGTTTTTGTGGACTTTGGAACTAAGTTTAATTCCATAGTTATTGGACAGTTGTAGAAAGGCCAAAAGCTGGTATTGATTGTTACCAATCATTCAGTGATATGATACTATTACAACTTCAAGTATTTTTTTTAATTCAGAAAAAGTAATTAGATTTATTATATTTTATGAAGTTGCCCAGATTTTCAGTTACATTATGTTAGAAATATTGGCTATCAACTTTACAATGTTCATTTTTATTGGTTATCCAATACCCCAGAGACATTAAATTTATTCTAAAATGGTTTCTGAGGTTCTGTCATTTAGATAAAGTAGGTTGATATAATTTAGTTATTAAACCAATTAGCAAATAAATATGTATAACTCACTTAGTTTAATTTTATAACACAGGTCAAACCACATAAGAGATCAGATGCTTTCTCATTAATAAATCTGTATGTAAGTCATTAGTGTTCAGACATTTTAAATGCATGATGGAATACCGGGCTTGGCTTATATTTTCTTGACTTTCTGTAATGTACTTTTTAGTTTCTTCAACCATGGACATGGATTAGAACTTTGTTATAATTAGTTTTCTTAAATATAATTATTTGGGGATGGAGAGAGGACTGTAGGTATCTCCAATAATTTTAATGTTTGTAAATTTATATCTTTATTTTTTACTTTTGCTTTATATACTAAATTTTTAAAATTTAAATTGGACTAAAAAATTATTTTGTTCTAAATTGCCTGATAAAACATTCGTAAAATAAATTCCATTTCTTTAGTTAACTGTAATAAGCAAAATAAATTCCAGTTTTTTCTTTGCTTAAATTATTGCATTCTCCTTTACTCCCCTTTCTACTTCTATTGCTCTATAGTTCTCATGTTTCCCTTTGACCCCTCAGTTGGAGAGGGAGTAACACAGCTGGGATTGAGGAAATACTAGAACCAATTTTTCTACAAATATGTCTAGTAATAAAAATTTAGGAAGGTAATATAAGCAGGGGATAGTTGTGGTACATTTCTATGCTTTATTATTTTTAAAAAAGAGAGAATACAGTACATTCACAAAGAATAGGTTTTGGTAGAACTTTTTTTAAGATTTCTGAAAAGTGTGGAGATTGACAATTCTGTTTCAACTTTACAATATATTTCTAGAATTTGATGCTTTGTCCAGACTTGGAATTCCAGACGCTGTGAGCTACATAAAAAAAAGATACAAGACTACACAACTCTTGTTTCTGAAAGCAGCTTGTGTTGGTCAGGGCCTTGTGGATCAGGTGGAAGCATCAGCAGAGGAAGCCATCAGCTCTGGAACATGGGTTGATATCGCAGTATGTTTTTTTCTTCTTAATTTTTCTTTAAACCAAGGATGACTGATATTTCACTAGTATATGGCCATTTTGAGAATTAGGATACATAAAGGTAGTCTTGGCTTTAAAGCAAGATTCTAGCAGTCATTATTATAATAAAAATAATCTTAATTATTTTATGCTTAAAGATTTTCTAGCTTTTGAAGTCAGGCAACCTTTTATATACAGATAGTCAACATCCAGAATTCTATAAATCTCAAAACAAACAAGCAAACAGTATAACACTCATATTAGTCAGAAATTAATGAGACTTCTCACAGTCTTATCCAAGCATTTAAAACTTTACTGGCATCAGGCATTGTGTCACATTTGTGTATCCCTTATTCTTTAATCTCTGCTAATATATTAACACAATCTGCTTTAGCAGTGACAGTGTTTTACTTCAGTGTACAGTATTAATGTGCCTTTATTATGCCAAAAAGATAAGTGTAAGTGCAGTGAATGTAATAGGAGGCCAATTCATTTTTTATCAGTCAGGGCTCAGACTCTATATAGCAGAAAATTCCTCATTTTGGATGCACAAGTTCCCAGAGATTCCAGATATAATTGTTTGTTTATTCATTCAACAAATTTTACTAAGTGCCTTCTGTATGCCAGGTACCACTTTACTTGATGGGAATGTGGTATACAGGTAACTTTCCTGCCTCAGGGAGGGGTACTTTCACTGGGGGTAAATAGTTAATGAAAATGATAATTTCAGAAACTAGAAAGAGCTAAAAAGAAATATATTTTGGAGGTAAAGTTATCAAAGACTTCGTGGTCGATTGTTTGTAGGTTTATGGGAGGAACTGAGTGTGATTTGTAGTTTTGGGACCTGACCAACTGAGTAGAGAGTATTACCACTAATTGTGATGGGGGAAATGATGGATAAGAATAGATGGGAGCTCAATGTCTGGGGGCATGGGGATGTAAATCAATATTGTTTTGGACACGTAAGTTTGAGATGCCTATTCACCATACAAGTAGGAAGTTTAGGGAAGCAGCAGGATAGGATTTCAGAATTCAGAATGATGAAGAAAGCAGAAATACTATTTGGGAGGTTATCAGCATATAGATGGTTATCTGAAAGCCATTGAATTTAGTGAGATTATCTAGGGAGAGCACATGTATAATAAATTAGTTTTTTGTATTATATTGCATTAATACTTTATTTTCATTCTGTTTGTAATTCTAGCCTCTACTACCCAGTTCTTTATCAGTTGAAGATGCTGCAATGTTGCTTCAACAAGTGATGAGAGCATTTAGCAAACAGCCTTCAGCTGTAGTCTTTAGTGACACTGTTGTAGTCAGTGAAAAATTTATAAATGACTGTACAGAACTGTTCAGTGAACTGATGCACCAAAAAGCTGAAAAGGTATGCTAGATTTCCTTTTACCTACTAATCTTAACAGTGTTTTCACATTAGAATCATTTGGTGTCTTTTGAAAAGTAAAGTAAGCTGTATACCCAAAAATGAACACTGTTTTATACATCACTTTCATTTATTGCATCATTCCTTTTTATTTCCTCTTTTTGCATTTATTTTTCTCCTTCTTCATTCCCATCAGGACACGTAATTTAGAACTTAGGGAGCTGAATTTGTGAATGGAATTCACATAAATGAAACTATACACTTCACAATTAAGTCACCCGAGCATAGTGATCCAACATTAAAATTCACTAAAACAATATTTTTTGGATTATATGCGTAAATATACAGTTTTTAAATCAATCACCACATAATCTGTTTATTTAATCTATCAGTCTCATTAGTTTTAACTTATCCAAAGTTAAAATTGATTAGTTCCTCAGAACAACTGCTGTTAAAGTGTTTAGAAGTAGAGGCATATTCAACTCATGTTGCTAGTTAGCAGCAAATAGGTAAAACAAGCCCATTTGTCTTAGTTTGACTGCTAATTCATGAGAGGTTATTAAATATGTAAATAATTCATATTTATCTATAGTCCTTTAAAGCTCTTTAACAGTCTAAAAAAAATGAGATAATTTTCTCATTTGGGCTGCTGAGCAGCAAAGCGGAATAAAAAGTAAACAGGATTGATATCAGCAAGCCTGAGCTCTCGTCTCAACTTGTTTACTCTCTGTTTGACTTTGGACAAATAGACTTCCAGTTTCCTCATCTTCAAAGAAAGGCTGGTGATGCCTGCTTTTGAAAAGATTAAATGTAAATAAAGGCAATATGCATATAAAATGCTGTGATAGATGTCAGCTTCCATTTACTAAATGGTTATATTATTTTTACAACCTATTGCTAAAATAAGAACTTAACATGGTTATCAGTTTTTCTTTCCTTGTGCTTTTCACTCCAACCACAAAAATAAATTCAGAAAAAAAGAGATTCTATTGTTTGAACTGTCAATATTCCAAACAGTTATTTTTGAAAATCAAAAGGGAAATAATCATTTTTAACATGAATATGGACTTTTATCACTACAGATATAGAACTTTTTTCTGTGATAAAGAAACAGTTTCTGAACTGGGACATAGTTTATTGTTCTTAACATAATTTTTTTAAAGCAGAGGTCAAGAATGAGTCCAGAGAGAAAAAACAAGTTTATATCACTAAGTATGCAACTCACAGATGCTCATTATGGAGGGGTGGGAGTGTGGTGATTTTATTACCTTTCTAGGAATTCTAGGTTTCCAGGTGTGGCACTGGATTTGGGAGTCTCAAAAAGAAAGAGAACAAGGGTCATCTGTTAGGCAGTGGTAAAACCAGCCAATATCGGCTAGTTTTGAGGATAGATAGCATCTGATACTGTGTGATCAGTTGTTCATTGAGCAGATAAGATTTCTTCTTAGCTAATAATAGATACAAAAAGCCATGAATAGCAAAGAAAGACTAATTTTTTGGCTAAGAGAAACAGTCTCAGTGGCAACTATGGGACGAATCTCTGATTCTTAGCAATGAAACAAAACAATTAAGATGTGAGTATATAAACAACTTTTATTTTATGCTTTTTGTAATACTTTATATTTTTGCCTACCAAAAAAAGCATGTTTTATTTCAGGAAATGAAAAATAATCCTGTTCATTTAATCACTGAAGAAGATCTGAAACAAGTCTCTATTTTAGAAAACATTAATACAAGTAAAAAGGATAAAAAAGATGAACGAAGAAGGAAGGCAACAGGTAATGAATTATTAACAAAGAAGATTCAAAGATGTTTCCTGTTGTAGTGAACTCTGCATTTGTTAGGTCCTTTTAAAGGCCTTTTATTTAGTTGATTTATCTTTAACTGATAATATTAACCAAATTTTTTGCTAATAATTAAATTTTGATTATAAAAATAGAAATATTAGTTATTGCTTATCTGTGTTTTATTTGTGAAAACCAAGTTAATTTTATGATGTGACCCATCTCCACTTGTTCTCCTCATCAGCATTTGTTTTTCAGCTCAATAACCTTTTCTTTTATTATTTTGATTCTCATATGGCAAGTTTGAGTTTACCTCAAGGCCTTTGCACTAGCTGTTCCCTCTACCTGGAATGTTCTCTTCTGAACTTCAAGTAATGGTTCCCTCTTTTTATTCAGAGATCAACTTTAAATGACAGTTCCTCAGAGACACCTCCCTAATCACCCAGAATGATAGACATAGTCACTGTCCACCATATTATCTTGTTGGGTGGTAGAGAGAATCAGAATGTCTCCTGTAAATATGGGTAACCTTTTTTAACCAATAAGACAAAACCAAGTATAATTAAATTTGTGAAATACTGTAATAGGAGACATGAGGCTGTGGTAACAGAGATGAGCAAATGAGGGCACATTTGTTTGGGGGAAGGTAGAAAAGTTGAGGTAAGGAAATTGGTTTGGCCAAGAAAAAGTCAGACAAAGCTACAAAAAAGAGGTGTCATTAGAGAAGGAAGAAGAGACTACATTTATTGCAGGTAGGCTGTCTGAGTTAGTTGATCAAATTTAAGAGATTTTATATTTTATTATTTTTTTATTGATTGAATTTATAAAATTTTTATTTTAATAAGGAAACTTTGACTTTAAAAAGTAGCTAAAAGTTTATTTGGCTTTTATTTTTCTACTGTAAAGTTAAATATGACAATATAATGTCATCATTTTCTAAAAAATAGTAATTAAGTTAAGAGATACTAACTAATGACATTTTCTACCAGAGGGCAGTGGAAGTGTGAGAGGAGGTGGTGGTAGCAATGCCAGAGAGTACAAAATTAAAAAAATCAAGAAGAAAGGAAGAAAAGATGATGACAGTGATGATGAATTATCTCACACTGGTTAGTAGTATTTTATTCTTCCTTTGCACATGCATGATTTTTGAAATGTATTTTCTTAAGATGCATACAGTTAGGTATATATGCTTATACAGGAAGTCCTTGCTTTGCACAGTTTCGGTGAGCATAAATTTCAGTTACAACAATTTGGTTAAATGACATTAATCCTTCAACAACATGGTTCATATTTCAATTACTTGGGTACATTAACTGCAATTGTATAAAGTATTAACTTCGCTGTTAGCTCCTCAACCCACAGATCATCATTTAAATAACAGATCTGCATCATGATCTATAACAATCACATAACACTGGAAATAAAATATAAACCAAGAATAAATGGAGTTATAGAAAAAGTAGCTGACTGTGGGAATGTTGACATTGCCACTATTCAGGGGACTCCAGCTATACAGCGGGAGGAACTTGGTAAAGGCGCACTTATTGACGTAAATGAGGAAAAGTGGTTGTGACAAAAAGGGTGAAAATGTCTTACGGGATATGCAGTTGCAAAAATCTACCTATTAAAAGTATTCTCAGAGGCGTTTCTTGACATGGAAAGGACAAAGGATAAAATATTAGAAGCTGATCAAGAGTTAAAAAAGGAGTATGACGACTTGCCAAAACATAGTAAAATTGCTTTGTGTTGTAAGGGTGAGAGGAAGGCAAGCACTGTTCAAACTATTCTTGATAAGTTCTTTACAAAGAAATAAAACACTTCATTGTCGGTGTTTCTGATAAGCTAAATTATAAATACTAATTTTATTTCTCATTTTCCCATATATTTATTACCACCAGTAACAGCTTTTAATGTTTCCATAAACATTAAAATGTCACAGAACAATCATAAATTTTCTCCACTGTTTATTAAGAACACATCGCATAGTTTCAGCTTGCATGGCATTTTTATGGTCTCCCACTACTTTGCAAAACAAATTATAATTTATGAAATGATAATTTCTGCAAATTTAAGTAGGAAATACTAATTTATACACATTTAATTGTTTTGGGTAATACCTAATTGGTTAGTGGCTTCTATCTAAAGGAGAGAATTAAGTATATTAATCTTTCTTTTCTTATGTTTGTTAGTGTTTGGTGTGGTTCAGATAGCAAGAGACATGTTTATTTTTCTAAATAAAATTATGATATTTTATGTTTCTATTTTTTAAAAAGGTAATTTTTGATACCTCCCTCCTTTTCTCCAGTGGGAGAGGAAAATTTGAAATGATGATAATTGGAAATTTTTATTCTACTTTTCCACAGTTCATTATATATGGGTTAGAGGTGGGAGATGTAGATATCAATGACATAGGTTTGGCTATTAATGTGCTACTACTTGTAATAACACAGTTGTTTTAAGATCTATCTTTAAAGTAGATTCTAAGATAAAAGTAGCTACTGTTCTTGTGCACAAAACAATACTAATCAAAGGAAAAGTTACCTTCACAGGAATTACTAGCTCTACCCTTATTTTAAATAGTATAAGACTATTTTATGTGGGTTTTAATTTCTCATTGATAAATGGGTTTCCCTGTTCTTCAGATGCCATAGGAATAGGAGTGAAGGTTCATTTAAGAAAAAACTTCTCTAATTAATCTGTGGCTTTAAGTAATTATTAAATGGGGCATGTGATATTCCTTTTGTACATAGATTATGGAGAGGGGCTATAAAAATATAGTAAAACTATTCTACCTAAAGAAAAAAAAGTAATTTCATTGCTTTTGAAAAACAGTTTTGTTATAATGTCTGAAATGGGGGATGTAATTAGGCTCTCAGCTAAAATATAGGATCAACTCAATGCAAAATATTATTAGAAGGAAATGCAGTATAATAACTTTAAATGCCAACAGGAAGCAAACAGAAATCAGAAACTATTTGGTTTGAAATATCAGGAATGGATAGCCAATCTCAAAAAGAAAGAATACTTATCTATTCTAAAACTGTGATCTCAACTACTTACGTCTTGATGCATAGTGGAAAATGATTTTTGAGCCATTTTATTTTTATTTCTAAAGTTTCATTTTTAGAGTCAGTACCTAATTTAGCTGGAAATAATTACTTTCATACTTTTATAATTAGTAAAGGAGATATTGCTAGCTTCATCTGTAATCTATACTTTTCCAAGTAAATGAGTAGATATTACATTTACACAGTTAACAATGATTTCCATTACAATTGCTGCATACAAATTTTCCTTGGTATAGGATTATTTTCATGAGAGCAAAAATAAATTATGGGTATAAAATTATGAGTTTTTTTAATCTCTGCTTTTGCAAAAAGACAATTTTTAGCTTAATTCTACTTGAGTTGTGGTTCACACGATTATAAAGACTTTTCCTGAAGATTTTATATAAATTATAAGGATGATTTGATTTTTAATTAAGTATTCATTTTTATAAGAAAGAAATTCTGCTCAGTATTTATTGTTCAACAAAGAGAAGTTATGCTCTCCTAAAAAATTTGTTTCTATCCAGTTGATTGTTTAGATTTCTAAATATTTGCATCGATGGATGCAATAGATTATAAAATAGATTATGTAAGTTAGATAGGGGAGAATCATCTTTATTATTTTCTGAATGACCCGTAGAAACATTCATTAAATAAAGTTAGAAAATTATTATGTGAAAAAAATGCCACTGTATATCCTATTTTTAAATTGTTTTCATAAGTTATTGTTATTTGATATTACCAATTTTGTTGACATAAAATATCAGTCTTTATGGTAGGCAATGAATGAATTACCAACTTATTAAATACATTAATGGAAAATTATTTGCTTTTAGGTTGCTCATTTTTTTTGTTTTGTCTTTTGTTGTTTTTTACTCATCACTCTTTTCTATTATAGGTAAGAAGAAGCCAGATATCACTTTTATGTTCCAGGATGAGATTGAAGATTTTTTAAGAAAACATGTTCAAGATGCCCCTGAGGAGTTTATTTCTGAACTTGCTGAGTACTTAATAAAGCAAGTATAAAAACATTTTTTTCTTTTTGATGATATAAATTCAGTGAGTTAGTAAATAAAAATTTCACCAAGATGATAGAAAATATATGTCAGGTATTTTCTTTTCAAAGCTTAGAATTTAATCTGGCCACCAAACTTCAGACTTTCTTTGCCTACAGAGGCATTTCAACAAACATTTAAGTGCTTTGAGAAATGAAAGGGGAGAGTATAGAGATGTCTTCATTCACTGACCTTACAGTGCTAGTGGGACTGGCTAGTCTCTTCCATAGCATGAAAGGAAACATCTACAAGGAAGAAAATATGATTTTTCTATCAGGATTTGACATAGTACACTTTTAGGGAAAAGATAAAGTAATAGACCACCTTTGAAGAGAATAAATTTAGACAACACGAACTTGAAATGAGCCAGGCTAAATTTGTTTTTACAGAAGTCAATGATATCATGTCTAACTTGACCATTACTAACTAACATGGTCTCCCCACAAGTTAGTCCCAATGTGTAAGCTGCTATAAATGCAATCCAGGAGCCCAGTGCATCTAACGTTTTGAATTTAGAAATTTAGCTTTTCTAGTGAGATTTTTAAAATTTTAAGTGAATATTTTTTGCGCATGAATCTATTACATAATCATATTTTCATATATAAAAAATGAAATAGCTACTAATCATTTGCCATTACTTCTTTAAATAATCTTTTCTGAATTAAGCATAAAAACGTTTTTTCAAATATATTTTTATAGTTCTCTAGAAATTGAGAGTTTAAATTATTATTCCTGAGGATGCGAAACAGATTTATAGTTTACTGTTCTCCAGATTAACTACTTTAATTTGAATTTGAAGTTTTTGTTATTGTTGATTTTTATTGTCTTTAGTGCAGTAACTTTGAATACTTTACATTTGAGAAAAATAATTCATCTAAATTATAATTCCTGGGATTGGAGGACAAATTCTTATGAACTATTCTCCAAATTAATCTTATTTGTTTAAAAAAGTAGAGATCTTTTCTTAAGTCTATTTCCATAGAAGAAAAGATTTTTTTATCTATGTAAATCCAGTATACCTTAATAAACTAAATGTATTTATTTTGTGCACAGACCTCTTAATAAAATTTACCTCGAGGTCGTACGTTCAGTATTCATGTCTTCAACAACTTCTGCCTCTGGAACTGGCAGAAAGCGCACAATCAAGGACTTGCAAGAAGAGGTTTCAAACCTATACAATAATATTCGATTATTTGAAAAAGGGCTGAAGTTCTTTACAGGTATACTTAATACTATTTGTTTATTTATTGATACTCATATTTTTTCTTGGACATTCATTTTAATAAAGCGTCTTTATTTTTCAGATGACACACAGACTGCTCTTACCAAGCATTTGCTAAAGACTGTATGTACTGATGTCACTAATCTCATTTTCAACTTCTTAGCTTCGGACTTAATGATGGCAGTTGACGATCCTGCAGCCATTACAAGTGAAGTATGTTAGTGATTTGCCACTCTTGATGTGTTTTGTTTTGAGACCTGAGCATATTTTATTTTTTCACATATGAAATAGTCTAAAAGGGAAATAAAATACAGGAAAGAGTTTATTGGAAAAATATAAGATTTGTAGGCCAAATTTAGTACAATATACATACAGTCCCTAGTCAGATTGGTAATATAATCAGTCTGTTAAAAGTAATGATGCTTAATTACTTTGGAATCAACCATTTTATTTTTCCCTGATTATTGCTGTGTCACATCCCTTTTTCCTACTGAGTTGCAATCCCCTTAACAGTGTTCATGCCAGATTTCATAATTTTGCAGCCATTTTCATTTATTGACACTATCTCATTTCAATATTCAGACTAATTATAAAGAGAATTAATCTAATTTTTAAAGAGAGTACACTTGTGCATGCATTCTCTCTCTCCTCTCTCTTTTTTTCATCCTCTCATTTTCCTATTATATTTCTGAAGCAGATAGGAATAGGGCTTCATCTAGCCTCTTTGTCTGACTGACTGTTGGCTAACTCTGATTTGAGAATGCTTTTAGCATAAGAAGGTTTTTTTTTTTTTTTTAATATATCATCTTTATAGTGCTTTAGAGACTGAGAATTTAATGTATTATTCCTTAGGATGAGAAACAGATTTATAGTGTGATATCTAAAATTCAAGAACAAAAATAAATTCCATTCAACATTTTGTTATAGTAATAAGTATACTTTTTAAAAATTTTTTTGTTCTTATACCCACCACATGTTAAAGGTATACTTCCTAAAGAATTTTTCCCCCCATAGGGAAGAAAAAAAATTTTAAGTAAATTATCAGAAGAAACTAAAGTAGCCCTCACAAAACTCCATAGCTCCCTGAATGAAAAGGTAAGTAAAGTTTGATTTATTAGATATTGGAGCTAGAATTTGTAATCTTTGAGTAAATTTTTATCAAAATAATTGTAAACTAAATCTAAAACTAGTATTCTGCACATATTTCAAGTATATTCAGATACCTCTTTGGGAGGTGAAGGGGTAGGCCAAGCTGGAGGTAATTTATCCTCTTTAAATTTCTAAATTACAATTTCAAATTTAATGAAAAAATTACCTTATTTAAAAATTATATTTCAGGTATAAAATTATAAAACAGTATTAAATGGCTGAATTTCTTTAGGCAACCTGTTTATAAAAGTAAATTGTATTAAATACCTTTTCAGAGCATAGAAGACTTTCTTTCTTGTCTGGATTCTGCAACAGAAATTTGTGATATTATGGTAAAAAGGGGAGACAAAAAAAGGGAAAGGTAACATTGAATTAATCTATATTATTAATAAATTCTAAGATGTGTTATAATTCATGTCTGAAATGGAATTTGATTATCTGAATCTTGCACAGATAACTGTTATATGTAAATGGTTTTAGACTTTTAAGTATATTTAGTCTTAATATTCTTCATTGTTTCTCTCTGACCCATCTTGATTAGGTAGCAGAGTTCCTAACCTCATAGTTTTCAAGCTTGAGATCTTTTTATTAGCTTTGAGACCTTCTTTAGAAGAAACATATTTAAATCAGTGCACTTCTGTTTGATCCCCAGCAACTCAAAATAAAAAGCATACTTTGAATATCCCTGCTATATTGTTTTTTCTATCATTTTCTAGCGTTTTTGTTTATCCATGCCATTTAAGGTTATGTATGTTTGTATCCCATGTTTAAAAAGTTCCCTGAAATGTTTATGGAACTAGTTAATTAAACTAGAGAAGACAAAAATGAATACAAAAGGAAAGAACTGAAATTGGTGAAAAAAATTTTTTTTTTGTTTTGTTTAGACAGATACTATTTCAGCATCGACAAGCATTGGCTGAACAGCTAAAAGTCACAGAAGACCCTGCTCTTATTCTGCACCTCACTTCGGTCCTGTTGTTTCAATTTTCAACCCACAGCATGCTCCATGCACCTGGAAGATGTGTCCCACAGATCATTGCTTTTCTTAGTAATAAAATTCCAGAGGTATTACATTTTCAATGCACTTGAAGCTTTTAAAGCTTTTAGATTCTGACTATTTTAAATGGATAGATGTGAATCATTATGAACATCAAGACATATTAACAACATTTTCTTGTTCCCATGAATTGAACAGCAAATTAGGAGACTGATTTTAAAAACTCAGTATAGCTCACGAATCTTTTAGGATCCTATAAGATCCATGGTCAAGATATTATGAATTTGGAAATTAAGCTTTCAGAAAAGACATGATAACGTCCAGTCTTCCACTTCAGCTTATTCAGGTTTAACTCTCCTTCAAGTGCCAGCTCAAAAAGTCATATCCTACATAAATTCTTCTGAGAAACGCCTCAGCTAAAAGTAATTTTGGCTTCTTTATATCTTTGATGATAGAACTTGCTTAATCAACTATTAAAGTAATCTGTATTTGTGTTTTCTCTCTCCTAAAGTGTAAACTCCTTGAGAGCAAGGACCTTGCTTGATTCAGCTTTCTACCTATATGGCCTGTGATTTGTAAAGATGAAAACCTTTAATGTGTATTGGTTGAACAAATCCTACTTTGTTTTGTTAACTCTTTTCTCTTTTCACAGGATCAGCATACTCTTTTGGTTAAATATCAAGGTTTGGTTGTAAAGCATTTAGTTAATCAAAATAAGAAGACTGGGCCAGGAGATAATCCCTTGAGTGATGAATTAGACAAAGAACAAGAAGATATCACCAGTACTACTCGTAAAGAACTTCAAGAACTTTCTTCATCTATTAAAGACCTTGTTCTCAAATCTAGGAAATCATCTGTGACAGAAGAGTAATAATATTAATTTACTTTTTCCATATAGAAAATATTTCCCCCAAAGTTAGTAGTGAGTGGTTTTAAAAAAAATATTCTCAATCCTTGATCCCCCCAATGGCCCCTCCCACACACACAATTTAGTTAAAACAGTAGTAGTATATTCAATGTAAATCTTATAAAAATGCAATTTTTGTAAATTGTGTTCACCGTGGAAAATTTCTTTTTAACATTAAATTCTAAAAATTATATGTTTTAGGTTTATTTTCTTTCTAGATGCTGAGTGAAGAATAAATTTTCTGATCTTTCATTTCTAGAAAAGAGCTCATTTGTTGTGTTATTAGATTTCAAGCAACATCATTTTATTTATATATATTAGAAATTTAAAAAGTCATATTTTTTTAAAAAGAACAAAAAACCCTCCACATTTTAAAAATGAAAATTTTGTATTTTATTGTAAAATTAATAGAGAATGCTTCAAACTTAAAATATAGAAATTTGCAAAATATATATACATATATTTTTTTATCACCAAGCCCTTGCTGTTATTTCGGCAGATGGCCTCACATCTCTTCCACAGAAGTGAATTTATGTGATAGAGGGCTTCAGGGATGCAGAAGAACACCTAGCAGAGCTCTGTTCTAAAACAAGATGTTAACAAGAGTAAGAGAAAAAATAAAACACAGCTAGTAGGCATAAGTCACATTTTAACATTAAGATAACTAAAAATTTTGTGCAAATATTTTTTTTTTAACCCAGGTTGCATTTATGAATTTCATTTAATATATCAGTAGTCACTCTAGCACCTAATTGTTGTAGGGGGGTTTATAAGTGCATTTAAATCACTGGAACTCTTTTTTTCAAAAATTGAAATCCTTTTAAAAAAGAGGTATTCTTGTTTTCTAAAGATTATTAGTAGTTACAACTAAACTAAATAAACAACAAAATAAACCAAAATAGGTTTTTGGAGTAATCAACTGAGCTTAATGAGTTTTAAGCAACAATTTGTTACATATCAAAAAGGAATTTAATTTTATTATAACAGTAAATTAAATCTCAAATATTAAAAAAATACTGTTTTATATAATTCCTTATATGGCATTTAAAACTGTTTTAAAATGTTGAATACAAAGATCAGTCTACCCCTGATTCTAGACAGTTAATACCTAGTGAAAGGAATTATGTAATTGCAGACTATTAAAGTTAATAGGAATGTAACAAATTTTAAAATATTTTTTCATTGGTAATTTTTTATTAATGTATTTTCATGTAGGCAACAAAAGAAATATGACAAATCCTCTGTGACCACAAACTTCTATTAGTTTTATTTGTTTATTCAGCTTCTAATATATTAAACACCCAACATAATTTTTTTATTCAGTCTTTGCTTAAGAACTTTGTTTCAGCAGATACCAAAGTAGTCCATATTTTTTGTCAAACTAGATCAAAGACAATAAAGCAAAAAAAAAAACATTCAGACTTCCTTAATTTGTGAAAATAAAAATAGATGAACAAATAAACCATTCTCTTTGCATTAAATATTTTCTCTTATCAAAATGGTTCTTATTTTTTTTACAGTAAATAAAACTTATTGTTTTTGTAAATAAAATTATATGGCTGATTTTGTATGTAAAAATCTAATTTCATTAATAAAATAATTGTTAAATGTTAAATAATTGTTAAATGATCTTAATAGGCAAATTTAAGAATGTTATTCAAAATAAAGTTGCCTGTTTCAGTAAAATTTCTGGTATTTTGAAGCTTCCATTATTTTAATTATTACTAGGATTAATTGATCCATGGGTTACATGTTTTTACATTTTTAATTCTTAACTCTGAAAATTTTACTCTTTTTCTTACATGAAAATAGTTCTATAGTCCTCAATGTGTTTCATTCCATGAAAGTTTGCCATTCATAAACCATTTCACCTTAAAAAACATTTTCAGTTAGCTCAGTTTCAGCAAATATGCAGTTATACTTATCTGCTGCTTCCTTTTATTGCAGATACAATAGAGGTATTTGAATAATATGTCCAGGTATTCATGTTCATGTGTTTCATCTACAGACCATGTGTTTTTGAAAAGGAAACCCACTTCTGGCCATCAGATTTGATGAAGAGTAGAATATCTTATCAAAATCACAATGTATATTTTTAAAAGGCCTTACTGCTAAATTAAAACAATAAATGTAGAAGTTGTTTAACCTGAATGTAGAACCGTCTCAAACATTTCAGAGAATGTATTTTAGTATCTGAAGTATAGTGCGTACTGTATATCGAGAAGGAACAAAGTTCATTTCTTCCTCAGAAATGCCATTCAATCTAGGGTCAAATGGGATTTTCTATCAAGAAAATGTGAGTTGGACAGGTGGTGGGAACGATGGAGGGTTTGCTTTCTTTGGCTCATAACGATGATTCCTTTACCCCAGTGTAGATGGAAGATGAAATAAAAACATAACCTCTGGAAGATTCATTTTTCACAGAAATCTGGGAGCACTACCAAAGTGGCTATTAAAATAGCCTTCAAAGTAATACAAATTGCTCTACCATGAAGGTCACCCTAAGCAAAACAAAAGAATAAATAGAACTCAGGAGAGACTTCTTCCAAACCATCTAAAAAAAAGACCCTGACTTTGAGGCTTTCAGAATCACAGTGTTTATTCCATTTACATCATGAAAAAAGGAATAACTAAACATTAAATTTTTATAAGTTCTCAGTGTTGTGTATTATTTGTTTTACCAGGCTTTCCTCTATTTGACATCTATTTCTCTTCAGTGATTAGTAATAAAACTTAACCTGGATATGTATTTTAAGAGCAGGAAGGAAGGGATTATGTTGTGGTGTGATGGAAGAAAGGGAAAATGGGGAATTTAGATGCTCGATTCAACCATCAGCTATCAGGAGAATTAATGTAAATCTTAAAAATATGCCTTGCTTTCATGAAGATGGCAAAATTCAACAATTATAGTTAAATACAGGTAGTGTTTTGAGAGAAGTAATCAGGATGCTGTGGAAGAAGAAAGTCAAACAGCTGGTTGGGGAATTGAGCAGACTGGAGATGACCTGAAATGAGTCCCGAAAGACGACCCTGGTGAAAATAGGGAAAAGAAAGCAGACATTTCTGGGCAGAGAAAAGGTTCAGAAGTACTAAGGCATGAGTTAATATGAAATGAGACACTTGAAAAACTCTAAATTATGAGAAATAAATGATTTGGGGAAGCAGTGTAAGATGAAGTTGGAGAGAACAGAGAGGAATCATGAAATACCTTTTACACTAAACTAAAAAATTTAACTACTATCTCCAAAACAAGAGTGGCTTTAAGATTCCAGTAACCAATAAAATAAGGAGATTAGATTTGTCTTTTAGAAAGGTCACCCATTCTGGAAGGCAGTTTGACAATTAACCAAAATTTTTTAAAATGTATATGCTTTTGAAATAATGTATCTCCTTTCTGAAGAGTAAAATGTGAACTTAAAAATGTGTAGAGAGGTTTTTCCCTCAGCCTTTAGTAGAAGAGAAACATGGACAACAGATCTTCCATAGAAAGATGGCAATCTGCTAGGCCCTGAAATGATTTTGTTTATTCAGATGCTAGTCCACCAAGAAAAAACCCCTATCTGACTAGTGAAGCTAAGACAAAGGTGCCAAAGGTTTACTCTTGTTTCTTGTTATTCAATGTAAAGAAGAAAAAGCACTTTATCAAATTGTTTTCCTACTGAGCTTCTCTTTACTCACCTAAAATGTAGCCTTTAATCTATTATATAGACTTAGAGTTTAGATAACTGCTTGAAGGCATGACACAGAATAGAAAATATAGTTGTTTAAATAATATCTGATAAATGTAAATGAACTTAAAATGAGTGTCCCATATTTTTTTCCCTCTTTTTCACTTAAATCTAGGTCCTTGTGATTCATACATTATAAAACTCAAGATAACTTTTGGTGTTGAAGAAAACAAATTAGAGAGAGAAAGAGGGAGCATTAGCCTATAATGTATTTCATTATATTTCAGCCATTA
This sequence comes from Macroglossus sobrinus, assembly GCA_004027375.1. Classification (NCBI taxonomy): domain Eukaryota; kingdom Metazoa; phylum Chordata; class Mammalia; order Chiroptera; family Pteropodidae; genus Macroglossus; species Macroglossus sobrinus. Next base: position 419,585 of record PVKZ01000100.1, read on the forward strand.
TTCACAACCACTTTAAACATATTTACTAGATTTGGCAAATCACAGTATATTCAGTAAAAAAGATACAGAGTTATATACAATGTAGTCTTGTTTTTTTTTAATTTAACATGTAACTATCAAATTTGCATAAAAACATTTATAGAAACTTTCTTGTATAGTTATATACATGCGTACGTAATATTCTGAGGAGAGTTGGATAAAGCTTTGAGCTGTGGCTATCTCTTGGAATGCAAGTCATCTTAAATTGTTTTAAAAAATTTTCAGTTCTTATTCCAGATTTTCTGCAAGCAGCATGTATTTTATAATTTAACATACATGTTTTTAATAAATATTATTTTATAGTGATATAGAGAAATTATAGAAAGGCACCAGACCAAGGCAACCAACTGTTCAATGGGTCATACAACAATCCAAATGAGGAAATGCAGGGTGATAAGAAATTTGAGAGCTAATGAAAGTAGAACCAACAGAAGTTAGGGATGAATGATGGGAATGGTGCCGAATAAGTGAGGAAAGGTAAGAATCTGAGTTGACCAGTTGGAAGATTGTGCCATGCCCTGGGATGGGAAATACAGTGGATTAACAGGTTTGGAGTGTGGAGAAGATGAAGAGGTTTACATGTGTTTGAGATGCCTGGGGAACTCTAGACAACAACGGCCAACAGACAATAGGATATAGGTTTAGAACCTTAGAGAGTAATATCGATTGAGAATGGAAAGTAATATTAATTTGAGAGTCATAATATATAGTTGTTAACTCTTGTTACACTCCATGGAGAGTGTAGAGAGAAGCATTCTCAGGATGAAGCTCTAGGAAAGGATGAGGTGAATAAAGGGAGAGAAGGCAGAGGATCCAAAAGCAAAGAGGAAATCAAGAGTGTAGCTTAGTGAACCAAAGAAGAGAATTTCAAAAAAAAAAAAAGAATTTCAAAAAAAAAATTGTTGAAATGACTAAAGATGAGAAATTTCTGATAAGATTAAAGACAGTGCTCTTTTGGGGTTCTAATTAAGATCTTTTATGAGCTAATGGTTAAGTTCTTCAAGTGGAAGATAGATTGCAATAGTTTGAGGAGGGAAGAGGAGGATCAGAAGTTGAATCAGTGAATGTAGATTACCTTATCAGGAAACATAAATGTAAACAAAAAAAGTAATAGCCCCATAACTAGATGGAGATTTAGGCAATTTTTTATCTCCCAGACTCCATTTCCTCACTTATAAAAGGAGAAAATGAATGCCTGTCTAGCACTGGCATCATGAGAATTAAAATCTATTACTAATTGGATGTACTTGTGTCCTTTCACTGAATCAATTTGTTCATGCTAGTCACCATGTTTTCATTTTCATAATCTCTTAATTATCAAAGTCAGGTGAACAATAAAACAGAGTTGGTTGGCTTTGCATTTCCCTAGTCAACTTTTTTTATTGTATACACTTGAGTTTGACCTCAGAAAATATTAATATATCATTCCTTTAGCACTTAGAACAAAAACAGTTTGCGTTTGGTCTGGGAATAAAAGGAGTTAAGACAGAACATTTCCTCTCTCACTCCACCTTACAAACCAAAGAAGTAGCCTCAAATAGAGATTCTAGGAGCAAATGTCACTTGCTTTGTGAATCAATTTGACCCACTAAGAATTCCTGTTTTGGATTAGTTAAATGCTCAAACATTTCTGTAGATTCAACTTTTGAAATCTCTACTCACTTTCCATGTTTTAAACTGAAAATTTCAAAAGACCAGATAAGTCTGTGCTTAAATGAAGTCATACAGTCATGAATATGACATAACAATTGCTGCCAGCTCATAGGGAAATACACAGGAGCAGGGACTGCTCAGTCCACATGGCAGGTGCAGGAAGCAGGTAACAATCTTGAGTTACTCTTGTCAAATCCAAGGCTCAAAGTCCCCAAATTTCCCAAGAAAGCAGTGATAGAGGCCATAACTCCAAAGGTCATCTCTCAAGCTACCAAAAACTCTGCAGGTAAGAACATGGGGCCTCATTTCTTTCCAGGTAGTTCAATAGAAAATCTCTGTAGTTCATTCATTTCTAACCTAAAAGAAGGATTCTGAAAGTCACCAGAAAACAAAGAAAACAAAACAAACAAACAAACAAAACAGATCAAGGAAACAGAAAATTCATTATCCTTTAAATTTTTTTTTTTTAATTTAAATGTGCCCTTAATTTAGCCTAGGCAGTGGGAATTTATCAAGTGTGTGTGTGTGTGTGGGTGTAGCTTGCAGTTTAAACTTTTTGGAGCTTATCCAGATATTTCGAATATTAATTCTGGCAGGACATCCTTTAAGGATGTCCTGCAGAGAACTTGTTACTCACAGACTTCAGTAAAATTGACAAGAAGTGTTTTTTCAGCCCAGTAGGAGTCAGCTATGTGCACATGTCACAAGACTTGGAGGAGACCAACTAACTCTCCTATTTTATTCTACAAAGTTGAAAAAGCTGCAATTAGGAGGGCCCCTCAGATAGTTCTGGTGGCTCATTCTGTTCTTTTTGGAGTTGACATATGAATGTGTTAAAGAAAAATAAATCATCATACAGTCTCCTTTCATACTGTTTAAATTACAGGAAGAAGCGGCTTTAAGAAAAAGTAAGTTTTGTTTTCTTTAACATTTCGTATGTGTTTTTACATAGTATTTTGGCTCCTTTAATTTTTTTTTAGCTGAAAAAGAGTCTTATAAACTTTCTAGTGACTGCTTAAGAGAAAAATTACACTTGGTAAGTAAGTATAGATCTTGAAGTTTCTTAGAAACTTTTTTAAATCATTTGATCCAACAGTTATCAAACTTTATATTCTTTCAGATTTTTCATTTTGATGATATATGTGTGGAGGCAACATAATGACCAAAAAATTCTTTGGAACTGCCTTCTGAGTTCTGAAAATGGGCTATATTTATGGGGGCATAGCTTCATTGTCATAAGCGGGGGTGGTGAGATTCTGGCATTTTCTTTGGTATAGTATATTTGAATGACTAACTTTATCACTAAGGGCATTTTATGGCTGGATTTATATATCCATAGCACAATTAGAAGTCATTTACAGATTCTAAGTGAGTTAGTGAGATGCCTGCTATTTTCAAGGAAAAAAAAAAAAAGCTGCTTACTTTCCAGAAGCAGGCATAGAGATGATTCATAATCATTCTAAGATTAAAATGTCTGTGTGTCTGGCCTATGAATCTAAAGCATTGCTCCTTGAAACAGAGAGAGCGTTACTTAAGGCACAAGCATTCGTCCCATATGTTTATGCTTTCTCCCTCACTAATTTAGTCAGATTGTCTTTGGTGTCTGTCATCCATTTGAAAATTAAATACAACTTCTCAGCTGTCAATCTGGGCTCCAGAATTGTGAAAACTAAAAAGAATAATTAATAAAATCTGTAATTCTTATAAATTAAATACAAGAAAATCCTCAAGGCATTTTTGCTTTCATTTCACATCTACAATACTGTCATGTAGAAAGTCTAGCATTTTTATTAGCAAAGTATATGGATTAAAACATAACACAAATATTGCAAACACATGTATCACACAAGAGATTTCTTAACATATTTGTTATGATATATGCCTAAAGCCATAATCCAAATAGCTTGATGGGGAAGGTAAACTCTGATGTCTGTTTTCTACACTTGGTCTATTTATTCCCACACGTTATCATTAGTTGCCAGTTCTAGGACTGTTCTACCTAAACAAGAGGAGCAGATTTGTATTTTAACGTAACATCACCTCACTGACAAGTTTAGCCCTTATTTTTATTATACTTACCAATAATATTTTGAGTAAAGCGAAATTAATTTCATTTTCTTAGACAAGCTTAGTAATTTTCTACTATAATTCCTAAAATAAGTGGTTTTCTAGAACACATTGGAGAAAACTTGATTTGTTTTTTGTATGGTTTTTTTTTTTTTATGTTTTCAATCTAGAAAACATGATCTCTTTAGAATTGAAAACCAAATACTTGGGTTCACACGAGAAGTTCTGAATCAGACATCGGTTAAACAAACTGGCATTTCCATATTCTTGTAATTGTCTTTTTCCTCTCTAGTTGTCACCATTTTTCTTTGTTAATGTTTGGTACCCGGAAAGGAACTATGAAAAGAAGGATAGGAAGAAGGAGGGCTCCTTCTGCCAAAATGATTAGCATTTATCTAGCTTCACACCAGAGTACTTAGGGATCACAGATCCTCTTAATTTCATAGACTCAATGGATCCTCTTCTCAGAAGAAAAGTCCACTGCAAATAGATTTTTGATGACATTGATAGACTCCTGAAATCTACCCCTGAGTATTCTCTGGGGTCCTCACTATTCTCCATGAAGCCTCAGCTTCAGACATAGACTGGAACCCAGTTCACTAAATCTTTAAAAGGCTTAGGGTGGAAATATCCCTAAACTGTTTTTCTAAACTGTCCTCACCTAAAGATAGGTAAGGTTAAGGCAAGGATTTTAGCTAAAGATGATGTTTAAGGGTTTATATTCAAATAAGCTGTTTAATTAATTTGTGGTGAACTTGTTCTGGGAAATGTGTCATGGAAATAAAAGTAGAAGATTCAGGTAGCAGAACAGTTCCTTTTGGGGAAGCAATGATTAGAATGGAAGGGTGATATGATTAAGCCTTTAAAGATCCCAGAACATGGAAAGGATGACTGCAGTGGGATCTTCCTGTTTCTCTGGCCATCCTTCTGAATCCCCGTACCAACCTGTTGGTAGATTGTAACATTAAAAGGAAGAGCTAACTTAATGCCTATTATCTTATACCCTTCACTATATGGATCACAGATTTTAATCCTTCTTTTTTTATTGGCTCCTTCCATCAGTATTTAAATATGTTCAAAGTACCCATCTTGAAAAGCTTCTTTATTATTGGGCTCCTCCAGTTGCCCTCATTTCATAGATCAATCAGTTTCAAAGGTCAATCTTTTGAAAGAATTACCTACACTCTATTAAGTACCTCCACTTCCTTAGCCTGCCCTTCTCAATCTCTAGCACTTTGACTTTAATCCTCATCAGTTTTCCCCAGCACTCACTGAGGTTATCAATCACTAGTACATTGCTAAATCCAGCAGATATTTCTCATTCTCTATCTCGTTGGTGTCTCAAAAGCATTTTACCCTATTCTCCACTTTCCCTATCTTGAAACACTCTTTACCAGGATTTCCAGATATCAAATTCCTTGTTTTCCTCTTACTTTTAAGACCTCAGACTGTTTTACTTCTCTCCTATATCCTAGATTCCTTTTCTCTTTCTGGGCAATTTCATTGTTTTAATTAATATCTATTCCATATGCTTATAGGTCCAAAGTCTTTATTTCTGGCTAAAATACTTTTTCTAAGCTACAGATCTATATATCCAATTGTCTGCCAAGTACAGGATTGCCCAGAGTAGGTTTGGATTCCAGTGAATACAATGGGAGAGAGGGAAAAAATATCAAAGGCAAGCCAAGTAAAAAATTTTGATGTAGAGTTTGCCCGAGTAATTTACATGGTTTCCCTGCCCCATCTCTTTGGTCCCAGCTTTATAGCTCTACTTGGTTGTCCCATGGTTCTCTCAAATTTTATCATTTTAATCTAAAAGTAAATTCATTATTTCCCTTTCCTATTGTCCACCCTGCTTCTCCTAAATAAACTCTTGTACAGTAAATGACCATGGTGCAACCAGTTGCACAAGCTAGAAACTTGAGGTGAACTAACTCCTTTTGTCCCTCAATCACATACCCAAAGAAGCTCCATTCTGTCAGCTCTACCTTACACATTCGCCTACTTCTCTCCTCTGTCAGTCATTGCCACCACCCTACTTCAGGCTGCCATCTTCTTTTACTTGGTTAGCAAGAGTATCTCACCAGTTACCTTGCCTCCAAATTGCCTTCTTCTACTGCGTTCCCCATACTGAAGCCAGGATCATTGACCTAAAAAAAATTGGTCTAAAAACAAATTTGATTTTACCACTCTCTTACTTCAAACATTTTCCTGGCTCTCCACTGGCCTTAAGATAATATTCAGATTCCTTACTGAGGTTAAAGAGAAAAAGTATAGTGGATTATAGCAGATCTCCTCAAACTCGAAGGTGCTCAGGAATTAGCAGTGGATCTTTGTTAAAATGCATTTTCTGGTTCTGTAGATCTGGGTTAGTGCCTGAGGATTTGCATTTCTAACAAGCTCCCAGATGATGCTGATAATATTGGTCCATGAATCATACTTTTCGTGCCAAATTAGCTGAAGCTCAAGTCTCAGTTGTGTCACTCACCAGGTCTGGGGACTTAGAGAAGTCACTTAATCATGTGCCTCTCCTTTCAGGATTCTAAGATAATTGCAAAATAGACATAGGTGTCATATCAGTTTTATTGTTGTTAAAGCTGGATTGGAAAACAAAGCTTTTTCCAAAGACTACCCCACTCAGCCCGAATTGAGCTTACTCCCAGTGGAGGTAGGGAATTTGGACTCTGGTATGGGCTCAGCATCTGCGGTATGCTCCCTTTAGGAAGGGGAGCAGAGTGTAGGCCTGTGCACTGGCAATTTCTATCAGAGTGAGGGCAAGAGTGGTTACCCTTGAGAGGGTCCCTTTGTCTAGTTACTTATCAGTTTTGATACCCTTCAAGTGAAGTAAATTCAAGTGAGCCTAAAGGAGGGACATTTTATCCCCAATTCCTTCAAAAGAGAGAAATCCTTTTAAATGACACGTACAGAAACCTGGAAGAATGAGAGGTTCTGTCACATAATTTTTAATTTAAAAAAGCATTCTTGTTTATTTCATAAATTTAAGTAATCAGTGTAAGTCTTCCTTGTAAATGGTGAGCCCAACAGCGAGGGTTACTGAAGCACATGGTTGATGGGGTTGTTTTTGTATATTTGCTTTTATGTACAGAACTTTGTAAAAAAGAAACTGTAAATATATTTTTTAAATGTGAAAAAAATGCCAAATAAAAGAGATTTTTAGTAAAAGATATATTTTTACAGCATATATCACAGACCTACTTTTACAGTTTGGTCTTTGGTTGGCCAAGAAGAAAACAGTGAAGTAGTTTTTCATAACAATGTATAATTGAGTTTTGAAAGCTCTGACATGTAAAAATATTGTGTTTCATATGTGACCTATTATCCAAGCATTAATGAAATGCTGCATCCAGGTTTGTGCCCTCCAACAGTTGTAGCAATACCCTCTGGCTGTGCTCCACACTCCTTGGCATGTTATTTCTCCACCTCCACAACTCTTCAGCCTAGCATCCCTACTGCTTAAGAACCTTTCCCCACCTGTTTTTAGAGGATAGCTTTTCTTCAGTCTTCAAATTACTGCTCCAGAAGAAGCTTTACTTGAAGTTTTCTAGAAATTTCCTAAAATTTCCAGAGCACACTGTGCGTATGTCCAGGCATTTCCACATGTCCTTTTCCCTTTTTTCCCTCCTTTCCATCCACAATATTTACTGAGTGCGCAGTGTATGCTGGTAAATGATAGACACCAGCAGTCTGGTAGGAACATAGCATCTGTCCTGCCGGTGATGAGCAGGAAAGATGTTTGGGGCTAAAGTGTACTGTGAGTGCTGAAGTACCAAAGACCATGAGAACTTACAACCAGAGCCCTAATCTGGTGGAAAAGTGATGTACTAAAGAAAGTATTTGTGAGCTTATCTCTTATACCATCATGGAAGCTTTTCATGGATAGAGAACTGGTCTTACCTGCTGAGCTCTGTGGATGGCCCAAATTGGCATTCAAGAGCTCTTTGTGAAATCTATGGAACTAAAGTACGCTGTGTCAGAGAGCTGGCTGCTTAATATTATAAGAGCCAGACCAAGGCAAATAAAGCTCGATTGTGAAAGGTCTGAAATACTCTGCTAAAAAGCTTGGATTATGGCAGGAAGTGGGGAGGTGGTCACAGAAAGCAGTGTGATTCAAAGACAAGTCATTTAAAGACTTCGGGTTAGCCTCTATCTATAAAATAGATGGGGAAAGGCTGTTTGGCTCTAAACTTTTAGTATTCTATCACGAAACATCTGACTTCTTTCTTCCTGCATTCATTGAGCATCCATTTGTGCCAGGCTCTGTTTTAGGTGTCAGGGACACAGCCCTAAACAAGGCAGAAAAGGTCCCATTGCTCTGTCTATGTGACACTTTTTTATGCCTTAAATATTCACACACTGAGTAATGCTTAGAGAAAACAAAAATAACACTAAATCATAACAAATATTTGTCATCTTATACTGTGAACATTTGGTTTCCGAGAGAACGATAACAGATTTTCCCTTTACTTTATACACAGAATTAGCATCAACAACCTAAATCAACACATTGTATTTCCAAAGCTATAAACCCACAACTGCTGAGTGAAGGCTATGTGTACTCCAGCTGCAATCATTTTCCTTCGATGGATGCTGAGAGCCAACTTTGTCTAAATCTCTGAGATTGAGAACAGATAATAATTAAATTGAAGCTGGTTTTAAATATCACCATGTGATGGTTTAAATGGTCACCCCCTCCACCACCAAGTAATTTTAAACTGTCAAGAAAGTAGCTTGGTATTATGATAAGTGTTATCACCAAAGTACAGGATGTAGTTCTGCCTTGTATCTTTTTAAATCATATTCTGGTAAGAACATGATGATTTGGCTTCAAGCATAAATACTGGAAAAACTAGTTAACATCCACTTCCACTCCTCTTCAACCCCAACCCAAACACCTGCCTCTTGGACGCATATACCACTCGGCACACATACACATACTTACATACACACCACATGTGCACACATATCACTGCCTCATGTTTTAGGTGGATCCAGAAAATAAAGCCAAATGTGGTTTGGGGCATTTCTTTTCATTTCCACAGTAAACCCATAATAACTATAAGAAACAAAAACTAGTAGAAATCGAGTTGCCTTAAATGTTACAAGGGACATATGCTTGCTTCTAAAGATAATTGGTTCATTTTGTACAGTAAGTGGTAGCTTGGTTTCAGACATGGAAGGAACCTGCTTGTTTATTCCTGTGAGGCTGCAACCTGGTCAGCAATTAAAACCTGGAGTGCCAGAGTACAAACAAGGAGAAGGTTTCATCTTTTCTTTCATTTTTTTTTGAAAATTCATAGCTGGAACCTAAGCTGTCATTCTATACAAAATTTTTGCACATTTCATTTATATATGAAAACAACATCAACAAATGGTCTCTGTTTAGAGCCTGGAAATCTGAAATCTGGTTGAAGCTTTTTTACTAACCACTTTGTCAGCTTCAAAAAACAAAAACAAAAACAAAAACAAACAAACAAACAACACTTTGATTTGCCTTTCTAAACTTTTTTTTGTCACTTGTTAGAGGAGAGAAACAAACTAGAGAATTTTTTCTGGAAAGGAATACTAGTTGATGAATAAACTCTTGGGAATTTAGTTTCCATCTCTGTAAAATGAATTAAAACTGATATATCTCTTCCAGTTCTTATGTGGTATGATCAGGAACAAGAAATTCAGGGAAATAAAGTTCATCTGCTGATTTGTATTGGTTTCATTTGATTTGAAAAATAGGGCACTTGTGCATTTGGTACAAAATTCAAGTTACCAAAGGCTATACGATGGAGTAAAGTAAATCTCACTACCTTTCCTATCCTTTCATCACACTTTATTGTGATTTCTTCAAGAGGGACTCTCGGAGTTTTAAGTGACATGTCAGTGACGAAAAGCCAAATTTGGTTTTGATCAGTGCCAAATGTACAACACTTTAGGATAACAAATTATATATTTTTTTAAATGTTGTCATTTTCTATCTACCATTACTTTGATTTCTGTGTACTTTTCTCCTCAGCAATGTTTATGTTTGTGTAACTCATAATAGTTTTTAAGATATTTTGATATTTGTTATCTCATTTACTCTAAAGCACCATTGATGGAGATAATTTACAATATTCCTCCATGCAAGGCATAATATAATGTCCTTTTGTTTCGTTTTGTTTTGTTTTTTACAGTATATGTATTTAGATGTTACCTAAAATTTCTAATGGGATGCTAATAAAGGAGAGGTTTTATAAAGTGTCATTGTGAGCTGTCTCAAAAAATCATGAAAATAATCAACTGAGACTTAAGAATTTGGAGACTGATAGAAAATTTCATGCATATGACAAGGGGTACATATGCCTCATTACCAGACCTTAATGGCAAGCTGCGGGGCTTCACAGAAGTGCCTGGTATACAGCCCCCAACCCAGGTCTCTGAAGGGCCTCAGAGCATGTCTCCTTTCAGAGGTCTAGCCCACCCCTTCCCAGCCCTCTGCAGGCTCAGTAGGTGTCTAAAGGCTGTGGTGAAAACAGAATCGAAAAGGTCCAAAGACATAGCAAATACCTCCTCTACACCTGTACCCATCTGCAAAACTTCTGATAAACTTACAAAGAGATAGTACATTTGTTATCCTTTGACTTGGCCTACCAGTTCAGATGAAAAGAGAGAGTCTCTAGAGTATTCTCCAAAACCAAGGAACAAATGTTTGAAGGGTGCTTCTAGTCACTTAGAGAATCATAATGATGACTCCAAACAGGAAATTCCAAAACTGAAGGTGCTTTCGTTTATTTTCCTGGTCTTGATTCAACATCACTTTTAATAAAGTAGAATTTTAAAAAATATATTATTAGTTTTATCTGAGACATTTTTCAAGGTCATCCAGTGACCGTTGAGAACTGCTAGGCTTCAACTAGAGAATAAATGTAAGTAAGACACAGTGGTTGCTCTCAGTGAACTTACATTATGATTATAAGGAAGATAGCACATGCCCAAAACATGTATAATACCAGGTATAATATGAATTTGAAGTTTATAAAACAACAGAATCTATAATAACCCATTAATACCAGGATAGCCAAAATATTATTATATGGTTATACTTGGTTTATTCTCAGGAAAGAATTATGTGATTGATTATGAAATCTTATTTATTACTCTTAGTTGAATGGCTGAAAGGTCTTTCAAACTAATTTGTTTAACTGGAGTTGTCATTTAGGTACGTCATGGATTTAAAACACTACTCTATAGATTCCATTAGATAAAGAATGCATCTATCATTCATATTGGCCACCTTTCAAATAAAGCACATTCTTCATTTTATTGGACAGTTTCTAAAATGATCTATGTATTACCAGAATAGAAAAAGTTTATTTCTCATACTTAAAAATATTTTTAAAAGAAAATCTTAGAAAATAACTTTTGTTTGATTCTCCTATATTATGAAGAGCATATACTTTTAGTTTTTCAAGTTAATAGAATGTTAAGCTAAATGGACTATCCTGTGGTGGTTGGGACACAGCTCCTATAAACTCCTGGACCCATAGTTATTAACTTAAACTGCTTTCGAACGACTATTTAAATTGAATATGTTTGTCATTCTTTTAAGGTGAATTAAGTATGGATTAAGTTTTCTCATCACTCATTATGGAAGGAAATTGGAATTTATTTTAAAACATCCAGGAAAATAAAATAGCCATCTTAGTTTTACAGTGGTCAATTTATAATATCCATTTATCACAGGATATTAAAGTCAAAACTGAAAAAAAAATCCAGTTACAAAAGACATTGTCTTTCCTCTCTGATCAAGTATATTCCCCTAGAATATTCCCTTAGACGGCACATTTTTTGTGTGATCTTGTGCACTCAAATACCTGGTCCCCTGGGGGGTTATTCAGCTGATTAGTTTTTGTTAAAGATGTGGTCCAGGTTACAGATTGAGTTCTTCCTCAGTAGACTTAGTTTTTATAAAGACAAATCATGCTTTTTGCTCAATAAGCCTGCATTTATTAGGTGCAAGAGAAAGCAGGTAGAAACAGTGTTACACAAATGACTCTAAGGATCTCCCTCCCCACTAAGGGAACAGTTACTAAGGTTCAGATACTGATAGTAGTAAGGAGCATGATTAAGAAGGTGATCTCCAAATAGAAAAGAAGATCAAAAATAAACAAATTATACAATTACTACCCTTCAGGAATTCCATGCAGTCCTTGTTGAATTTTAAAGAAGCCAGAGGTGGGGGAAATATTCTCTGATACTTATATTAGATCTGCAGTGCCCTCATAGAGTCTGTCTCTAGGAAATAGGGTTGATTTGGAGGCTTCCTATACAAGAAATACTTCCTCGGCCTCTACCATGAATTGACCCTATGCTAAACACTTTTAGATAAATTATCTCTTTTAGTTCAATCCTTGTATATACCAAACCCTAGCACTAAATTGGAACCTCAAACAAAACTTTGAAGGGACCTTGAGGCAAACTAGAAACTGGTTCCGCTCTTCCAGAACATTTTTTATAGAAATAACAGTAAATTTTCAAGGAGTAGAAGGGAAGACTAAACTTATACCAACTGAAATGACTGTGGTTCCTTTGGAATCAAAATTGTAGAGACAAGCTTAATGTTTGTTTAAAAGCAGAAAGTTGGGATCTGGATAGGCAGAAATCTAAATAATCCTGTTTCATCTTAAAAGGCTATATTCTTTATATCTTGAAAATTGTTTTAGACACCAGTGAGGAAAAAAGTCAACAATGGTATTAAACCTACATATATTTTGAGAGTATTACTTAAAAAAAAAAAAGAATGTAGTGTTTAATAAAATCTGGTTACATATTACCATGAACTATATTTTACATCTATTATAGTAATAGCTGCCATAATTATATGATTCTGAATATAATCACTCCAAGAAATCATACCAAACACTTTTTTCCTTTGGTAATGTCCACAGAACAAATTAAACAAATGGAAAGCTCTAGTCAGCTGTTTTGTTTCATGGGAGAGTAGTTAGTTCATCAGCTCTCAGGAGAATTCACATTCGACCTCTCCACACAAGACACTCAGCTTCAACAAACTGGGCTTGCGAATATGTCCCTAGAGATTAATATGTAACATTCCACCACAATTCTATGGTGCTTGTTTTAGGTTATTTTTGATTGATGGTCTGAAGTTCTGGCTTTAGTTTTTTAACATTGTTTGTTGAGTTTTTTAAAAACTCATGTTTGAGGCGGGGAAGAAAATAGCCTCTTTTAAAATGGGAACTGCATTAAAATTGTGTATGTTCCATCAAGTCGAGTACATGGGCAGCTGACTTACTCATGACTTTTCCATTCTTACATCTCTCTTGATCATCCAGAGGGGTCATAAGCAGCTGATATTGTTCTCACTTCACAATTAAGGAAAGTAAGGACCGTAAAAGTTAAATGAATTCCTACTAAACAGTGGCTAAGTTAGATGCTAGAGCTTAAGTACTAGTGCAACAATCTACAGCTTCTGATTTCTAACACAATACTCTTCACAATATGTTATATCTCAGGTTGCAAGCAAACAACAGATAAGGAAGTAGATGCAGGTCTGCTCAATTCCACCCTCAGAACGAGGAAATGAAATGAAAGTAAAATGTAAAAGAACAACTACTTTTCTGGTTATCCTAGTACCTTTGTCTTTTTAAAATATGTGAACTTTAAATGTTTCTGCTGTAGAACATACACTTCTTCCATCTGATCTAGTTTACACAGGCTCTGGATGATTAATTTTTCCATATATCAAACATCATTTCAGCTAACATCACAGATCTCAGAAGACAAAGACCTTGCAATCTCAGTTAAGACATGGTTTGTCTCAAAATGTCATGTGCACAGACCCAGAAAGTCTGGGGTAGCTTCCAACAGAGAATTGAAGTGTCTGATCAAACAGTTCATGGAAGCCTATTGTGCCACTAGTTTGGAGAAAACTCTTTAATAATTACAGAATAACCACCTACTTCTACTGATATTTGAAGAGCACTCCAGCTGTTTTATTCAACTGTTCTCACAGGAAAAGTGAAAGAATTCTCCTTGCCATGGACAGGTCCTTAGAGATTTACCTTCTGTTCTCTAACCTTCATTCTCAGTCCTTTGACATACCTTCAACAGATATAATAGATAAAATGAATTCACAACTCAAGTAAACAAATAGCATACAAACTCTTAACTCTTTCATACTTGTCTCTTTATCCTTTATTCTGTTGATAGAATCGTTTTTGCATTTGTGTTTTTATTAGTACTTGTATTGGATTCCAAGCCTTTAGAAAACAAGAATTTCTCCATTAATTTATTTCTTCAGTTATAACTCATGTTCTGAGGTCCTGCTATGCTAGGACCTGAGATTTACAGATGAAATAAGCAACATCCCTACTCTTGAGGAGCTAACAGTGAAAGAGACACACATATGGCAAACCAAACTGTTACAAAATGTGGCAAAAGAGAAGTAGACATCTGAATATGCACCAATGAAATCAACTACTCTGTCCTGAGAGGCATGAGAAAGTTACTGAGAATAAGATTTTTAAGTGGACCTCGACTGATTAGGAGAATAATCAGGGGGACAAAGTCAGTGGAAGACAAGGATGAGGGCATTAGAGATAAAAGTCACATGGAAAGGCTCAAAGACATAAAAGAATGTAATTATTTAAGAATAGGAAATCATGGGAAGTGGCCAATGCATTGTGTGTGTGTGTGTGTGTGTGTGTGTGTGTGATACAGTTGGCAAAGGGATAAAGAAATTGTAGGAAAAGTAGGCAAGCTTGTAAAAGGTCTCTGTGCTAAATGATGGAGTTTAGACTTTATTTCACAGTTAAAGAAGAGCTGTTGGAGGTTTTCACCAAGAAAGGGAGATAATCAGATGAGTCTGAGAAAGATTTTTCTTAAGCATTGCGGAGAATATTCTGGAACTCTTCATGGAAAGTAAACTCATCATTGGAGAACAAAAATTATGTCTTAAAAATGTGCTTAGTTCTCAACAGAGTGAGAAATCTTTAATAATAACTTCAGTTTGATGTAAATCACCACAGTCCATCACAGATATGAGGAAGGCCTAAACTACGATTTAAGGAATGCTTCTAAAGTGAAATCAATAGGATGTGAGGTACCCAATTAACATGTGTAGGGTATGCAGGTAGGGAAAGAGGAGAAGAGAATGATTGAAACAGTGCCTTAGGAGACTAGATGGCTTGTATAATTAGGCACTGTAAATGGTTTTTGTAACTCTTTATAGAGCATAAAGCAATATACCTTTTTCAACGAGGCTTCCGAAACACTTTTGACTGGCTGTCAGTCCTCTGCCTATCCTCAGAGCAACACTTTGAATTAAAATCCTAAATGGGAAAATGACCACAGGTGACTTCAGTTAAGTAGAGTTCAAATTAAGATTCTTCATCCAGTTTCTGCATCTAAGTTTGATATATCAATCAGATATGTTTCAAAGACTTCACCATTTTATACTAACATTTCCCAAGAATATTTAATATTCTTATGCCGTTTAGATTTAAATTCTTTCAAGTTCTTCCCTAACGAAAAGCAGAAACAAATTCACTTTACAGAATCAATGGAAGACTTGAATGGGCAATTGAAATAGTCATGCAGCACTTTCAGATGAGCATAGATGTGTTTATATGGGCCGAGTGAAGCTACTGTGAATAATCAGATGAAAATTAAGCCAGAAAGCAAATTATAAATTAAAGGACAGTGCACTTTGACATATATGCAAAAGTAGTGGTTATGGTATTGTGTGCATCTATTTAGCAGACTTACAGATCATGTATTAGAAATAGAAGTAATCTTAAATACCATTTACTATGTATCCCCTATTTTGAGACATGCAATCAATGATTTTATATAATATTACTTGCCTCCGTGGTGGAAAAAAAAAAGCTGGAATCAAATCAACGTAGTAACTTATCATTGATATTTACAATAAAGGACATATGGTAATTCAATTCTCTCAAGTAAATAAAGTTCCTCAAAAACACATCAACATAGACATGTTATTGGAAATCAGATATAATTTCAACTCCACCGTAAGAAGGATAGCCCTCTCATTTTTTAAACTTGTAATCTATGGCAAGAAAGTAATAGGACACATGCAGATTTTCCTTGATTTGCATGAACTTTGAGCATGAAGCTTGTGTACATTGAAATATTGGAATCGTGTCCACACTTTGCACATTTCTATGGTAACTGAGTATTAGAGAGAGAGAGGACTTTACTGTCTCTCTTTCTCTCCTCTCTTGTATCTGAAATGGTCCCCCTCAACCATCAACTCTTTGTATCCACCCACAGCATGCCAGATTTTCCTTATTTGGACAATTTCCATGACCACTACCCACATGCAAAATCTTTTTCTGGATATCACTACACCCATATGAATTATTTCTCTGTTGATGAACATAAGGAAAAGACGGTTTGATGCATACTAATTCTATTTATTCATCATCCATTTATTTTTAAAACCTTTAAAAAATAAAACATTATATAGAAAAGAGTATTTCTAACATATATGTAAAGTATAAGAAGTAACAATTTGACTTAAGAAATCTAACATTTCCTATACATTCAAAACTCTCTACTTATTTTGTAATCTTTTTTGGTATTTCTTCATTTTATAAGGCTTTTAGTAAAGCCTTACAAAATGGAAATGGCCTGGGAGTTCCCAAGTCCTGAGAGGTCATGCTTTATGGTGGTGTTCTATACATCTAAACTAAATTATAATAATGTTGAAAGTGGCCATATTAATTGACAAAATTTAAATATATGCTTTATTTCATTATTAAGAGATAAATACTTGATCACTGTGAATGTGAATAAAACTTGCATTTTAAAATCTTTCAAGGAAATCAGGTCAATTTTCCTCCTGTTTCCCAGACCTCAGTAATACACTGCGTGTGTTTGTATTTACTAGGAAGGGACATTTCTGTGGAATCAATCAAATACAGAATTCAGTGTTCCTTGCAGATAATTTTGGTATGTTCCATTGGGAACTTTCTAGTCTGAATTTTTATATTTCCTGGGAAAAGACTCCCGTGTTTCAAATCCTCAGTCTTTTCTCTGTTAGTGAAGAACAATATAACAAAACTTCTATACACAGAATTAATTACATTGTATATTCAGCGAGACTGCTAGAAACGTCATCATTAAAATAAAAGAAGGAGAATGTATGGAATGTCATTTGAATGTAGCAAATAAAAGCTAATATTTAAAGTGTTGTAAAAAGCATGATAATAATTGATTTTCTCATTTTGCTAAAATTAAAAAAAAAATTCTGAGGTGAAAAATTAGAAAATGTTCATAGCTCTTGGTATACTCTAGTAAATCCAGAGATGACAAATCTTAATTGTTAAAGAAAGTCAATAGTACTGCTTTTGGTGACTATAAAAAACTCATGTTCAATGCCTAGTTAAAACTTTTGAAATCTCTCTGTTTTGTTCTTTAATGGTTTTCCTAAAGTTACAAAAAAAGAACTAAGATTCTTATCTTGCCTTGGCTTTATATTTCATATTAATATTTCATTCTGTAAGATGATGCTGCTATTATTTATTCTATAGACATGTTAATTTAGCCCTACAACCTGAAGAAACTTATAGCTCTTTCTACTATTGATGGTTTTATCTTCACTTTTACATCTGAGCAATTGCTCAACAGCAGTCACAAAGACCTGGCACTAGGGCTGAATTCTATCTGCTGTTTTATTTATTTGTTTGTTTGTTTATTTGTTTTACAAGTAGTTTTATTTGGCTAATTTGGTATGGTACATTTAAATGGAGATGCTCTGGAGTCAAGTGATGAACAAAATCTTTAAAGCTAGAGATGTTGGAATCAAGAGAATATTTGGAAAGGCTGAAGCCACAAGTAGGGAGGATATCCCAAGGGAGAATATATGGTAGAGGAAGATCTTAGGACAAACTTCTGAACCCACATTAGATAGATGCCCTATAGAAGACTGGAGAAATAAAAGAATGACCCAGAAAATACAATGTACTTGATTATTAATTTCTATTTCAGTTAGAGTAAAATGACTGTTGTTATTTTCATGGAACTCTGCTTCCAGAGTTCTCCAGCAAGATAGTAAGTGATGACAGTTAGTGAAAGTGCTATCAACAATTCATATTTATATCCTTGAGGTGAAATCATCTTATTTCAACACATCACATTCTCACTGAATTCCACATTTAGTAGATGATAAATGCAAGATGCTTTTTACAATCTGGCTGTTGGCTTGATGCGTTTTGTTAGCAAAACACACAGAAACTGCCAAGATGAGAGAGAGTGGCCTTTGTTAAATCACTCCAAGTGTCACCATAACTACAGTATATTTTCCTAAATTGGTGGATTTTCTCTTAAGAAAATAAAAACTCATTCAAGTGTTTGACTCATAGTGTATTGAGGCTTTATAATTTCTCCTATCAACAAACTTTGCTTATATATATATATGAATCATTTTCTAATTCACAGGATTAAGCCAAAATGACAACTGCTCAATTTGACTGTCAATACTGCACAACATCACTTCTTGGGAAGAAGTATGTATTAAAGGATGACAATCCATACTGCATTTCATGTTATGATCATGTCTTTTGTAACTATTGTGAGGAGTGCAAAGAAGCAATTGAATCAGATTCCAAGGTAGGTCTTATCTCAATTCACAAAATTATTGCATATAAACAGCAGACACATGCTTTAGAATGCCTCTTTTTCTTTACTGGACTGTTACTCTATTGCTCTGCTGCTGGATATAAGGATTTTCAAAGTTACCATCAATCAAGTTCTAGGCACCATGCTTAACACTGGGAAACATAACTTTAATCCTCTCAGTGATCTTAGGATATAGTTTAGGATGTTAAATATTACATTATTCGCTCAAAGTTACACAGATAAAATATTGAGTTATTTCTGGAATGACAAGAATCTAAATGCATAAGTACATAATTCAAAAATCTGTATTTTCTTACTTTAAATCAGCATCTCACCACTAAACCCCTAGTGCCTTGATATTTTTCACGCCTAAAGCCCATTCCTCCCATGATGCACATTATCGTATTTTTTTCCTTTCTCTTCATTTTTTTGCCTTTGTTTTAGTTAGATGATTTTGAGATTTTGTTTAGTTAAATATCAAACAATAATAGGTTATGACAAAAGCAAAAATCATTTCATAATAATTCTTTCTTATTTATAAAGGGGAAGTAGAAGAAATTAGAAGAAACAGGAGAGAGTCCATTTATTTTGTCTGTTGTTAGTGACCAACCAAGAAAGCCCCAGGCTCTAGCTCTTAATTGACCCCATAGAGTCTCCTCTTTATGGGTAGTAGTATCAATAACAACTTTCCTTCAAGCTACCAGCACAACATTACTGACACCAGAGTCCCAGGAGTGTTCAGTTTTCTCTTATCAAATGCCCTGTTTTGTCGTAAATACATTTAATTAACTTTATTCACTGTCTCGAAGGATCTTTGTTACAAAGGCCGGCACTGGCACGAGAGATGCTTCAATTGTGCCAAATGTAATCACTCTCTGGTGGAAAAGCCTTTTGTTGCCAAGGATGAGCGCCTGCTGTGCTCTGAGTGCTATTCTAATGAGTGCTCCTCCAAGTGCTTCCACTGCAAGAAGACCATCATGCCTGGTAAGATGACAGGGGAATTCTTGTGTCTAACTGAAGCTGCAATGCTTTGAATTAAGTCCAAGCCTGGGAAGAATATAGAGGCTTATTAGCCCTTATTAGACCCTGCTTTTGAGAAAGACAGCTTTCTTGCTATCTCTTGATCTCATTTAGTAGAAATAAAAAGGTTATCTTTCTCTCTTGCCCAGGTAAATTACAGTGTTCTGTTTATTTTCATGAACTTAAACCATGGAAACTTTTTGAACCAGACTCTGATAGAATAAAGATAAAATTTATACCAATAATACTAACACTGCATTAAACATCCTGTTCTAGACAAAACCAATGGCACCCGAAAGCATTCTGTCACAGGAGAATGGAGCCAACCATTATTTTGTAGCTTGACACCAACTAGTTTTGAGGGTCAATCATCTTCATTCTCTCTTAGAGAATATAAGGATCCATAAAAATCATTAAGCTTTTAGGCAAGCACTGATTCTCCATGTTTTGATCCTCTTCTCAATCCATATAGACAGCAACTTAAGAACATGATTCTCTCTTATATTCTTATAATGGATTCAAAGACTTCCTAGGAGACCATAACTGCACAACATCAATCTAAAGAGATCATTCCCCCAGCATTTCTAATATCCCTATAATGATGATTATGGCCAAATTTACCTGAACCACAAGCAGCCTCTCAGAGTCTCTACTCATAGTACTTTAACATCGCAAAATTGTAGCTTACATGGCAGAAGAAGTTTCAGTGAAAGAGTGATTCACTGTCATCATGGCTGAACTCTATTTACTCTTTTTTTTTCCAGATAAATGTTTTGGAAATCAACAAAACATTTTCTTATAAGATCAATTAGTTGATTCTCTTAACTTCAAAATATATATTTTAAGTAATTTGACATATCTTTGCTTGAAAGAAAATAAAGTTATACTTGATTTGTACTAACAGATTCTTACTTCTGGGGTACAGGTTCCCGCAAAATGGAATTTAAGGGGAACTACTGGCATGAAACCTGCTTTGTGTGTGAGCATTGCCGACAGCCGATGGGAACTAAACCTTTGATTTCCAAAGATAGTGGCTATTATTGTGTGCCATGTTTTCAGAAGGAGTTTGCTCACTACTGCAGCTTTTGTAAGAAGGTAATTATCTAAAGAGGGGGAAGCTTGTGGAAACTTCCAGACCATTGCTTTTTAGCCTCACTATATATTTGGAATGAACTGATAATATCATGTTATATCTATCTTTACACATCCATGCCAGTTTGAATTCCAATATGTACAAAAACACCACCTGTCACAGCAAGGAGGACCATCAACTTTGATCACTATAAATTTCCACCCAGAACATGAATTTAATATTCCAAAATCAAGTGATTTGATATTCCAGTTTCATTCACTTGTATAAGATTTCATGTGTCTGTTAGAGGGTATACATCCCTCTTTGAATACAAAATATTTTGTAGAAAATAATTTTTGATCCATTTAGTTTCAGAAAAACAGTTTTGTCTCACAGAGTGATGAAGTGAACCAATTTAAACAAGACGTTTAACTCCTCACATTATGTCTCAGCAACATGAACGTTTTCTTGGATTGAAGCTTTTCTGTTTCTAAAGGCTAGTTATGCAAGGCTCAAGAGAGTGATGAGATCATGAGGGAAATTCATTAGACAGAAAGACAGAAAGAAGGTTAAGAGCTTTGACTGGTTTCTTTCACTTTGCTTGCAGTCCCAGAGGATCATGTAGGACACTCTGACTTGGATACCCATTGAAAATACATTTTTCAATAGAAAAAAATTCTTTTTTTCAAGTAAATATTGTCCAATTATTTTATTCTTTAAGCCTTTATGTGAAAAAGTTGCTCAACTCCATCACCTTGATAAATCTGTCTGTAGTCTAAAAATACGTATTGATGTTCTCAAAAAAATCCTTCACCTGTGAGGCATTATAAGTTTAAAATAGCACTATAAATTGTGCTGAGAAAGTTGAATCATTAAAACACATTGGATTAGTACAGTGGTTTCTAAACATTTTTTATTTATGGGCTACTTTGGCAAATATCTTAAGACCTTTTGTATACTTGCATCTGGACATCTTGAAGTCTCATTAACACTTTCTACAATTGCATATACAAACATGGATGCACACACGGCACAGAAATATGCATGCAGTAATTTTCTAGGTATATTTAAAATACTACCTCTGCATTGGAGAAGGCATCAACAAACTCCAATTTACAATTATTCAAGTATATAATGATGGTTGAAAGTTACAAATTATAGTAATATGACATAAAACTATCTTATACCTAAGACTTCCATTACTCTACCAGAAACTCTGACTTAGAAAATGACTTTACAAGCAACAGTCAGACCCTATGACCCTGTGAGATGAAGCTCCAAAGAATTACTAGCCAATGACATGCATTGAGAAACAGATGCTGGTAATAAAATTGATAGATTTATTTTGAGGGACAACTAAGTTGACTATACTTGATCTATGTTTCTTAAAGAATTATGTGAAAATATTAATGAGACTTGTAGGGATTGCCTTAAAATCATTTATTTGGCATGCAATATAAAGTTTCTTTTGATGCTGTAAAGATTTAAGGAGGAAACTTCTCTAATACATCAGGTTCTGAGCTCTGTTTAGAGCCAAATCACTGGCATTTCCCAGGTTATGGGAGCCTGTCCTATATTTAGGACATGTTATGAAGTCACCAAACATTTATGAAATGTTTTTATGGGTAGTAGACAGATCCTGATATGCCAGATTATTTTCTATTTAACTTTTGAAACCACAAGTCTTTTAACGAAAGCCTGATATAAATGTTTCTGATCAAGACGACCCAAGATTAAGAAAAACAATTAATTTCAACCCAATCAAAGACTAAATATAAACAAAACAAAATAGAAAAAAAAAGCTACTTGACAATCGGCCCCTTAAAACTTTTTTTTATAAGTTTTTTGTGCAGCTAAAATTTATTTTTTCTCAAACAGCAAGAAACCTGAAAATGTAAGTTTTTTAAATTAAACTTCTCAAGGTTCAAATAGAGTATTCTGTGATTCACTGGCTGTTATATACTGAATGCAAAATCATTATTGCATCCACTTTGCCAGAGAAGAAACTTGTTCTAAATCCTGGGACTGATCAGTGGCAAAATCCAATCTTAGATATTAGACTTCATCTTAGCCCGCCTGCCTCTTCAAAAAGAAAATAATCACATGCAAACTATTTTTCGTGTTCTGAAAAATCCCTAATTAAATAGCCTTTGCTTTACTTATCAAGGTTTTTGCTGTGAATACTTTTTTCAAGCTTTGAATCTTTTAAGTGTTGCCTGCTAATCATTTGATCAAACAAATCAAAGGAATCTTGAATTCTGCTGTGCCTTCTATAAGGCATTTGAAGTTAATAGGGAGTATTTTAAATTGCTTGTGTTTATACAGAACATCACATTTCCCATTTACTTATTTAAAATAGTATAATTTTCCTTTAGGAAAAATAACTTTTCTTTTAAATATCTTTAATTTGTAAGAGATTCATTATAAGATTTTGAAATATCTTTAGAATAATGTTTTCAAAAGTCTGTATCATAGGCAAATAACACTTTTTACTTTGTCAGCAATATAATGGCTTAGAATAGGCTCTACATTTTCTATATCTATTTAATTGAATGCAGAGATTACAAGAACAATCTTTGATACCACCGTTCTTCAGCCATTATAAGACATTTACATGAGCACATATTTGGTTCCACAGCTATTCCAGAAGTTCAATAGCCATGGGTTTGAAAGAAGATATGACTTAAAAAGTGTTGTACAAGAAGAGATATCCGATATTTACCCATGTCATTCTAAAGATAAATGTTTCTGCCTTTTAAAAAGTAGAATCCATGAATTAAACTAGTTTAGAAAAAAAGATGCATTATGGAGGAATAATAACCATCTCTGATAAAACCTTAGCACATCGCACGTAAAGGCGCGTGCAACCAGTGTTCATTACCTAGAGTCCTAAAGCTGAAAACTCAGGCAGTTGCCCATAGTCTCCCATTTGTTCTAGATACAATGTTGAATTGCTTTCCAAACAATTGTTCCCCTTGGAATTTATACATTTATTCAACAAGGACTTATTAACTATTTATCAATACTAAGTAATCTCTCTTCAGAAGTGTATCAATGTTTAAGAACACTGGCTGCAGGTTAGAATGTTTGCTCTGTGATCTTGGCAGGTAACTTAACCACTCTAACTCTAAGTAGTTGCTTATCTCTTCAGGAGGAAAAAAATTATCTCTACTGTGGAGCAGTATTGAGAATGTTAATAGGTCATCCTTTAGCTCAGGGCTGAGGACTGAAAAAGCACTTAAGAAATATTAGCTATCACTAGCAGATGATGGTGCTTATCAATTCCACTCAGGGTTGCCACTGCTGAATATTCTTGAACCTGGAGTAAAGCTTCCAAGAAAAAAAACTTTTTTTCAGCATCCTTAAAAGGTAAACATAAAAATAAGAACATAGTAAAAAAATATTTCAGCTCTAATGGCAGATCTTTGAAGACCAACAAGAAAGTCATAGAAAGGTGAGCAAAGGAATTACCAGGCAACTTCTTTTATATCTTCCTGGATCCATTATGGTCCTGCTTCTTTTCTGTTCTATTATGGAAGAAAAATTAGGATATTTCTCACTAGTTCAATTTAATCCCTACAACCTTTTGCTTTTCATATCAATTCAAAAAAATTATAGGAAAAGGACATCCTGACATAAGGTGATTGAGTAGCCCAAACCACATGTGGACATAGAAGAGAATCACGAAAGTTCTGAATTGTAATGGCTCTCACAGTCATTGATGTTTTGTGATCCTTTGGCAGGTGATAACTTCAGGTGGGGTAACGTTCCGTGGTGAGCCATGGCACAAAGAATGTTTCCTGTGTAGTGGCTGTAGAAAAGAGCTCTGTGAAGAAGAATTTATGTCCAGAGATGATTATCCATTCTGCTTGGATTGCTACAATCGTCTTTATGCCAAAAAGTGTGCAGCCTGCACCAAACCCATTACTGGTGAGTTCTTCAGTTTAATACAGTCTTACCATGAGATAGTTACAGCTAAGTAAATGCTATCTAGTTAATTTAAGAAATACAAGTGAAAAATGGATAATTTTTTTCTTATGTTTCCTTTTGAGATAAACACACATGAGTACTCATTTATAAATGTACATATTACACAGACCCCTCAAGACAAGTATAGAATATAATTTGGGTAGCTGTACTCTGTAGAGGGTAACCAATGCTAAACTTAATGGTACTGGCTCTAAGGAGTGTAATAGTCTGGGAAAAAAGGAGAACAGGATCGGCTGAGAGGTCAGAAAAGATCTTCACGAGGAAGACTAATCTAAGACAGACCTTTAAGAATTTGAGTGGGAGGAAGAGATACTTAGAAATCAAAGTCCTGCTTAATTCTAAACAAGGGTGAGGGGCCTTAAAATAGAAAATTTTTTTATTAACTGTAAGCATTGCACAAAAATCCAAAGCTGTATTAATTAGGGTAACATAGATTAGGAATAATTAAACTTCATTTTAAGATGATTCTAACAAATGCATTATTATCTTTCCTGTATTCACTTACAATAAGTTGTAATTATAAATAGATGAAATAAAACAAGATAGCATTCTGCTGAAGAAACAAAGTACATGTGACATGATTTGAAAATAATATAAATGGTAAATCGATCTGTGTTAACTAGATTTTCAAAGCAAAAAACGCATTACATTTTCCTTAGAGACACTTCTAAAATGTTAATCCTATAGTAAAGGAACTGAAACTAACATGACACCTGAGGAACCCAGCAGCTGTCCTTTTATGCAATTTGTATCATTGAATAATGTGGCAGAATTCCCAACTCCTAGAATTCCTTGATTATGTTTCCTTTTCTTAAATTCAGTTTATGTAACATAGAATTACAGATTATTTTATCCCTCTCCTCCTCCTTCATCTTCAAATATATTACAAAATAAAAGTTGAATCTTTACGAATCTTTAAAGAAAGAAAACAGTTTCACTGCAAGCCCAGCTTGGCAGGCTTTCACGGACTTGCAGGGGAGGGAGAGAGTTACATGGGTAAACACAGTACAGTCCTGTTTATCTATAGAGGGCACCATGTTTTTTAGAATCTCACACTGGCCCAGAGGCTACCTCTGGCAGCAGGCATGTTTTTTTGGCCTGTACATGTTTGGAAACTGTAATGTAATGTAATGTAATATAAAATCCATCTCTGTACCAAAAATAAATGGAGAGCCTGTCAGGGGTGAGACGACTACCCTTCTACTTTCTGGTTGAGTCACTGTCATATGGAGCTAAGTGGCTGCCCCCTTGTGTAGGGCCTGTCTCTGTTCCCCACACCTTGTTTCCATCACTCAGCTACATCACCTTTTAGCCCTATCAAAAACTTGCTTTTATAATTTCATATGATAAGTCTCCAAAGCTAGGGCTCTTAACCACTCTACTCTCCTGCCTTTTACACATCTGGCAATTCCTGTAGTCAAAAGAACAAGCCATTGTCTTTACTGGTTTTAGCTAGAAAATGGGACTTCCAGAAATGCAACAGTATTTGGAGCTCCAAAATCTTCCTCTTAGAATCTGCCATCATAGTCCAACGCATTAAGTAGACTTATTCTAGAACCCTTTTGTGGGGGTTAGGAAAAAAAAAGAGTGGCTTTTAGGATGAAATGAGAAAATTAGACAACTCAAAATGGGTTTGAAAACTTTGGACGACCCAAATGGCTAATACTAGTTTGTAAAGAATCTACACAAACCCTGAACTTGATGAGTTTCAATTCTGATCCATAATAGAGTCATGTGTCTAAATGATTTTTTCTTATGGGTTGTTGCTGGTCGATCACTGAGCCCAGCTTTCTAAGGCTCAGACAGCAAAACCACATTGCTCTGCATGTAACACAAGAATAATTAGGGATAAGAGATTTGACTCAAAAGTAATCCAAATGAGGATTATGTATTTAATCCAGAATACATAATTTAGTCTTTTGATAATTATCTTAATCTTCTTTTGGCTTAGTGACAGAGATACCAGAGACTATAATAGCCTGCAAAAACTATTAACTCACTACAATATTTTTTATCTGATTTTTAAACATATATATTTATATATAGATAAGTCCTATAATAGAATTTCTTTAAAACGGAGCTATTTAAACTACTGTACCATAGAGAATTCTTATATTGCCATATATTTATCTTCTGAAAGTTGCACATTCATGCAAACAAAGTCACCCTAAGGAACTACTTTATAATGTCTTCAAAATACTGTTTTAAATTAACTAAATCTATAAGTTACCAGGTATAATTTTTTTAAAACCCATCACAATGTATTTGATTAATCTGAGCAACTCAGAGTATAACTATATATATTTTTTTCTTCTCCTCTAAGATAGGATTGATTAACTTGTCTAACTTTCTGAGATAAATGAAACAGCTTCATGTAGCGAGAAGTGCTCTGGATAAGGGGGTAAATTACCTTGGTCTTGCTTCTGCCTCTGACTATTGTGTGACAATGGGTAAATAATTTGCCTCTGAGGCCCTTATTTGCCTTATCTGCAAAATGAGGTGTTGGACGGAATTATATCTTAGCTTTCTGTTTATTTTGACTAAAAAGAGTTTCAAATGTTATGATTTCTTCAGAAAGGGATGCTAACGTTTCATGTGATTTATTTATTTTTTTTATAAAAGGTAAATTCAGACTTAATTTGGTAAAATTAAAAGCATAGGCTCTGAAACCAGTCAGTCTAATATTAAATACAGATCTGCCACTTACCATCTGGGTGATTTGGGCAAGTGGTTGAACTCTCTGTCAATTTTTACATGCAAAGTAGGGTTGATGATAATATCTATCCCATGAAGGGGAGGTGAGAACTCTATGAAGTAATACGTGTGAAGGGCTTAAATAGTGACTGGGTCATCTTCAAGTGCTCAACAAATGCTAGCTCTTGTTCTACTAAATTTTCAGGAGAAATAAAAGCAGGTAAAACAGGTACCAGAGACCTGTTTTCTGGATGACTTTCTCACTGCAAATGACCCTCATGACCTGAGAGGAGTAAACTTATCTAAAATTGAAACAATTTATAAACATCCCACATGTTGAATTAAGCCTATCTTAAATTCCTGCTCCCAGGTTCTTCTATTTTTTCTTCTTTATAATATTATAGAATTACTTTATATTTGCCACTGTACAGGTTTACTAATAAAATCAAGAAAATTTCATGATAATCAAAATGCTAGATGTGTAATGATTAGTTTTATGAACAGAGATGATTTATGTATATATAGAACATTATTCTTACAGTCAGCTTATTAATGTTTTGATAACATTAAAAGAATTAATAGATTCATCACTGATTTACTCTTGTTAGAAAGTAATGACAGCATCAAAAATAGCAAGCTATAAATTTAATCAAGGAAAGTAGAGGAATTTGAAGTAAATTTATCTATGAACTAGTAAATAGTGTGTAAAGACATCAAAAAACATTTCTAGGATGGAAATAAAAGTTTATTACCATATTTAGTGTATTTGAAATAAAATGTCTATTCACTCTTTTGCTTCACCATCTCAAATGGCATATTTGGAAATTATATGTGAATCAGCACATGGACTATTTTAGCCTTATTATATCGGTAATAAGCAAATCACAGGAAGTTCTTAGCAGTAAGATCACTTAGCAAATAAAAAAAAGACTCAAATCTAAGGCGTCCCAACCTCTTCCTAATTTCTAGACTTTTTCTCCCTTTCTACAACTCTTATAATAAATCAATTCCTTGAACTGCACCCTGGATTCATATTAGAAATATAAAGATAGAGTCTCACTGAACTTAAATTCTACTACCTTTTTTTAGAAGCTCCATGGCTCAAGTAAGTCCCAAGCTAAAGTGCTGGAGGCTGACAAGACACTTCTTAGAAATTAATCATTAAATAGCCTGGCCTAAGTGGCCAGAGTGATCAGATTCACAGATCTTTGTCACAGATCTTTGTCACAAGCCCAGGCTGAAGTTGTCTCTGGGCAAGGAAATAAGGTCGTCTCATTAGGCTAGCTACATGATAATCTGGGCGAGTTCTCTATTTGGGTTTTTGGAAATTGTGTCCCAAACCATAACATGACCATGAGACTTTATCCTAAATAAAATTAAATATGTAAGAAGAGAGCTAAAAGTCATTAAAACATCAGACTTCAGGCTGGGAAGTACACATTTATTTTATGTTATCTTAACTTTGACTGTGAGCAAGAAAGAGAAAGATATTTATTTATATTTAGATATCTCTGACTTGAAAACCTACCTTCTTCCCACAGCACACTATATTTCCTTGTCTGTCTTACAACCCTTATCTGTTTCCCAAAACATGCTTCGTATACCCAGATTCTACCTACTTTTGTAGATTATGGGAAATTTTGGCTGAGAATCAGGCTGAATATCAGAGGAGAAACTTGCAGATGGGTGACATTCCCAATGTGAGCCACCGGTGCGCAGCATTCTGTTTTAGGTTACTTGCCTCTACATAGTCTTGCTCATCGCTGTATCTCCAGTTCCTAGAGGAGTTCCTGATAGAACGCTGCATCTATTCATTGAAAAAAAAAAATAGATTATTCTTTTTCTCCAATTCCTTTACAGGTCTCAGAGGTGTCAAGTTTATCTGCTTTCAAGACCGCCAGTGGCACAGCGAATGCTTTAACTGTGGAAAGTGCTCAGTCTCCTTGGTGGGGGAAGGCTTCCTGACCCAGAACAAGGAAATCTTCTGCCGCAAATGTGGCTCCGGGGCTGAGACTGACATTTAGAAGGAGATAGTCCTTCCGCACCTAAAATCCACCTTGCTTTCGTTCTCACTAAATCCAGAACTTGGTTGAAGTAGTATTTCTGACTTACCTATTAGAAAATATTAACATAGAGTTTATAGTGTGAGAGTTTTTGCACATATTCTGATTGAACTGCATTATAAGAGCTCCAAAAAGGTACAGTCTAACAGAAATGAATATGTACTCAATCATAAGACACCTCTCCTTGCAAAATACTGCACTCTGCTGTTAGAAACATAGGAAAATATCTCTTTATCATAATCAAGTATATGACCTATACGTAGAAGTCATGCATGTTATTACCGAAGACAAATGATTTTCAAAACTGCAGAGTAAAAAGGAAATTAAGAGATCAAATTGAAAAGCATATGTAAGATCGTTTGCATTTCTAACAAGCTAGTTACACATAATGTGATGGATTGGCTATGAATAGTAGGAGAACAACACTGATCAGCAAAAAGATTAAAGAATTCTGTCATTTTGTCATTTTAATGCTTGTACATACAGATTCCGAAAAAACAAAGCTGCAATTTGCCCTCATCCACACTGCTTTCACAGCTGGTTGGTTCCTATGTTTAATCAATGGAATTTGAGAATTGTGGGCACTATGGCTCTCATAGTCTACATAGATATAAAGGGTTCTTTCTACTTAGGACAATCAAAACATAGATTTCAAGGCATTTTGTGTTAAATATATTTTCAAAACCCACAGTGATTTTTCTAAATACTTACAGATTCCATGAAAGAAAATGTCTATTCTTTCAAATAAGCTAACCAGGATAATCATTGTTTCCAAAGGCAAAACTTTAAAGTAAATAGATCATTAAATCATCACTTGTGGAAATGAGTTTTGGGGAAGGAATTGAGTGTGGGAACATGATTTTCATCCAGATATCTAAAGGCATAATAGAATGCATAATTAGCTCTGAGCTTCATGCATTTTGACTTCTAAAATTACATAGATGATTAATGGAAAGATATAAAAGTAGGTTTTAAAGAAATCCAGTAATAATAAGAACCAAGAAAGAATAATTCACTGCTGGCAATTCAGGACCTGTAAAGCAGTAGAGTATAGCAATGGGGGCTGTAGAGGACCCCACACATGTTCTTCCACCCCTGTGCCACCTACCTCACACATGCCGACTATGTCCCAGAACTTCAGCCTCCTCCTGCATGACCCAGAGGTGCACTCCCAACCCTAAGCAACCATTCTAAAATTACATTAGTTTTTATTGGTTGTAAGAGAAGTAACAGCCTTAGTGAAAAATCTGTCACCATATATTTATCAACTGATGATGATCCTACCTAGCTGCTTCTCTATAATATTTTTCACATTATGTGGGACAAATGGAAAGTACCCTCTGCTCTCTATGGTCAATTATTACCCTTTTTAAAAGTGTCACTTGGTTGAGATAAAAGGAGATTAGAAGAAAAAACCCACATAGTCATAACATTTTTATGTATCTACTCAGATTACTACATGGTATTAAAGGTTCTGACTGAAATTTAATTATATATTGTGGCTGATCACAGAAGATTAAAATAACATGACGGGAAACTCAAAGTAGTTATGGAAACAATTTTTGAAATAGTTTAAAATGCAAGAACATTTGGAGATGCTAACATTTTAGATACTAGTAAAAGGTCAGGCTACATAGGTTACTTCAAGGATATAATTGTCTCCTTTTGTACTAATGCCAAGATAGTTTCTCATATTCACTTTATAAAATGTAAGAAAAACTATCAGTATTTTTCCTTGTTTGTTTGAAATTGCACTTGTGGAACTAAATATTCCAATTGTTCTATGAGCTACAAAACAATATAGTTCATTACATATTTAGAAAACCAAGCATTCGATGTCTGGATAGATATACAACATGTAACAATTGTCTTAGTTAACCAATTACATATAAACATACAAGATATAATGTTTTCTTAGTTAATCAATTGTTAATATTTAGGCATTTTGCAGGGATGGGGGACAGTGAGTATGCAAATGGTCTGGCTTGCATTTTATTTGTACAATTAAAATTCATGAAATCATTTCCAAGATACAGATGTTGTTATTCTTTGATATAGTATATATAGTTTTGCATATAAATTTCATATTTAGAATGTAGCAATTAAAATGAAAATGTTATATCATATACTACAGTTGATTTCAGTTCAGTAAAGGGAAAAGCTTTCTAACTGACCCATTTAAAGATGGAACTGACTGCCACAGGAAGCAGTAGTCTCCCAGTGATTCAAGGAGTGGCATCTGCACAGGCAGGGAAGTAGTTAGAAGCAAATCCTGTATAATAACAACTGGATAGCTTGGAAGTAACAGAAACTGTGCCAAAGAGCAAGAAGAAATGATATTGCTAAATAAGAAAGGATCAGATGAAGAGAGAATATTAACTCTTAGACTATATCATGCAAAGAAAGTTATTAATTGTTCTTAAATAGAAGAGAAAAAGCATTACAACAGTGTTTGAGAAAGATTATATTAATGATTCTGTGTGGCCTAGAACTGAAGAAGATAAGGTTCAAAAGTCTATGTCTCTTAATGAAGTAATATGTTCAGTTAGTGGCAATGGAAGTAAAAACAGAAAAGCAATAAGTAATGCAGACCATATTTGTCAGAGCTATATTTGCCAATATAGATGAGTATGTGAGTCAATAAATCAAAATATTTTATGTTGCCGTGTAGGAATGAAAAATGACAAAGAAAAATGCAGAGAAGAATTTCTGCTTCCCTGATAACAGATAGGGCGCCCAAGGATTCAATATCCACTTAACCAATGGATCTTAGAATAATTAAGATCTGTTAGTTAAACAGTGTGATAGTGCTACAATCATGAGTTCAAAACTCACATAGTCACTATAACTTAAAAAAATTATGTTGCACATTGGTGTGAAAGATTGCGAACCATTGTAAAAATGCATAGCATTAATAACAAATGGCCTTGGTTAAAAATCACCACAAAACTTAGTACCACAAAAGAAAAATTACTCTAAAATGTATGTCTGATATTAGTTACATCATTTTTTAATTTAAAAAGGTACTTTTTAATCTACTTGAGATATTAATAATAATTCATATTTTAAATAAAATAATTGTTACAGTATATTTTAGATATATTTAATTGAGTACATAAGTTTTTCCCAAATACATTTTTATATAGATGTTTATTACTGAATAATATAGTTTTTCTTTGTTTTTCAAATTGTGGCTTTCAGAAGTTTCTTATGCCAAATAAATTTGTATAGTACATATTTCTCAAATTGTTTTTAGATCTTTATTTTTATATTAACTATGCAGGAAACAGAGTAGGTATGCAATAACCTTGTAGTGATTCCTACTCAAAGGAAGTATGATGACTTTTATCTTCTGGTCCCATCCATTTTTACAACACCCTAATTAACTATATGTTCAGACATTACTTCAGGGCATTAATAAATAAATAACAGAATTGATTTTTGTCTGACACAAACAGTAATGCCTTTTCTCTAAACTACATCTGTGCTCTTTCTTACAGTGAACAAATTTTAAAATATTCTAAGCTAAGAATTATTTTATTTATAATTTCTATGATTCTAAATATATTCTATCGCAAATAACTCACTTCAACTGTTTTTTTCTGTTTTGACTGAGATCATCTTTGCTAATCTCCTATTATTTCTACATAATAGGAATTGTTAGAACTCAGAGGTTATATACTTTTATTTTATCTAAAAAAAAATTAGTGTCTGTAACACAAGCCTTCACGATACATTAGCTAGTCCATACTAGTTAGGTTCTCTCCAGAGCTATATTAGATTAAGCCACTTAATGTCAGAACGTGTCTCACAGAGAAATATTTGGAAGAACATATCTCACCAGACATTGCTAGTTAATTTTTTAAATCACATGGCTTTGAAATATAGTGAAATTCTTGTGGGTGCTCAAAAGGTAAACTCTATGTCTTGGAGTTGTGTTTATTCAATGAAAAGTCAGTAAATCAATAGAAATGATACTTGCTAAAATATCACTTTTATCCTGAGTCCCTTTCCCAGAAGCATCAGATCTTTAGATCATTATTCAGCCAGAAACATTTCAAGAGTCAGTTAGGATAACTATGAAGAAATGTTTGGGGAACTTTGAGGTTCTCTTTCCAAGAAGAAGTAAAGACTTGGAGAAAATCTCATAAGACTGATTGACCTTACAAATTCTCTGAAGTCACTATAACATTTTAGACACTAGTAAAAGGTCAGGCTACATAGGTTACTTCAAGGATATAATTGTCTCCTTTTGTACTAATGCCAAGGTAGTTTCTCATATTCACTTTATAAAACGTAAGAAAAACTATCAGTATTTTCCTTGTTTGTTTGAAAATGCACATGTGGAACTAAATATGCCAATTGTTCTATGAGCTACAAAACAGTACAGTTCATTACATATTTAGAAAACCAAGCATTCGATGTCTGGATAGATATACAACATGTAACAATTGTCTTAGTTAACCAATTACATAACAAAAGAATACCAAGGAGCAAGGATACTAAAATCTTTATTTGAACCATATAATTCAAGAGAACTTAAGAGATGAGTCCTTCCACTCAATCATCCATGTGGCTCCTCAGTAGGTCCTAAAATGCATCATCCAGAGAGAATTGGAGAATTTCTTTTTCAGAATTCTGAACATTCTGAATTTTTCCAGATAACTGGCTTTAAGATCAGATACCCAATGGGGTTGGGGTAGATATTTCTCAAATTAGGAATCAAAAAGGAGGAGAAAGAAAAAGAAGAGACCCATGTTCCCGTTTAAGTATAAAAGAAAGAATTTATGTGTATTTACAATGACTGGATTATATGCCTCTGTGGTTGAGAAAGTGAAAAGCTCACTGTGATAGAATTATGATCTATGTCACAGAGGAGCAAATACTTATTTGGGTCAAATACTTTCCCACGAATGGTAACAAACTCATAAAGTCAATGTCCATAAAGGGTTCTCTGAATGAGGAACATTAATGAGCTCAACAGACATCCATTCAGTGACTCAAACAGTGACATTAAATGCCATTCCCACCACATGCAAAAACAAATATCAAGTTTAATATTTATGGAAGTCCACACACTGAATCCCAAAGGCTTATTCTTTCTTTATACAAATTGTAGCCTGTCCTTGGTTTATCTCTGCATCATTTATGAAGCTGTTTATCTGAGAACTCTAATCCAAGTTTGCAAATAGGAAATAACTGGGGGAGTATATATCTAAAGGAAAAATAGAAAAAAAAAGGTATAAAAAATTAACATTCCTGAAAAAAATAGAAAATTAAATTGAATTTTTAAAACTTTTCTCCTTATATAATAAAACTTTCCCACAAACAATGAGTTATGCAAAGGAAGCAAAATAAATGAACAAAAAACATTTTTTGATAAATATTAGACTCAAAAACTATAATTTGGTATCTCTCTCCTCTCTTTAAGGAGAATTACTTTTCAGATGCCACCAATGGATATGTAGTACTAAAGTCAGTTACTTTCAACCTCTTATGCTCACATGAAGTATTTTGTATTATTGGCCTTTCCTGTTCCTTTAAAATCATTTCACTATGTATATGTGTATCAAATTATACATTATTACTATGTATGTGTATAACTCATGTTGTACACCAAATATATATAACTTTTGTTTTTCAAAATACATTTTTTAATGGAAAATAACAGAATGGCCACAGGCAGTTCCTATTAGGTGGTCCGCAGAGAAATCTTGGAAACTGATCTTCTCAACTAGTAACGACATTAAATATTTTCATATCGTTTATGAAAATTTCTTTTAATGTTTAATACATTCGGGTCATTACTTTCATACACTAGTAGGTAGAGAAAAGTATTTCATGAAGGCAATTTGGCAATGAATATAAAGAAAGCCTTAAGTTTTTTCATACATTTTGACCAAGAAATTTCAGTTTCTAAGAATTTATACTGAAGAAATCATTGGAGGGCACCATCAACATTTCAGTACTGGAATGTTTACTAAAGTATTTTTTTTTAAGCCCCAGACAGAAAACCAACTTAAAGGTTCAAAATAAAAAAGAAATTGTGGTACTTATTTACAATAGAATACTTTAAAAGAAGCCATCAAAAAATAATTTTAATGCTGCTTAATGACATGGAAAGAAGTTTATGGCATAAGATTGAGTAGAAATAGAATATTATAAAATAACATGTATGATATTATCCAATGTGGCTAAATTAATTTATGTGTGAAGAAAAACTGCAAAAAAGTACAATAAACCATTAACATTAGCAAAATATCTTTCTTCCAATGGCATCCATGACAATGGTCTCTCATATATCCCCTAAAACTCTTCTTTTTTCATTGGTATGCCATCCTTTACTTATTTCTTTAACCAGTATTCATAAATATTATCTCCTCAAACTTATTTTTCTACACTTACTCTGCCAATGAAATCTAGTTTTATAATTTCCACTGCCTTTTCTGTATAGCTGAGCCCAAATCGATGTGTCCTGCCTTAAATTCTCTTCTGAGTTCCAGACCTACATTTCTCTCTGTCCTTTGGACATCTGCAACTCAATGTTATGTGGACAGCTCATGATACCTTTATTACCTTTCTTATGAATTCCACTTATCTTCTTACAATCTGCATCTTAGTTAATGTGTTATCTAAACAGCCTTTAGAATTTATGTCTTGGGCACATAAAAAGATGTTCAACATGATTAGCCATTAGAAAAATACAAACTAAAACCACAGGACACCATTTCACATGGACTTCAATGGCTATGATATATAAGACAGGCAATAAATAAGTGCTGTTAGGATATAGAGAAACAGGAACCCTCAAACACTGCTGGCAAGAATGTAAAATGAGACAGCCACTTTGAAGAACAGTTGGGCAATTTCTCAAAAAGTTAAATATAAAACTACCATGTAATCGAGCGATTCTACTCCTAGGTATCTACCTGAGAGAAATGAAAAGACACGTCCACACAAATGTTATGTCAGCATTATTCAAAATAGTTAAAAAGGGGAACAACTCTAATATTCAATTGCTAAATAAATAAACAAAACATAGTATAGCCATACAATGGAATATCATTTAATCGTGAAAAAGAATAAAGTACTGCTACAAGTGACAACATGGATGATCTTTGAAAACATTATGCTAAGTGAAAGAAGCCAGACAAAAACGGCCACATAGTGTATAGTTTAATTGGCATGAAATGTCCAAAAAAGGCAAATTTATAGAGATGGAAAGTAGGTTTGTGATTTCCTGAGGCTGAGAGTGGGAATGGGGACTCATTATAAGTGGGCCTGAGGGATATTTATAGAGGGGGATGAAAATATTCTAAAACTGGTTTATGATGATGGTTGCACCACATGGTAAAATTATTAAAAATCATTGATTTGTATAATTTAAATGGTATGTTAATAGGAAAAGCTATCAAAAGGAGCTATTTCTGTTTGAGCATAGAGAGTAATCCCTAGACATGTGATGTCATTTCAGATTGATTTCTCTCTCAAGGTTCCTTTGCATACATTGTATTTACTTGAAGAAAACATACAGGAAAAGTATGTATAGCAGGACAAAACACACTCTCCCATGAGGGCTATAAAGCAGTTTTTTGGCCCCTCCGTCTCCCTTATCCCTTACATCTAAGTCCTGTAAGAAAAACACAATTCTAAAATTTTCCCTTGCAAGCTTTTTTGTTTCCCAAAAATACCATTCCTTTTCCTTTTTCTGTACCTAGAATTCTCTTCCTCTTACCTGCCTGTCAAAATTTTAATCAATCTCTAAAGCCCAGATCAAAGTTGCCTCCTATGTGAAATCTTTACTAATACCCCTTAGAGAAATTTAATCATTTTCTTCATCGTCTTTTACAATGTTATAAGCAGTTTAAACAACATGATTTATATTACAGCTAGGAGTGGGAGGCAATCTAATTAAAAGAGGATGGTCTTTAAGAGCCATAAAAACTGGATTCAGTTCCCAGGTATGACACTTCCTTGGTGTGTGTGACATTTGATAGTTGCTGAACTCCCTGAGCCTCAGTTTCCAATCTTTTATTGGGGGTCTATTACATAAATTTCAAAAAGCAGCTGTGAATATTAAATGATATAAAAGCAAATTGTTTCACATCTGCCTAGAACATATTTAACTTATTAAAATGCCAATGATCTTCACCTTTCTTCTCATCCTCACTCTACCCTTACATCATGCATTTATTCATATTTTATAATCCAGTTCTTTGTAACTGGCACTTGGTAGACAACCAACAAATACTTGCTGAATTGAATTCTAGTTGTGAAAGTGTTATTATTGCTATAATAATATTATTTTTATGTTGATTGTCAGTAACCATGATAAATATGCAAATCTTTTACTACTCACCTTGATCATGTTATTTGGAGTTCCCATGTGAGAAGCAGCTAGACTGCAAATCAACACCTGCAATTTCAAGTATCTTTCTTGAATTTTTTAATTTGATATCACTATTTCCTCTGCCCACAGACTACTAATCTGTAAAGTGTGCTTCTCTCAACCAGCATTTGCATGGGTGTCTTGAGACACTTAATTTTCAGGTGCTCTGGAGAACAACTGCCTTTATCTGAAGTTTCCTCTTGGGACCCCAAATTAAAAATTTGCATTCAACACATAGCTTTTGTGTTAAGCCACACCATCCCAAAAAATGCCTACCAAATTTGAAGTCAATCTGTCCAATAAGTATTGTATCATGTACCTACAATTAAAAATGTAACTGTATTTACTTAAACTGCAAAATACAAACTCCCTGTCTCTCAAAAGTGCAGATAATTTTCCTTTAACTTATCGCTGTGTATATCTAGCTTTGGGCATCTTAAATTCTCTTATTGTACTAGAGCAGCATCCATGGGCTGCCTCTGTCCTCCGATGCATTCCTCCTGTTCTTCATTAAGCTTCTCCATTTCTTGACAATTTCATCTCTCCTATTTCACTGTTCTGTTTCTCTTAATGTGCGTTAATTTTCTCTGGACATAGATTCAGACTATTCACATAATTACTTTGGATGGAATTCCAGAAAATGAACATCAAGGCACATTTCTTGATCTATATTGCCTGGTTCTTAACCAACACTCACAATTTTGCTGCCCTATGCCTCTATATTAAACTCTACATGTGGCTTCTCAGGATGGGATGAGAGAAGTCTACACCTAGCATATATTCAGAGACAGGCCTAAGAGTGAGGAAAATAAAACGCTCTGGGTATTTAAATTTTAATTTAATTTACATTCTTAGGTTTTTCATGAAGACTTTTTGTGCCTCATACAAGGTATGTTTCCAGCTGCTGAAAAGATTTTCACAGCTTGACAGTTTGATACTTTGACAGAAAATATCAAAACTTACAATTTACAACTTACAACTATTTTGATCCCCAAATGTGAAACAAGGTCATTTAACTTGTGGCTCAATTTCTTTTTAAAAATTTTTTTAAAAAAATTAAAATTTATTTTTCAACTACAGTTGACATATTACATTAGTTTCAGGTGTGCAACATAGTAATTGGACATTTATATAACCTCCAAAACGATCACTCTGATCAGTCTAGTACCCATATGACACCATACATAGTTATTACAATATTATTACAATATTCCCTATTCTGTACTTTATATCCCCGTGACTGTTTCTTATAACTGGCAATTTGTGGTTCATTTTCTAATGTAGAATAAATGTTGAAAATTTCTCAGCTAATAATTTTCTTTGTGAATAATTGTAAATCTTAAGGTGAGAGCAACTTCTCCTTCAAATACACCAGATTCTAAATGCAAGTAGTATAGGTTACTCTGCCTTAGCCTCTTCACACCCTCAACAGCAACCTCAAAAGTCAGCAGCCTCAAGGGTGGAGTGCTCACCACATGCCCAGTAATGTAGAAAATAATACTTATCTTTGTTTTCCACGACAATTAATAAAGTTGTACTTTCCATTATTCCTACTGTAGTACTGAGGAAATTGGGATTTGAAGACATAAAATGATTGCCTTGAGTCATTATGACAGAAGTGGATCTGACTCCAAAGTCTCTTCTGCCAGCTGTTTTAACAATATGCTGGGTACACTGTGCCTCTTGCCTTTGAAGCAAGCCTAGTGTCACCATGTCCCATCATTTCCCACATACTCATTTCCTGCTGGTCCCAAGTTCTGTTCTCCCAGTTAGGTGTGTTTTAAGTCTGTTTTCTCCTTTGCACTTCCACAGTTTAAGCCTTCTTTACCTGTCACCCAGACTCCTTAAACTACTTCCTATTGAAATATGTTTCTATACCTCCAAGGCCTCATCTTTTTATCTATCCTTCACACTTCTTCCACCAGATAAGTATTTCGTAAGTAGCGCCTGATCACAGCTCCATCTTACTCAGTTGTCTTTATTGGTTTTCATTAGGTGCCTTCCAGAATCTAGTCCTGCGCTCTCTTCTGGTCATCTCTTTCAGTATTTCTTCTGTACTGGAATATCCATTTTTGAGAACAGAGTTTTTGTCTATTGTATTCACTATCATATGTGAACTAATTAGAAGAGAGTCTGGCACAGAGTAGATGCTTAGGTAAGTATTGGGTGAAAGAATTTTGTTACTCGTTGCATTCAAAATAAATAAATCCTAGATTTTTCTAACTTGATTCTTTTGCTTAAAATACCCAGTTGTGGAGGTCTCCCTATCATCTCCAGTCATGCCATTTAATTTTCATTAAAATTTATTCATTATTTAGGTTACAGCTCATAAGTCAATTACTCCAGCTGGAAATATCTTCCCCCTCTTCTGCACTTTGTTTATAATAGCGCTAGTCTCACACTCATATTTTCTTTGAATTATAGTTAATTCTCTCTCGTTAGTTTATGAGAACATTGACTCAAAAACAGAGCAATGTCTTATTCAGCTTTGTGTTTCCCAAAAGCTGAGTATAAAATAAGCTTAAATAAAAGTTTGTTGATTTTTTAAATTGGATCAAATCTCAGTACAAGTTATTTTTTCTCGTAATTAATAAATATTGATACAACTGTGAACAACCACAATGGTAAAAATAATAATGACATTGAACACTTAAGTGTTTTGCATGGATTTAATCCCTCCAGCAATCCTAAAAGGCAGGTATCATCATTATCAAATGGGGAAACTGAGGCACAAAGAGGTTAAGTTCTCCAAGTTCCCACAGGTAGTACAGGAAAGAACCTGAATATTAAATCAGGAAGTTTGGCTTTGGAGTTCAGGCTCTTAATCTTGGCCACTACTGCATCTAATATTGAAAAAAGAAAAAGAAAGAAAGAAATTTAAACAGAGCCAAAGATAAACACATTTATATATGTCACAAGCCTATAAGTATGCAAACTTTTAGGAATTGAGCACATTTAGATTTATATTTTGTCTGTCCACAATTTTTTGACATTATAAAATGACAGGACATAATTAAATTTTTTACATAAAAAAGTTGGTAATCAATAAAATGGAAGAGCATGTTTGAGACACAGTTTGTGGAAAACTAGTTGTCTTACTAACACAAAAAATATTTCCTTTCAGTAGCAGGATGCTTAAAAGTCATGGCTTTATGATAGTGTTGATTTTCTAAAAATAAAGACATGGTTTTTCTTTGAATTATCCACTAGATGGCAGAAAATTGTTACTGTCCAAAGCAACATTACTAGATCAGTTTCTTTTCTAAGTTCAAAATTATGCAAATTGCTTTCACCTCTCCCTGCTAGCAATGTTGGCCTTTTCACACATGGCATTTTAAAGCAAATGACTATTTTTAAGCTGGGAAAGAAAAATCAGAGGTTTTCACAGTAATAAATATTAGGTGTGAAAATGCTAATTATGTGTTTGTATGCTCTGCTTTAACATAGCAGGAACAGATGCACAGACATGTTGGGAGAGGGGTTGAAGCCCACATAAAATGTTCCTTCAGATGTCAGATATTAGAGGACAGATTTCTGTAACTTTCAAGTCACAGTTTTTCTCTGTGGTTGCATATTAAACTCACCTGGGGGCCCTACCCCAGACTTCAGTTCTCTTATGGTGGGGCCTGGACACTGGTATTTGTTCAAACCTTCTCAACTATAAAATAGGAGGATTAGACTATACATCCTAGTCTTTTTTCCAGTGCTAACATTCTAATAGCATATCTATTACTATAAGTTCTGTTAATGAAAGAACTAATTCTGCTCTAGATCCACAACACTATGACAGCCTGAGGAAGAATGAGACACAGAAAGATTTTACAACTTGCCCAAGGCCACGCAGTAAGCAGAAAAAATGAGACTTAATCTAGGAGTCTGGCTCCAGATTCTGAGCATATAACATTATAACATAATTTCCTCATTAATACTTGATTAATAAAAGAATTACATCCATCTCTCTATTTTTCTGCCTGTATTTAAAATTTTACCTGCATTAATGCTAATGGTTTCTACATTGTTGTTTAAACCATAGCTGTCAACCTTGTTGGAAAATTAGCATAGCATATCTGGGAAATGGGCTATGCCAAAAGCCAATTCTAAAACAAACAAACAAACAAACAAAAAACAGTACATTTGGGAGTGCTGTTGTTTTTCTGAATGAAATTGCAACTTAATTTCATAAATAAAAACTGACTTTTGTTCACATTCTATCTTCTCTTTTTAGAACTTCATTTTTTGCTCACGGCATCTGAACACATAGGTCTCCTGACCCAAGAAGGGTGGGTTTCTTTAGAAACACAGGTGGATGAGGTATAGACACTACTATACATGGTGAATCAAGCTGAATTCCCTGGAGCAGCTCTTTGAAAAGTCATTACTACTTTTTTGTCAACATTGCTTGCTAGATTAAGACCTAGGGGGCAGAGCTAAGTAGTAGGTATGAAGCACAGTTGCTATAAAATTTTGGATGATCTGTCTTTGAGGAGAGTATTCATGTTCACAAGAACTAAATGCCTCTATGGGTGACCATTATGTGATATTATTTCTTCCCTTTTTATGATGGAAAACATGCAAATGTAGAGTGAGGGGTATAACAAACACTCAGGTACCTATCACCCAAATTCAATAATTATTCACTCCCAGCTAACCTTTTATCTATATCCCTACCTAATTCCTTCCTCTCACACATGGATTATTTTGAAGCAAAACCCGTATTATTTCACCTGTAAATATTTTGGTAGAAATCTCTAAAAGAAAAGGGCTCTTTAAGAAAACATAATTATTATATGATATTTAAAGTAATAATTACATGTTTAGAACACATTGTGTCTAGATTCCATTTGTTATTAAATGCCTTGACCTTGAGAAGTGTGGGTTAGCACTGAGAAATTAAATTTTTATTTCTAAAAAGTAGTTTATCAGGCATATTTTAACCGGGAAAAAATAGAAAAGGCCTTAGTACTGCACCAATGTTTACTTTATTTTCCTCTAGCACTTTGTCCAAACTTTAGACTGTGTTTTGTTCTTGTCAAATAGTTGTAATCTCCTTAGAAACCACTTACTTTTAGGAAAAATAATATTTCTTCTGGATTTAATGTGGTAAATGTTGTGCGAGATACTAGAACATGGTGATTTAACAAACTGCAGATGTCTACTGTATGTACCATTAGGTGATCATTTTTAAGCTGCAACTGGACAGTGCAATGGAGGGAAGCTGACACTGGAGGAAGGACTGTCAACAAGGAAATATCTTGAGAACAACTCATTGGATTCAGATTTTCTCTCTTGAAGACAACTTGATTAACATTGAAAATGTCTTCCCAGACAGAGCTTGCTTATGTGCAGTCAGATGGTCCACAAGGACCCTGGGGTGTGGGCCATAGCAAGGAGTATTTCTCCCATGGCATGTGCAAACTCCCTGAACTCAATTAAAGAGAGGACTTTTCTAAACCATTGTCCTAGCCAGGACTGGCAGCCGCCCAACAATTATCTGAGAGAGCCAGGCATAAATTCTGGCCTCATCAAGTGAAGAGGCCCAGGAAGTAAAGGAGACAATTTAAAATTGAAGGCTCTCTATCTTCAAGGTTCCCAAAGGGCAATAATGGTTATGCTAGAGTTAGAATGGGACTTGGCACTTAGTTATGGCTCTGGTCCCTGGAGTGTACTTTCAGCAGCAGAAATCCAAATATGAGCAGAAGTGAAATAAAGCAGGCTACATGACAGTGATATCTCTATCAGCCTAAAATTAATTATGCACTGATATATTTCAGCACACTGAAAAGTTTTCTCTTTAACAGACATACAAAACATCTGATATTTTCTTTCAAAGACATATTTTAAATCTATCAATCTATTATTGAACTGATTCATGGTCAGTTCTCTTTCATCCTCTTTTTGTCTAACTTAGGAGTCTGCCTTTCTTAATCTTTGTTCTGGCACTGTCCTTTTATTTCCAAGTATGACAGCTTTATCAGCAACAAGTCTGGAATATATGAGGCAGAAAAAAAAACCAAGGAACTTACAACCTTTTTTTTTCTTGGGTCCTATGATTCCTAGGTAATCTTCTGTGCC
Source organism: Macroglossus sobrinus (assembly GCA_004027375.1). Taxonomy (NCBI): domain Eukaryota; kingdom Metazoa; phylum Chordata; class Mammalia; order Chiroptera; family Pteropodidae; genus Macroglossus; species Macroglossus sobrinus. Next base: position 463,299 of record PVKZ01000100.1, read on the forward strand.
TTCTCTCCACCTTTCAGAGTCTTCTTGTGTTTTCACTTGCTTATTTGTTTACTTATATAACGTCAAGGATTTTTATTTGTATTTAAGAGAGGAGTAGGGAAAATTACATCTATTCTATCTCCCAGGAAAGTGTACCTTATCTTGTCACTTAAATACCAAAAGCTACCTATGCCACTACATAGAGATTTTCTCATTTTCACAGCTACACAGTATTCCTTTGCAAATAGAAATTCACTTAGTAGGTCTCTGATTTTTGGACATTTGAACAATCACCTACAATTATTAACAATTCTACAAGTAATACATTATACATATGTTATTTTGTATGCATGCAACTGTATCTGTTGGACAAGTTCCCTAAATGCGAAATTATTAGTTCAAAAGATATATACATTTATAGTTTTGTTAGTTATTGCCAAACTATCCTCTATAGAAGTAGTACCAATTTATACTTCAACCAGTTAAGTATGAGGGTACCCGTTTTCCTACACAGGGTGTTTGCTCTCAACCACTGTGACAAAATTTATAGATGAAAAAAGTATCTCAGGTTATTTTAGTTTACCTTTCCTTTATGTTGAAAGGAGTCTAGCATTTGGTATATTTTTTCAGAGTCATTTGTATTTTATTTTCTGTGAATTGATTGCTCATATCCTTTGAAGAAACTTGTATTAGTTAACTGGACTTTACATTAATTTCTAGGTTTGTTTTATAAATTAAAGGCAGAGTATGATTTAAATACATTAAAAATTCATCCATTTTGAATATGTAGTTTGATGTGTTTTGACAAATGCATTCACTCTTGTAACCACTGAGACAGTCAACAAATAGGGTATTTCCATCACTCAAAGAGTTCCCTTGGGCCCATTTGTAATGAATTGCCCCTCCCCAAAACATTCTCAGATATAAGCTATGCAACACAAAGCTGACTTAATTAAGAATGACTGGAGAAGGTATTAATTTGGGTAAGGCAGAAGGGTGAATATGTGACTATCATATCATCTTAGATTATGAGCTGTTAGATGACAGGAAACATGACTTTGATGTGTTTTTTACTGCACTTAGCATTTTCAAGTGTTTAATACATATTATCATCAATCAACATTTGCATCTAACTTGAAAATAGTCATAAATTGGTCATCAAAATGAGGAAATAATTGACTTACAGTCTATAATATAAAAATAGTCCCTACTTACCTGATGCTTTCAACATGAATAAATACATACATTCTTGTAAAGAAAAAAGAATGACAGCAATGATATACAGGCAAAGGCCCTGTCATTAAAATGAGTATGAGCAATGCAATGCACCATTGAATTCAGGTGGATCCATCATCCTCATATTGAAGCTCATTGCCACAGAGCTGATGTGTAATCATTGAGCTGCAGCCAGCTTTGCAGGGCTGAACAGGAAAGCCATTATGCATCCACAGCCCAGAGTGGCAGCTTTCGATTACTGCAACTTGACTTATTTTTTACGTTGTTTGTATCAGTGAGGGAAAAATGGAAGCATAGCATCTAGAGATAGATGGAGGTCATCTGAACTCATTTTCTATATACTCTTGCATGCTGTATATAGATATTTAATCTTTTGTACCAGTTATTCTGGCAAATAAATGTGAACCTACTATAAAGTACTGCATTTCCACGAACATATCAGATGTATTGTCAAACGAATAGCATTTCTCTAAAATTAAAAGCAAACAAAGAAACTATGTTTCCATTAGAAGTATCTAAATATGATTAAAACTAGGTGCTACTAATGACCATATGTATGGTGAAGTTTTACATCAGTCCGGCATTCACCATGTATAATAACACTTATATATTCTAATAAACCTTCTTGGAATAGAGAATCAAGACTATTTTCTAAAATTATCACAGAACAAAATAAGTACTTAGCGTAACTAGTGAAAATACTTTTCTGAGCAATAGGATGCCTTATTTGGGCTAGGCACAAACTAATGCAAGCACTAAATAACCTGCTGAATATCTGAGTGCAATATCAATATAACTTTTCCATGACACTCTGTTCAATGACAACATGAAGAGCAATAGTAATGAAGAGGTTCACACTTCAAGTTTACTCTTACAGTTCCACTTTGGGGCAGAGGTTTGTAGATTTCTACACATGAATTAAGATCCAATTTTGAAAATACTACAACGTAAGATTTTCAAAAAGAGATATCCCAAATAAAACAGATCTCTTAAGAGCCCAGATGAATTATATTTAATAGACAACTACACAAAAGGAGTCAAAAATTAATAATTAGTAACACCTCTTTATTATCCACATATATTTTAATCCATTTCTAACCTCTCAAGCTGTTCTTCTGGGAGGTTTATGAGGGTGCCTGAGCAGAGAAAACAGAAAAATCTTACAAAAGGTATGACTGATGTGACTGTACCAGAAACTAAAATCTAAAAGAGAGAATCATCCTACCAATAGTGGTTAACGTTATACTATAAGAGCTTAAAAAAAGAAATGTTAATAGATTGTTTGATAAGTTGTACACTAATTACAACAAAGCTACCACTTTTCAAAATCATTGATCATAATTGAAGTTGTATATATTAAATAGTCAAATTCCATGCCTCAAGGACATATTTTTTCATTTTATTGAAGTATCATTGACAAAATTGTAAGATACTAAAATGTATAACATGCTGTTTACACACACACACACACACACACACACACACACACACACACACACACACGGTGTTAAAAGTTTCCCCCACTACGTTATTTAACACATCCATCACCTTATAGAATGATAAAAAAATGCTGCATCCTACTGAATAAAATAAAATCTACAAGCCCACACTAATATGAAAAATAAGTGAATAAATACATAATGAGGGTAAAAAATTTCTTTGCTGTAGAAGAAAAAGGTTAGAAAATCACCATTTTGCAACATCATAGTAATAATTGAGGCAAGAATCGTCAATGAATGCCTCACAAATTATTTATTAATTATAAAGAGATAAATAATAACTGTACAAAGGAGAAACTTGGTAGATACCATCTGAACTAAGTAGTGGTAGTTAAGATCATTAGTAATGGGACTAAGTAAATCTTATGCTACCTGCTATGAAGCACCAAGGATACATCATTTCTTAGGTATTCTTGCTAACAACACATGGTCTAATCTCTGATCATGAGCAAACCTGCCCAAATAGGGGGACATTCCATCAAATAACTAGCCTGTACTTTTTCAAATTGTTGAAATCATGAATGACAAAGAAAGACTGAGGAATAGTGCCATATTAAAGAGGCAGATAATAATTAAATACAATGCACAATCCTGAACTGGACCACATGGTTTGAACCCATTTGCACAGCCAGTTAGATGCAAATTTGCTTGTATCTAAAATAATATAATAAAAAGTGTATTTATTATACTCGTTTATTCTCTTTAATAATACAACGCTTTATTCAGTGTTTCCAGAAGAGCCCCTTTCAAATAGAGCTGCAGATATTTAGCGATTATATATACACGTACAAAGTAAAAAGTTGTGGAATTTATGTATATACAAATTTTGAGGAATATGCTAATTTCATAGAATGAAGGACCCTGTAATATAATCGTTGATTTCAGTCATATAACATATATAAACATAAGACTGAAAATACTAATCAGAACCACTCAGAATAATGGCACTTTGCTGAGTTTTTCAGATAAGATGAAAATTTCTTAGAAATAATCACTCTCTTCTGAAAACGACTAGTGACCTTACATGAGAATGTTTTCAAATCTTTAGTTATTTTGCCCCAAAATGCCACTCAGTCTTCATACTATTAGAAAGACTGGTCTTCCCATTAGTGGCTTTAGATCTCAAAATGTAAGGTAGTCATTTATTAGAGACTCAAATTCCTTCCTAGCTAAAGGGGTGGCACAAGTATATGTGACATATGATTGTAATTATTAAAAATATTAGGTGTTTCTTAAGTAACATAGTATCTGGTAAATAATCAGAACTCACACAAGGAACATAAATCACAGTATTTTTGCCTAGAAAGACAAAATATGTTTGGTAATCATGAAGGATATTTTTTATTGAGCTTTTTATCAGCTCTCTCAAAGTGACATGTATAAACAACCTTTTTCTTACAACATATGAAAATCTATTTTAAATAATTACAAAATAATCTTCTAGTTCTTGTCCTCAGCTTTAATACCAGTCCATTCCCCGGGATCAATCAGATGCTGATGCAGAAAAGCATATTGGTTCTCCTAAGTGAACCATTTCTATTTATAGTGCAGGTTATAAAACAGGACTGTGGGAGCATAGAGCTCCGTATAGGACTCACCTTCCAGGCTGGTAAACTCTAAGAAATGCCTGGGTTATATCCTGAGATCAAATTACATCTTATTCTATATGTGATTATTTTCACTGAAAGTTTAAAAAATGTATCTTTAATTATATAAGCTTTTATTTCAACCTCCAAACTCGTTTAAACACACACAGACCCACCTGCTACTTTTATAGACAGAGGAAATCATTCAGTTACTCTTTTGAAAACATTAAAATAGAAAACAATTTTCTGAATGTGAGGCACAGCACTTTCTTCCTAGAGGTGGTATGTTAATAGGAAAAGCTATCAAAAGGAGCTATTTCTGTTTGAGCATAGAGAGTAATCCCTAGACATGTGATGTCATTTCAGATTGATTTCTCTCTCAGGGTTCCTTTGCATACGTTGTATTTATTTGAAGAAAACATACAGAAAAAGTATGTATAGCAGGACAAAACACACTCTCCCATGAGGGCTTTAAAACAGATCTTATTCAAGTAAGTGCCAAGAATAATAATTCATCTTTTTAGATTTACAATCCCTACTCATTTGAGAAGGCAAAATAAAAAAGAGGGAAACAGATCCTCAGGGACCTGCTCTCTTATGTGTAATCTTTCTTCTACATTTTTTTTCTCTTTCTTTCTGAAGTCATATTTGTACACGTGAACTTTCCCAAATTGCTCACAGTTCTCCCATTCCCAGACAAGCTTCTAGAAAGAGTAGTCCACACACAGGGACCTGGTTTGCTTTCCTCCTGTTGCAGCTTCTCTGCTTTCTGCCCTCTGGCTCCTGGGTTCCTTGGACCACCAAGGTTGGCATCAACCCCTTAGGTGCCAGAGCCAAGGGACGTGTGTAACAGCCTTGTCCTTTGTAAGGATGCTGAATCTTCCCTTGAAATTGATACTTCCCTATGTTTTCCACTAGTTTTCCTCTCAAATCTCTGATTTCTTGTTCTTAATTTTTTTTGAGGCTTCCCTTTTCCTTAAATATTTGTGTTCCTGATTCCTGCCCCCACTCCACTCCTCATTCTACACACTTCTCTTAGATGTAGAACTAATTCAGTCTCATAGCTTCAGATTCCACCTGGATACCAATGAGTCCTACTTGCAGTCTAATTTCTCTCCTGTGAGTCCTCTTTATTAAACAAATGGCTTGGATAGCTAGTAGCTCAAACTCCACATTTCAGAATAGAATGTAAGGTCTTCCCACTCCATCTTCTGAGCTTCCTCTCTATGAATGTTATCAGCCTAGAGTGATCAGGTAGCTGCCACTAGTGTGCACTAGGCAGTTTGTTAAGCTTTTTCTTATGTGATCTTGAGTGTTTTTCTAGATTCTGTTTTCCTTTTTCTTAATTTATTACCTCATTTTGCTGGAACACATTCTCCATTTGTAGCTTAAGAAAGGTTGCATGAAAGGTAAACCTTCTGAATAGGTCTCCATCTGCTCTACTTTTCATTGGAAGTTTAAGTATAAAGCTTTTAGTAATATCAAGATAGATGCTAGCTAGCTGGCTAACTAGCTAGCTATATAGGTAGGTAAGTAGATAGACTTTCCTTCAGTATTTTGAAAAGCATCTTTTATTGCCCCGTTGTTTCAGGACTTGAGATATCTGATGCTATTCTGATCCCCAATACTTTGTATGTGGCATTTCTAATACTCAGAAGACATTTATATCTGTGTCCTGAAATATTCTTTGTGTCTATTCTCTGAAATTTCACTATGACATTCTCTAATGTGGATTATTTTCATTTTGGGGACTGGTGACTTGGTAAGGCCTTTAAGTATGGTTATTTATCTCTCAATTTAAAATATTTTCTTGTATTTCATCATTTATCATTTCCTTCCTTCCATTTTCACTCTTCTTTCTTTATTTCTGCAGTTTAGTCAGATGTGGAACTTAACCTTCTAAGTATCTTCTTTGTTTTAATTTTTCCACCTCTGTTTTTTGTTTGTTTCTTTGTTGTATTTTCTGAAAAATTTCTTTGAATTTATGTTCTGAAATTTCTTTTTCTTTTTTAAATTTTGGCTACCAAAATAGCCAATCTCAACCTTATTTGACCAAGTCCCCTATTAATATGTATATTTACTTCTTTTACTTTCCTGAAATAAAATCTATAGTTAATGCAACATACACAAACACATACTCTAAATATTAAGCAGCTCAGTGGCTTTTGCAGCAGCCTGAGGTGCTACTTGCTACACAGGAACATAAGAATGAAGCACAGACTTCTGGTACTTGCCTGCTCAGACCAACAGCAGAGCTGTGTCCTCATGGCCAGTTGCAGTACCCTGAGAAAGTCAAGTGCATTCTCACTGTGGCTTCAGGAAGGAAGACATACCAGTGCCCTGTTCATGTCCAGTGTGCAATCACCATACAACCCAAGAGAAGAGTTTTCTTTGCTGCAACCAAATGTGTATCCTGAGAGGATGTTCTGGAGAATCTGCTGTGGTTTATCAAGGCATCCACACATACTAAAGAATTTTCTTCCAAGAAACTAAACATCGGCTGCCAATGGATCCCCAAACCTTTTGGACAATCTGGGATTCTCCACCAGAAGATTGGGAACCAGCTTTTCAGGAGTGGCATTAGGATGGAACTCAAAGAGATGAATTCAGCTTATTCAGGTTAAGGAGCAGACTACCTGCCAAAGGTTATTGACACAATCAAAACAAACCCACTGACAAAAGAGTTATCAGGTGTGCCTAAAATCTACAAAAATATTTTTGATGGTCCTAGTCATTCCATTTGCCACTTCCATGGTGAACAGTGAACTTTACCAGAGCCAGGAGAGGTGGGTTCATAAAGGTCTTTCGGCTTCACTTTCATAATCCGACACATCACAGACCTGCAGCAGGTGACTTTGCACACACTCTAGGAAATGCTCATGATTACTTGAATCACATTGAACCACTGGAAGTTAATTAGACCTTTTCTCAAACTCACAATCTTCAAAACATTGAGGCAATTAGTGACTTCAAAACTGAAGATTTTCAGATTGAAAGTTACGATCCTCATCTGACTATTAAAATGAAAATGGCTGTCTGATATGCCTTACAATGAGCTCTGTTTCAATGATATAGTCAGTCTTGAGGTAGTCTAGATGCCTAGTTGAAAGTTTTTGTTTTCGCTCTAAATGAAAAGAGAACTAGGTCAAAACTCTTCAGTATCCTATCAGCTTCTATGTATCAGAAACAGCTTATTTGGGGGATACTTGTTTTAGTTCAAAAGGCCAGTTCCTTTAGGAAAAAAAAAAAACCTTGAGCTTAATTAACTTGTTAAAGATGTGTGAAAATTCTAAGAATATGAATAAAGTCAGATTAAAGTTTATAGACCTTGGAAAAACATGGATGCACTTCAAATCTACATCTGTGTGTGTGTATATATATGTGTGTGTGTATATATATATATATGTATATATATATACATATATAGTTATAAATATAATAAAGAAACATTTTTCATTCAAAAGAAATCAAGAAAATGCCCTCACAATAAGGGAGGTATAAGTGAGTAATAAAAAGAAATCACTTATTTTTAAGAAGGTTATATGTGAATATGTAAATCCTTGAACAAGACAAAATTTGAATTATCTATTTTTAACTACATAAAGAATTATATTGAATGTAGTAGCTTCTAATGTAATCAGTTATAGGTGTGTCTTATAAGACTCAAATACCACAAATCTTTTCCAACAATGAATGACCTGACTTTCCAAAATAAACAACTTTTGGTATGTTATGAACAAAGCAAAGTACAATCTTATTGTGATTTACATCCTATTAGCATTCTTGAAAAGTCAGTATACATAAATAAAATGGAGTTAGGCTCTGGACTCAGATTACTACAAAAATAAAATTTTCACCTGTTGTCTCTGGGTGCATTTTTTTCTCACATTTTAACAACTTTGAAATTAGGGAATTTATCTAACAATCAGTAGGTTCTTACAGTCTCTTTCAATCAGGTGGCAGGAAAGATCAGCACACTTGATCTGCTGCTCATAGTGTCATCACTTCAGTTGGTTTACCTGCTTTGTGGATATTATATGTGTTGCATTTAATCACTATATAAAATGTCATTTAAAAAATTATGCCCTAAATCAGCATTGAAATAAATTCACAGGCATGACAACAAGGTAGTAGGATATCATTTTGAAATTTTAAAATGTAAATCATTGGAAAAATAATCATTGTTTAATATTTTTTTCCAAAGGAAAGTTTAAATTGCTTCTTTCTTGAAGAAGGAAGAGTACAATGCTTCTTTATGAAAGAAAGGTACCATGAATAAATGGTGGCTTACATTTTCTTAATGAAATATGTGCAAGGATTTCTTATCATATGCCACTCAATGAAACAGATGACAGGTGAATTTCTAGATTCCTCAGAATAGATAAAATAAATTTCAAATGAACAAGAGCTGTTGAGACTGATCTATATTCATGCAGAAATGTAAAGGCATTATGTGAAGACATTGTGTCATAGTTTAACTTGTAACATTCCTCCTTTCTCAGTTACACATATAATGGCATATCTTAGTATCAATTGTATCTAACATTGAATAAAATATGCTACATAAATATAGTACAAAATATTTCAACATCCTATGAAAACTAGAGCAATTCTTTATTTTAAAGGACTGTCTTATAAATTGAAAGATGTATAAAATTATTGGCTCCTGACCACTAAAGAGCATGATTGTGACAACAAAAAATACCCCATAAATTGCAAAACACCACGAGGGCGGGAGGTGATACTGATCCCATTGGGAATTGCTACCCTAGAGCTTACTCCAGGAACTAATATATAATAAGTTTTCAATAAGCACTTTTCAAAAAATCACTAATAAATTGCTAAATTCTAGAATTTCCCAGGAGTTTGAATTTTACTGGCTCAGCCATTGACCCTAGGTTGACGATGAATCATTTGATAATTCCCGATGAGCATTTTAGTTCTTTTATTTTAAAAGTTTGCCTTCCATTTAATAGGGCATTTTTTAGCAACTGAGATCATAATATTGTTTATTTATTTTATTCCTTAGACATACATTCAACAAATACTTATTAACAATTTACCATGAACCGGATATTGTTCAAAGTACTGTGAAAACACTATAAAACGAAATATGTATAAATCTTGCCCTTACTAAGCTTACACTGTCATAGGCATAAAATTAACCAGGCAATAATGATAAAACAAGATAAGTACTCTGAGGATGGTGAGAAGGTAGAGATAAGATTCATTTGAGTTTTAGTCATTCTACTTCATTTTGCCAATAACAGACATTCTTATCTAGGATACAGATATCATTGTCACTTCAATATCTCTGGAGGCTACTATAAAAATACCATTTCTGTAAGATTCTTTATAGACTCAGTAGAAAAAAATGATTAGCAGAATAAATGTGAATATGAACTTTTTATTTTACATTGTTAAGAATAAAGGATGCTTTGAATGGCAAATACTGAAATGAGAAGTCTCAATACCAAGTTTTCACTCCTCATTTATTTTCCCAAGAACTCTACAATTTCAGTCTCAAAATGGAACCAGAAGTGCATAGTAGTAGGCCTCCATGGGCTGTCCAGACAAACAGGTCCTGCACACTCTTTAAACTAAACATAGAAAGACAATTTACACATGCATTCATCCTGTCATACATAATATAAAGTGGAAGAAGGATCTAAACTCATTTTCTCAATTTAGGAAGAAATTTGATAATAAAATCTTTTGCTGACATTTTTATTATTAGATACATTTTAATGTACTTTTCAAAAAAGTACATTACTAATGTTATTAAATTGCAAAAAGAAACTAATTATTTTATAGATTTTGATCAATATTTAAAAATGGATTTTCTTTTTCTCCTTTCTCCTTACACTAACACACATATCTACCCCAGATTCCAGCATTTTGAAAGAATAAAAAAAAGATGACTAGACATCAGAAATAAAAATTAAGATTGTTGCAAGTCTTCTTGTTGAGTTAATATTATGAATTTCTGAATTCATGTTATGTTGAAGAGATTACCTTAAAAGTCACTAAAATCTAGTTTCTATGTTATTATATTTTCATCATAAAATTAAAATGTTTTTCTTTTTGTAAGAATAATAGAAAATAACCTAACCAAAACTAAAGTCTTAGAACAAAATGGTAATAACTGATCCTTCAGTGATCTAAGATTTATTTCTTTTTAAATAAAGAATCAAATGTGCCATTTTAAGGTATCTAAATAATCTTTGAGAAATACATTCTCATATTGTTGAAAATATTTTCTACTCTGAAATAACTAGTTTAATATAGTGAATTAAATATTCCATACTCAAATTGCTATAGTATTTTATATAGTCTTTCTTCCCACATTTCAAATTCATTTCTGACCATTGAAACCTTTTCATACTGACATTTGAGCATTAGTAGAAGCTCCCTGCCTCCATTGCCTCTTTTTCTCAGCTTCCTGCAACACCCAATCTTTTGTTCCAAATTTCTGAGAAATAAAAATAAGAAGTCCACTGCTTGTTAGGGTGTAAACAAGGTTATCTAAAATAAACCTAGTGGGTAGCACTTAATGATAAAATACAGCATCATGAATATGAATGTACAGTCAAGTTTGAAACCTTAGAAATTCACAAGTGCTACAGTTAAATCTTAAACCTTAAAAAAGAAATTTAGTATTTTGCTGCTTCTGTCTTTTAACGAGCTAAATATTCTTCAATTCTGCTATAGTAACATTTCTCATACATTTAAAAATGACAGTAGAACTATCCCAACAATGATAATCAGACTCATTACCATAAGATTCACAAACACTGGAGTATCTGTGCATTCTCAGAATTTAAAACTTGTGACAGAAGTAATTGAAAAATAATTTTTCTCCTCTTTATCACTTGACTGGTAAATCAGGTAACTGGAAATGTAGTTCTGACTCATTGTTGTTATATAAATGCCTCCTTTGATCCCATTGGAAAGTGAGGATATCCTCTAAGATGCTTTCATTGGTATGGAGTCATAAAGGTACTAGACCTCAAAATTTTATCATAAATAAAGAAACCAAGAGATAAAGAAGTCAATATACTTGCTCAATTTAAAAAAGAAACTTGTGGCTAAATATTAACAAAAACTGAATTGACTTGATGAACCTCTCATAAAGTCTTTATTGTACTCTCACATGTGGGCATATTACCTCAAAACAAACAGTGGGCTAATATCAATAGTCTGTAATCCAGATAAGCCAAAGGCAAGAAGATGGACTGGAAAACATCTCTGAAATTCTGTGAAGTGGTGATCTACATGTATCGGTACTTTAAGGGAGTTAAATCATAAATTTCTTTTTTATCTTCCTACACAAATGTTCAAACTCTTCTTATGAATCACAAAGCAATCTATGGGTTGTGTTGTTTTTTTTTTTTGCAGTTATAATTGGATTTACTTATTTTAATTTCAAGCTGCTTATCTGTGCCCATAATAGGTTTGCCTTATAAGCCCTTATCTTGTTGTCTCAGAGCCAAACCTACCTGTCTTTTCCCTACTTTATAATGCTGGCTCTGTACTCTGCAAACTACTTTGCCTCTTTGCCAGCTGACATGATGTTCAGCTCTGCCAATAGTAGGTGTTAAAGGGAGAAGACGCGACTAGAGAAGAAAGAGACTTTTTTTTCAGCAATATCTGCCACAAAACTTTAAGAAATTCGATTCTTTTAGGAATGCTATGGAACCCTTTGGTCCTCAGCCTGTAACTTGAGTTGAGCTTGTCATTTTCTTTCTGTTAAAACTCAAGTGGACTCAACAGAATCTATCACACACTTCAGTCAATGTCATTTATCATCATTGCTACCATAATGCCCTTCTAAATTAACCCTGAAATTAATTTAATTCAATGTTTTAGCAAATGGTTTTGTAATTTATCTTCTGTATTAGTCAGAATCTGACCAGAAGACAGAGAACACTCCAGTAATCTGAACTGGAAATTTTTAATATAAATAATTGTTAACTAAAATTAAATATAAAATGTAGATTGCAGTATTACAAAGACAGTTGAATTTGAAGCTTTGCAAAGTTTCTTGTGTAAAATTAAAGGCACCATTTAGTAAGGAATGGGACCTTGAAACTGTGAATGGGAATACCTGGCTCAATTCAGACAACAGTAAGCATCCTCAAATCCTGAGTCAATCACCCTTTCTTATCAGGAGCATGTGCTTGCTCTCCCTTGTAAGGAGAATATCCTTCCCTTGCTTGTAAACCTTATAATAACCTCACCTGAGATAGCTGTCTTAAAAAGAATACCCATCTGCTCAAGATGCACCCAAACCATCCTTTTGCCACAAGAGCCATAACTAAGGGTCAAATATAAACTTACAAACTCCAGGGGTCAGATATAAGTATGACCAAAAAAGAAGCCGTTTTTCACCAAAAGATCTGCAGTATTTTGCTAATGTATATTGGAGAAACCTGGAGAATATGTATGTGAATAAATTTGTAGGTTGTTACACCAAGGAGGACAGATTATACTATATCAAGCTGCATTCTTTCATGTGAGCATACTTACTAACGATATTCTGTTTAATGCGTTCGATTCTATAGCTAGAATGTGTTGTAACAGTTTAATTGGTTGACTGAAATTTGGACTCGCTGGTGGCCTATGTTTAATAAAGTTGAAATGACAGTATTTTTCTGCCACAATGTAGAGAAAGAACAATAAAGGAGGAGGAAGACAGGAATGTTGGAATGGATTTATCCTGTATAAGCTTCAAACACACATATACCAAATCCATCACATGAGAAGGCTCAGAAGAAACTCCCTTCACCAAGGCTGAGAAATATATTAGTGAGGATATCCTTTAAAATGTCTGTATTTGCTATCATTTCTAGGCCAGTAATGAATGACCTTTGTTACAATGCCACTGAGACAGGTTCTTTTGATACACGGGCAATTCCAGCATAGCAGAGATCAAATGTCAGCACTTTACTGCCAAAGACAAGAAAGACACTTTAAATAAAAAGGGCTCAGACACCTAGTGGTGATCAGGCTATTTTGATGCATAGGGATGTTTAGTGATGACTAGTAGATCAGTGTGTCCCCAGTAATGAAATACATTGGCAGCCTGATAGAATGTTGCTTGATCTGTAGAGAGATCCTGATGTTCGTAGCCCAAAACCTGCCACAGTGGTCATTGCCTTTTAGCCAGTTTCAATACGGCAAAGGGCCTGAATATAAAGAGGGGTAAAAAATTAGGAATAATAAGGCCATACGCCACAAGAACCTTAGTATGGAGGGGAAGGGGTCACATTTCCAACTTATACCTGTGTCTAATGTCAATAATCCATTAGATCCAAGTTCATTAATAAATAACTTTTCGGAGACCATCAATTAAAAATACAAAAAGAATTTTACCTGGTATGTAACTTGGTTATACACTTTGCTGAATTAATTCTATAGATATTTTAAAGATTTGGTAATTAAAAATGTCATACTATTGAAATTTTCTCATCAAAGATGGCTATACTTGTAAATAGCTACTTGGGGGTTTTCAATATGGTTCAATATTGTATCTTCTTTTTCATTCATCATAGAATTCATAAATTATATTAATATGATAATTTCCTCTGAGAAGAAAAAAATGTCTGGATAGTTGATTTTGTAGGCCAACAGTATACAAATAATCCCTAGTGAATGAAATGTGTTACTTCCCTATTTTATAGTCTCAAGAAACAGTAGTTATTTTTGGAAGGCAAACTATCATACTCAAAAGAGCAAAAAGTATTATAGACCATGGATGTCATCACATATTTTGAGCAGCATTCAAGTTCTAGTAGGATAGCCTGACTGAGAGATTTCCCACAACTTCAAGGACAGACTTCTGATTTCTTCCTCTATGCTTGGATATTCTCACCAAACTCTGGCTTGCTGCTCACTCTAGCTGTCAGTCAATGCTGCAGCCAATCAATGCTGCTGCCAACATTGCTGAGTTTATTCTTATCTGCCATTACCTACCTGTCTACCACCACCAGCCCCATGTACTTCTACTTGCTTCCAAAACTCACACCTCCATCCCACTCTACTGCAGCTCAGAGCATCAGTGAGGTAGCAGTGACACGGCACAGTGGGGGGCCCCAGTTCCTGCTTCTTCTTTTTCTTCTCTTTCCTCGCTAAAAGGCAAAGCCATTTATTTCTATGGGCAGCTTACATATATTTATTTTATAGTTCATTCAGATTATTTAATAATTTCAAGTCACTCTGTGTGTGGTTCATTTCTCATATTAAGTGTTATTTTATATTGACAGCTTACCTACCATGGAGGTAAAACATTTCCTGGGTCTTTTTCACACATGAAAAGCAAATGGAATATGCAATTTAAACATGACTCTGAAGACTTGAATGTACACGACTAAAGGCAAAACGACGAGCTGGATATAGCGTATAAACTTAAAGACAAAGCAAAAATGGGTTCAGTAATACAAAGAATTTCTAAGGAGAAAAAAGATTTCAAAAAAATTGAGAGAGCAACTGTGGAAAAGTTAAAAGTCTCTATTTACAAGCTAATAAATAGAATTAATTTGAAAGCAATCTGAGGACAGGAAATTTATGGCCTGAGCATAACTTGGTGAAAATTATTTTGGCAGCTGTGTCCAGTAACAGTTTTAATGAGGAGTGGGTGGATGTAGGAAGTCCAGCAGGAAAGTGATTGAAGTGATCTAAATGAATCGTGACATGTGCCTAGGCAATTGGACAGGATTCAGAGAAAAGAAAAGTCAGAGGGCAGAGTAGTTTTTCAGCAAATAGTCATGTGACTATAATAAGCCAGGCTGTCAATAGAATGTTGGGCAAAATAACAAAAATAACTATTGTCTCTGCATTCACAAGGCATAAAATATAAGCAGCAGGAAAAAAGGCTTCCCTGAGAAATTTATTTTATCTGAAGGAAACATTGGAGTAAATCAAGAGCAAGTTGGAGGCAGGGAGAACATATGCAAAAAATACTAATTGTCATCAAATGAAGTCTGTAAATTTTTGGATACATTGCTATCATTTGTGTCCCACTACTTATGTAAGATCTCGTCATTCACTCATTCAGCAAATATTGATTGAAGGGTTTGCTCTCTTTTGGTCATAGTTCCTGGTGCTTGGGACATAATGAAACAAATCTCATAATAGGGCAGAGAGGAGAGAAAAGTAAACTGACCATTTCAACACATTGTAATTAGCGTTGTGTAGTTTCAGGAAAGAAATAGCATTAATAGTAGTAACAGTTTCTCCAATTACAAAATAATATTACCAAGTTCATGAGAATTGCCTTCACAGTAGATTTTTAAACCGCATTAAATATCTTATACAAGAAAATGCAATCGTAGTGATGCAAAAGATGATTAGAACATTAAGTGCTCTCTTCTTGCCACAAATGGTGCAAAGGTACAGTCATCCTGGGCAGAAAGAGGCCCAGGTATGGCTAGTAGTATATCAGTTCTTTGTTTCAGCTTTGTGACTCCTGCTGCCTTCATTTCAAATACAGAATAAAATCACTTAATAAGAAAACTTTTCATAAACAGCAGGAGAAAAAGTGAGAGGAAACTAAAAACTAATGTAAAGCCAATGCTACGCAAGGCACTAAATTTAAGCTACTTATCCTCTGTGAGAAACAGTTATTTTGCCAGCAATAACCCTTGTCATGGTGAGTGGACACACTGAGTAACCACAGGCCTTGTGAATGATTGAAGGCAGCAGGTAGGAGACTATTTCCTGAACCCATCCTCCTGAGCCTTTGCAGAGCTCAGAGTGGGAATTTGTGAATATTTATGACAATTATTCGGATATCTTCCATCACCAAATTGAATATGTAATGCCTCACATTCCACTTATTTGGCAATAACACATTTAAGGTGCCAACTTCAGACTTCTCAAAAAACTGTAGTATTGCTCATGGAATTCTGCCAACAGCCTAAGAAGGTTTTACAGGGCTTGGCTGAGAAAATGAATCATCAAAGAGTAAATCCTAAATCAGTATGAAAGGTCGCACAAGTCAAGATCTGTTGCCAAAATACTGCTCCCTAGGATTAATTAATATCAAATGAGCAAGCAAGAGTGTCTGGCATTTTACCAAGATTGCGTTTCTCAGCCCTCCCCCACTAAAAAACGATTATGGAGATGAAAGCTAGCAGGGCCAACAAATTATGTTGGCCATAATTGGCCATAATTAAGTGGCCATAATTAAGTGGAAAAGAGCTGATGTGCTTACAAAGGTAAGCTCTTCTCTACTTTCAGGTAGACAAAAAATCAGTTTGGTAGTCATTTACCCTGGACTGTTTCTCTTTTCCATTCACAGAGAAATAAAAATACTGAGTTCTAAATATATGTTAGACCCTGAGTTGGGCCCACTCTTTATGCTTAATCATTCAGCCTTCACAATAACTCTACAAAATATTATTATTCTTATTTTATATATAAGGGATCTGATGCTTTAAATATTGGCCAAGACCCATAACACAGACAAATTCTCTACCTCCAAAGGCAACATTCCTCACCTCGGCATACTGCATGTGTCTCTCTGGACCTAACCAATTCATGATTTGCTACAAAAACTTTGCATAATAACCAAAATATTGTCTATCACTTGAGGCCACCATAATCCTGTTTACTTGCTTAAGGTTGGGCCACATCTCCTTGGTACATTTAATGATTAGAAATCATTAGTGCTGAGTATTGATTTAACTCCAATCACTTTACCTAAAATTAGATGCTTCCTTGCCAGTAGCAATAAACCTAGAGTACAAACTAAAACATAAATTCCACACCTTGGTATTACATTCTGGTTCACTGGAAACATCTACCTGCAGAACTTAGTTTCTGGATGGGCGATGGGACTTTAAGCATCTCCCTTTTTCTGCATGTCTTTTGCTCTAAGATTGGCCTGTTTTATAGGACACATTGATAAGACATGAAAGATTTTCTGATTTTTTTTCCTACTTCTGCAGAGTCCTAATTTCAAAGCCCAGAATTATGATTACAAGGACTTTTGGGAGAGTGTAATAGATATGTTGAGATGTACTTGATTTCTCATGTGTAAATCTTTTTATGATAAAATATAACACTTTTTGAAGAAGGGTGAAATGCTCAAATGGGAAGAAAAGGCTAAGATACGTATTAAAATAAGACTATGAATATGCCATAATAATTAATATAAATCTATATTATCAGATTCTAACTGGTGGCTAGTTTTCCCTGTGTCAATATATCCTAAGAATTTTGTTCTATTTGTTTTTATTTGGGATCATTTTAGATTCTTTTCCTGCTGTCCTCAAGCACACAGAACAATGTTTTTGATTGTAGAGAGGTTGGATATTCAATAAAACATAAAACATATATTGAACTTCTATTTTTCCTTTTTTTTTTTTTTTTGCAGCTAACCCTTCTAAATAGGTTGGGAGAATGGAGTTTGCTGGTATTCATAATGGAGTTTCACAGTCTGGGTTTCTTACCACTACTGCTTCTCCTACTTTATAGGTAAGGACACTGAAGCCCATGGAGATTAGGTTCTCTGCCCAAGGCAACATATATAAAGTGGTAGAATCAGGGTGTTTATACTCCCAAGCCATTATATTTCTGCTATATTCCATTATCTTCCTTTATCTACCCCCTTATGACCCCTTTCTCTTCTGGATTTCCTAATTCTGTTAATAACTTCATTGCACTCTCAGTTACCTTAACTGAAATTCCTGTCCTCTTTTTCTGACTCTCTTTATCCAACCAGTTGCCCAGTCCTATAGATTTAATTTTACCACATCTCTCTCATCCAGTCCTAAATCTTCACTGTTCCTGCCTCACCTCACATTTTCATCTAAT
Organism: Macroglossus sobrinus; assembly: GCA_004027375.1. Taxonomy (NCBI): domain Eukaryota; kingdom Metazoa; phylum Chordata; class Mammalia; order Chiroptera; family Pteropodidae; genus Macroglossus; species Macroglossus sobrinus. The sequence continues at coordinate 481,417 of PVKZ01000100.1, forward strand.
TTTAGATTCCCTCCCACTTCCTTTTCCTGATCCCTGCAGGCAACTATTTTCAGCATTTCTAAGTGATTCTTTGGCATATGTGTGTCCTTACTTTTAAATAACATGTGTATATCACTCCTGGTTGAGTTTTTAATGTAGGCATGACTATTGATTTCTCAACATAGGAAATTAAGATTTAGATCTCTATCTCCCCCGCTTTCACCATTTAGCAATCTTCATCCTTCCAATATAGATATATTGTCATTTGATTGGATTAAAGTTTACATTGTTATGACAAGGTAAATGTTTTTATTGATTCATGTAGCATAATATGATCTTTCCCTTCTCTGATGAAGTTTGTTTGCTTTGAAGTTTCATTTGCTTAATTTTTCTGTCACAAGTTCAACCATAAATTCTCCCCTATTGTGTCAATATCTTCTCAATGCATTCAAACAGCTCAGCTGTCCTTTCAACTTTATTTCAGTGACATCTCTCACTAGAACTTTAGATATGCCCTATGAAGACTGTGGAGCCAACCCTTATCCCTACCCCAGGCCAGCTGAACAGCTGCCATATTAAAGTCTCCTTTCACCATATTCTGGTAATTTACTTCTTCCAACTCTTGGGTTGGATCTCTGTTTTTCGGTCCTCATGTCTTCTTTTTTCCAGCTATAACTTCTCATTTTGCTGACATAGCATCCTGAGAAAAGGTGCAGAGGAGGCAGATTTTTTGAGGCTTTTAAATTCTACCTTCACATCTGATTGAAAGAATGTATGGGTGTAGAATTTTAAGTTAGAAAACAATATCTTCTAATCTCTAGTGTTGCTATAGTTTGTGACGTTTTTATTTTTGATTCTGTGTATGAACCTCCTTCTCTGACTACTGCTATTTATTTTCCTGTGTCTCTGGAAGCTTGCAAGATGTTTCCTTTACCTCCAGCATTCTAAACTTTACAATGATGTGTTTTAGTGTGGGTCTATTTCCATCTATTTTGCTGAGCACTCAACTCAGAGAGCCCTTTCCATGTGGAAACTTAAGTTTTTTAATAGTTAGATGTATATGTATATATACACATTATATATTTATACTATGTGTTATATATGACATATTCTCTATAGATTATATATACCATATGTGGCATTTATAAATTAAAATAGTCTATATATTGAAATATATATCATTGAAAATTATTTTTTCCACTTTCTCTATTTTCTCTTCCTGAATTTCCTAATATTTGGATGCTTAACTGCCTGGAATGTTCCTCTTTTCTTCTATATTTTGGGAGATTGTCTTAGCTTTTATTTCTAATCATTCTTAGATTTTTTTCATTCCCGCTATCGTATTTTAAATTTCCAATAGTTTTTGTGGTTGGTGTTGTTCTCTCTCCCATTTCATAGCACTGAGCTATTCCATCGATGCAGTTTTCTTATGTGTCTCAGAAGACAGTAATGATTGATTTCTTCAAGGGTTTCTTCTCCCTGCGTGGTCTGTTTCTTTAGGTTTTTGTTTTGGTCTCTATCTTCCATATCAGAGATTTTACTCATATTTGTGGTGGTCCTGGATGTCAGTTGATTTTTCAGAATGGCCCACTGAATGGGCTGTTTGGAAGCCTTGAACCAATAGATGGGGCTGTCAATGATGAGCTTGACTAAAGGGTAATCTCAAAGAGCCAGATTAGATTTAGGGAGATACATCTGACATCAATTTCTTTAAAACTTTCCTTCTTGGCTGATCAGATTTCCCTGGGAAAATCTCCAATTTCTGCATGGATGATATTAGCTTTGCATATGGTAAATGAGAAGAAAAAGAAGGCTGAGAGTCTCAAAGTCTAAAATTTCACTTAATGCCTTGTTTTCATGCAATACTCTTGGCTTCAAATCTGCTTGCTATGCCTAGTGCAAAGACCCTTTATTTTACAATCTTCAGAGAACAAATCTTTGGTCTCCTGTCAAAGAGGGAGATTGTCTTGACTTTATACTATATAAGAAAGAATAAAGGGGGTAAAGGAAACCAAAGTGCACCACCCCAAAATGTTCCTCTTTGACATAAAAATGATGTTGAGCTGAAGTCAATTAAGAAGCAAGACACAAGGAAAAAGCTCCCCATCTTCTGCCTCAAGGTAGAAAATAAATTCTCCTTTTGCTGGAGACAGATTCTTATCATCCCATTCTTATCAGACCAGCAGAAGAAGCCGCAAACAGACTCCATTAGTGTCCTCCTATATATTTACCTTCCCATATTTGGTGCTTTGGGAAGCTTTAAAATGTCTTTCTTTTTCATATCATTTCTCTACAAATGCATTGCTCTTTGTTAAAAATGCTATATAGGCTGCCATTTTGAATTACTTTTGGTTTAGGTTTCTCCCATGTGATGTGTGCAGAAACTGTGTTAAGAAACTGTCATTTTTCCCCTGTTAATCTTTCTTTTTGTTAAAGAGTCCTAGCTGAAAACCTAAAATAGGTAGAGATAAATTTTTTTCTCCCCCGAACCAAGGGTCCCCAGTTAGGAACAGGGCTGCACAGCAGGAGGTGAGCGGCAAGCAAGAGAAGCTTCATCTATATTTGCAGCCACTCCTCAGAGCTAGCATCACTGCCTCACCTCCTACTAATATCATAAGGCATTGGATTCTCAAAGGAGCACCTGTTCCTCATACCAAAAAGGTTGGAGACGACTTCTCTACAGGATTATCTTCAACCTAAACTAATTTTCAACTAATTCATCTGTTTATAGCCCCAAATTTGCTTACACACCCTGAGTCACCTGATGCCATCAATTCCTCAGCCATTGAGAATTCTGTAGTGTAACAGGTTATTTTTCAACTCTTTGTATTTCTCAGGTATGCTAGTTCAGGTTTTGTTCATCCTTTTGCTGGCTTCAAAATTTTTGCAATTGGCTCCTCTCCACTCTACTTGTCCTTTTAGATTAAAAACTAAAATCTCTTTACTATCATTTCAAGGTAGTTTGGGAGAGAGGACAGAGGTTCAATTCATGTGTTCAACTTCAGTGTGTAACTAGATATTTGTCTTCATTTCTATTTGTATGGTAAATTACTAGAGTCTCTGAACTCCCTGATTTTGTCAGTTCTCTGATTAGAAACAATTAGCTTTTCTGTTGACAAAAGCCAAATATTTTCTATTGATTAGAACAGTTGTTCTCAACCTGTTTATTGTCTTCACCATTATTTACACAATTTTTCCATTAGGATTACCTTTCTTATTTTATTTATTTGTTTTTATTAAAAATTATTGAAGTGATAATTATTAATAAAATCAAATAAATTTCAAGTGTACAATTCCACAGTATGTCATATATATATTCCATTGTCTGATCATAACCCAAAGTTAGATTTTCTTCCACCACCAAATATTTGACCCCTTTTACTTTGATCTACCTTCCCCGTCTCCACCTTCCCTCTGGTAACCACTAATCCACAGTTTGTGTCCATGAGTCTCTGTTTGTCATTTTTGTTTGTTGCTTTCAGTTTTATATCCCACATATTAGTGAAATCATATGGTTCTCAACTTTTTCTGTTTGACTTATTTCACTTACCATGATTATCTCAAGATCTATCTATGTGGTCACAAATAGCAGTATTTCATCTCTTCTTATGGCTGAGTGATATTCTCTTGTATATATGTACCACCTCTTCTTTATCCAATCAACTATTGTGGGACATTTCAGTTGCTTCCATGTCCAGGCCACCATGAATAATGCTGCTATCAGAGAGCATATATCTTTGCAGATAAATGTTTTCAGGTTTTGGGAGCAGATATCAAGAAGAGGGATTGCTGGGTCATATGGTAATTCAATTCTAAGTTTTTTGAGGAACCTCCATATTGTTTTCCATAGTAGTTGTACCAATTTGCATTCCCACCAGTAGTGTATGAGAATTCCTTTTTGCCCACAACTTCTTCAATACTTATTATTACTTGTCCTGTTGATGATATTCATTCTATCGAGTGTGAGATGGTATCTCATTGTAGTTTTTATTTGCATTTACCTAATAGCTTGTGAGACTGACTATCTTTTCATATGTCTGTTGGCAATTTGAATATTTTCTTGGGGGAAGTGTCTGTTCAGTTCTTCTGCCCATTTTTTAATTGGATTGTTTGCTTTTTATTGTTGAGTTGTATGAGTTTTGTTATATATTTTAGATATTAGGCCCTTATGAGAGGCATTGTTTACAAATATATTCTTCTATTCAAATGGTTCCCTCTTTGCCTTGTTTATAGTTTCTTTTATGTTGTAGCAACTTTTTAGTTTGATATAGTTCCATTCATTTATTTTCACTTTTACTTCCCTTGCCTTTGAAGTCAAATTAATAAAATCTCTAAATACAAGGTCCATGAATTTAGTACCTATGTTTTCTTCTATGCAATTTATTTCAGGTCTTATATTTGGGTCCTTAATCCATTTCGAGTTAATTTTGGTGTGTGGCGATAGACAAAAGTTTACTTTCATTATTTTGCAGGTGGTTTTCTGGTTTTCCCAGCAGTTTATTAAAGAGGCTTTTCTATCTTCATTGTATGGTTTTGGCTCCTTTGTCAAAAATTATTTGCTTACATATGCAGAGGTTTACTTCTGGACTCTCAATTCTATTCCATTAGTCTGTGTGTCTGTTTTTTTTTTTTTTTTCTGCCAGTACCAGACTATTTTAATTATCATTGCTTTGTAGTATAATTTGAAGTCAGGCAGAGTGATACTTCAAGCCTTATTATTTTTTCTCAGTATTGCTTTGGCTATTTGGAGTCTTTTGCTGTGGTTCCACACAAATCTGATGATTTTTTGTTCTATTTTTTTTTTAAATGCCATTGTTTTTTTTTTATGGAGATAGCATTAAATCTGTGTAGTGCTTTAGCTCATTCTAACTCTGTTGATTCTTCCAGTCCAAGAATATGGAATATCTTTCCATTTCTTTGTGTTTTCTTCAATTTCTTTGAATAATTTCTTGTAGTTTTCAGTGTATAAGTCCTTCACATGTTACATTAGGTTTATTCCTAAATATTTTATTCTTTTTGTTGTGATTGAAAAATAAATTGTTTATTTCTTTTTCTGAAAATTTATTATTACAGTATAGGAGCACTATGGATTTTTGAACATTGATTTTATATCCTGAAACTTTATCATATTTGTTTATTATTTCTAATAGTTTTTTAGTAGAGTTGTTAGGGTTTTCTATATAAAAAGTCATGTCATTTGCAGAAAGTGACAATTTGATTTCTTCATTCCTTATTTGGATTCCTGTTACTTTTTTCTCTTGCCTGATTTCTCTATATAGGACTTCCAGTACTATATTGAACAGTATAGTTGAAAAGATTACCTTTCAACACAGTGATTTGCTTATAACTCCCAAAGTCATGATGCTTTATCCATGGATTTAGCCTACCAATATGACTTATTACATATGATTTCCAGTACCCTTTACTCCAGCCAAAATTTGCTATCTTTTTGTTCCTTTAATCTGCCATGCATTTTCTTCTCTCTGACTTTCCCTATGCCTTTTCTGATGATTGGAATGCCTATCTAGAACACAAATTCATCAAAGCTCAGGTCAAATGCACTTATGTGCTTCACAAATAGTGCTTTGTACATCTCATTAGTTTTTTACTAAAAATATAAATATAATACTTTTGTTATTTTTAATAAAAATATTATTTTCATTTCTTTATGTAAGTTTCTTAAGAGTAGAAATTCTGTCTTATTCTTATGTCTTAGCCAATGCAATAAACACATGGCCTCATTTAATAAAATTAACCCTTTCCAAACCATATATAGAGAATATATAATAATTTCCAAAACCTTAAAATATTTTTCTGTTATATTTTATTTATGTATTTACTCAAAAAGGCAACAAGATTTAAAGAAAGAAAGAAAAAGTAAGGAAGGAAGGAAGGAAGGAAGGAAGGAAGGAAGGAAGGAAGGAAGGAAGGAAGGAAGGAAGGAAGGAAAGAAAGAAGAAAGAAGAAAAGCTCATTCATTTCCTTTCTGCTAACTTCATAGATTTACAGTTGTATAATCCTAAGCACAGTCTGAAATTTGATTGCAAATTACATATCTATGAGAAAAAATTTTATTATCCAAAAGTGTAATTTTTCTTATAAAATATATTGATCAAAATTTCTGTGCAGCTTACTGCTGAGAATTTGCACATGACTCGCTAAAGTAATTTCTTCAGATAAAAGAACATTACTGGCTGAAGGGGTTTATGGGTATTATAGAAACTTCTTAGCATCCTACCTTGACCTGTTTTAAAAATCTACTTTGGCATTTAAAATATTGTGTGTAAGCGGGGTAGAGGACAATTGACTATAGCTCATGCTGCAGTAGAAATATTTACAGAGCATTGTCAACATAAATCCAGTTTCGGACTCAACATACCCCCAAATTCTTATTTTCGGGGCCATATTTTGACTTATTTCTGAATACTATTAGTCATTCTATATTATTAACATTATTTCTCCTCATCAAGCATTCATTTCTTGCTCAGCATTATATATACATTTTCTTATTTAATAGTTACAAAATCCCATTGATGTTATTATTTCTATTTTTACAGATATGTAAACTAAGTCTTTAAAGGAAGCTAAGTAAATTGTCTAGGGTTAAACAGCAGGTAAATAGTTCTCTTTCTCTTACTAAATGCTTTTTACTTTTGGGTTATTTTAAAATTCTAGTTATCAATTTGTATATATAGCTTTATTACCAAGATTTATATTTTGTATTTTTATCCGAGTCAGTGAAAAAGAAATTAAGTACAAGGGTTGGTTTGTTATCTGGAGTTAACAGCTAGGAGGAAAATTACCTGCTTAGACAGTCTCTAAAATGCATATTCTTTGCATGATATTTGTGTGTTTAGTTCTATTTGTCATCTTTGTGCACCCAAGAGAAACTTTGTTCTTCAGTGTTGTCTTTCTTGCTTTTGAACTTGTTGATGAAGGCCATTGTGCTTCATGCTTGTTTTATATCCAACAGTATAGCTTTATTATTCACAGAAGTTTTAATCAACTCATCACAGTCTTCCTATGACATGCATTTTAGGAATGTATTTTATAATGAGAATTATATTTTTCCTTAAAATTAGGCCTGGGACCCAAACTTTATTTTTTATTGATTATGCACCCAACACTATGCTATATAGTTTTAAAAGCTCTCATTTCATGTTAACCACAGTCTTCTCTCTATGAAGTTTGAGCCCCTTGCATTATACTGTAAACAATAATACAAACAGAGCTATTTTAAAATGGAGCTGGAAGCTGCCATGTCAAAGGAATTGCCTCACTCTTCTTATGTAACAAATCTTTGGAATGCTAAAATAACCAATGAAGTAGGCTTAGGGCAACATTGTGCCCTAAAAGAACTGTTTGCAAAGATAACAAGAAAGCAGTTATTATGACTACTGATGTTATGATTGATGACTACTGAAATAACATTAAAAGCATTGTTTAGAATTAACATTACTATTCTATTTTAGCTGCACCCATAGAAATGCCTTCCTCCTATTGATATAATTGTTTCATTTTTCCTTCTCATAAATACTTATTGCCTTTGTCTCCTAATTGAAACACTATTTGAGCTTCTGCCTGAATTAATGATTTCCAAGTAGCTATTCTTATTGATCTCAATAAATGCTTGTTACCTCTCTTTTTAAAATAACTTTTATTTTTAATTTAACAATACCACACCATCTTTCAGCAACATAGAGTTCATTTCATGATCAACCACTCAGCTTTAAATAAATGACAAATATAACAAAGAGCATGCATTCACTAAATTACTTATTGAGCACCTAATATTAATATTTACAACTGTATAAGTACTAAATTGACATGCAGATGAAGAAAATGGGCATTAATGTATGTATGCATGCAGAGATTTCACCAGCTATGCACTAAATTTGGCCTGAAATAAATATAATAGTTTTTTAATGGACTGCAGCCTTTATCCCTCTCTATTATCAGCCCCCAATAAATCTCTTTCCAAGAATCAGGGGCATCAAAATTGTGATAACTATAGTTCTGTGTTAAAGTTAAGAGTATTTATTTCAAAAATATCCATGGCAGAATCTATACACTTGAAGTTGCAGGTGTCAGAATATGATGAGGAAAATTTAAAAAATTAATAAATAATTTTTTTAAAAAACTGTAAAACAACACTACTCTTTAAAAAAATGAGGGAGGGAGGTATATTAAAATTTTGTCCATTTTCATCCAATTTTCTTGCTCCTCTCCTGACACCTACCTCCCCGCAAAGTTCCTCCACACCACTGAAAGTGTGTGTGCTCCTCAGATTCATAGGTCAAAATCTAATCCCCAGCATGATGGTATTTGAAGGTGGAGCTTTTGGGAGGTAATTAGATCATTATGGTAGAGCCTGCATAAATTGGATTAGGGCCCTTTTATAAAAAATATCCTAGGAAGCACCCTTATACTTTCTTCAGTCATGTGAGGACACAGCAATAAGACAGCTGTCTGTGAACCAGGAAGTAAAAATTTACAAGACACTGAATCTACCTGTACCTTATTCTTAAACTTCCCAGACATCAGAACTGCGAGAAATAAATTTTTATTGTTTATAAATCACCCAGTCTATGGTATTCTGTTATTTCCACCTAAGGGGACTGACACACCTTCAAAGGCAACATTGATGGGAAAAAAATGTTCAATATAAGGCAATCTGAGAGAGAAAGGGGCAATGTTATTCCTTTGCCTTAACAATTGTTCTCAAATGCTAGTGCCTAACAAAATTGCCTAGCATGCTTTCTAAAGGTATGGTTCCAAATCTCCATCTCCTAGAGATGCAGAACGTCTGGTAAAGAATCATTTAACAAATATTCCTTAAAAGATTCAAATGAAGCTCCGGGTAAGACTCATTTTGAGAAACCCTGTTTGAAAAATAGAAGAAGCATTGTTGGTTTTTCTCTCCTACTTTATTAATAAAGTCCCGGGAATTGGCTCCAGCTATATCCATCTAGACTCTCTAGTTGCATCTACCTTCTACAGAGCCCACTACATCAGTGGACAGATTCATCAAGGCGTAATATGTAGACATTAAGCTGTCTCCAAGAAAGAGGTTTCGGTTGTGATGAGGATGTAAGATCCAGGGAAACACTGAAAGAGGAATTTCACAAGCTTAAGTGGAGAATGGACGTCTGGGATGCTGAGATGCGATAGGCTCTGCAAATTTGCACCCCAAGTGCCAGTAACAACTTCAATTATTCAAACAACTCAACTCTTCTTTCCAAATATTTCCAATGACTGGCATCTACATTTATAGCTTCCATGACATAAACTGGGCCAGAGTAAAATAACAATCTTGCTCTGTAGAACAGTTCAGGATATCTCAAATATAAGGGCCTTCATAGCTGTATCAACCCAAGTCTCAATTTCACTTTTTACCCTCAGTCTGGAGTCTCCTTTACTGGATCAGTATCCCTAGTTTACATGTAACTGTGGCTTTGCAAGTTTCACTAGGGAGTGGCGCTGGAGTAAAAATAGAAACGTCTGAGCTGCCTAAATGTGAGCCTGGATCTCAAACAACACTGCTTTAGGTGCCAAAATGCTCCTCTGGGGGTTGGCTTGCAACACTCTACATCCTCTCACTCTGCAGGGCTTGCAACTGTCCTCTCTGCTCCAACTGGTTGCACTGAACTGGGAAGGAATCGAGTAAGCAGCATCTGACTTACATGAGGAAAATAAGTGCCCCTTAAAGAAAGATCTCTAATTCTGATGGGTTTTTCGAATATATCTTTGGAAGTATAAAGTTTGGGGAGGTTCTGAGTAGAAAATAACAGTGAATAATGAACTAAAGCTTACTTGCAAGGCTGTCTAAAAAAATAGTCAAGTCAGTGTTTTTCTGTTCTGTTTTCATAAAATGCCCATGTACAGTGAGTCATTTATAGGTGAGCTTAGAATGAATCCTCTGAGGCCATTAGTGCCAAAATGTGCTTCTGCGAGTGCCCAGTTCAGATTGCAGACATGTACTCTAGTGGAACAGAATTGTGGCTACTTCTCTTCATTAGGTAATTTTTAGAGTTCAACCTGATGACTTCAACCATGGTATCTTTGACTCCAAAGCTGTGCACATTCTTCTGGGCAATGCTGCTTCTCCATCCAGTCTTTACCGATGCACCACTTTCTTCTTTTCTCTTCTCCCACCCTGACGTGCTCAGCTTCATTTTTTTGGAATGGGCACTCCCTATGGTGAAAATGCAGCACTTTCAAACTTCCCCTATGCTATGCCTCAGACTAATTTTTATTCCACTTCTGCATCCTTTGAAACATTTCAAGGTCTGTTTGATTATCTTTGCTAAAACCCTTCTTTAAACCCCCAACAGGTTCCCCTTCTCTGCCCCTGTGGCACTTGGCGTGAACAATTGTGCTTAGCCTATGTATAAATATAAATGTCCATGTCTCTCTCAACAGAATACAGATGTGGGTTATTTTTGTTCCTGTTTTTTTCAAGTGATGTTACCATACCTGATGCCATACCATGTACAGAATAAGAACATAATACATTTTTTTAATCAATGTCTGCTGAGAACATATTTTCAAAATATTTTTAGTTTAAAAGTCATGAATTATGTTATTAAAATGTTTTTATAGGTTTTTACTATACAAGTAATACATATCAGTGTAATAAATATTTTAAAATACAGATAGCACAAAGATTATTAAAATAAGTTATAATATATTGTGGTTATACCAGCGATAACTACTATTAATATGATGGGGTATGTCCTTCTGGAAAGTTTTCTATACTTCTATGTATATGCTATATTAATATTTTGAATCTGTTCTCATTAGCCAAATCATAGACAAGAATGGCCCTGTCAACCAAAACTAAATCTGATCTCCTTAGAATGTTCTTTCAGAACCTGCATTCCAATAGGAATGACTGGTCTGTGGACAACTAAGGTGGCAGTCCATGAGTGGACATGTGAAACTGTCAAGGTGCTTGAGAACTTATCATTGCTTCTTTGGTCATCATGAGGCAATAAGAAGTCAGTACCTATAGAAAGCTATGTTAGAAGAATCCTAAGGTAAATAGTCATATGCCCACTGTCCTGAGGAACTTGCTAATATTTATATATTTGTTTATTCATTTGTTCATTTATTCATTTATAATTTACTTTTCTAGGGGATTACTTCTAGAGTAAATGATAAGAGAATTCTAATAATATTCTAATAACATGGGCATTTTACCAATCTGTTTCAATAATGTAATATGGCACTACCAGTCTGCAAATGATATTTTTTAATTAAACCCTGAGATGAATATTCAGGCCACTATTTGGCTATGTCCTGTTTCCTTTGTTGTTAACTACACCTAACATCTCCATACTGATTGCAGTCATGCTTAGCATGTCATAGGAAAAGGTCTACTTAATTTTTAAAATTCAGCATTATTATAAATAACATGTATTATATTATACTGACAAATATGTAGGTGATATATTTATGAACTATATTGTTAGATTGCAGAACTTCACTCCTCAATGACCCTTCTCCTTCTCCTAAGTTCCGCTTAGTTATTTTCGGGAGACTCTGTGGAAGCCTTGACTAAGGGTATAGCCAAGTCCGGTTACCAAGTGCACAAGCCATCTATGTGCTTCTCTTCCTCTTCAAATGGGTGCCATCTTGTGCCTCTGCCCAAGCCCTGGAGGCTCTGATGGTGTCAAACTTGAAAAGGACCTGGGAAGCCCTGGAAGAGAAGTCTACGTCCCCAGCGAAGGTTAGAATAAGCAGGAACTAAAAAACAAACAAACAAACAAACAAATAAATAAACAAACAAATAACAAACACTTTCTTAGTTTTAATCCTTGCTCTCTGTTTGTTATAGGACTCAGATAGTTCTGGGAGGCACCACTGCTCTCAGAATCCTGCCACCCTTCCAAACTCTAAGACTTCTGACTGGACTGACCAACCTCACTGGCTGTTCTCTTTACATAAAATGGCAACTCTGGCCTATTACCCTCATCAGCTTTTCGATGTGTTCAGATGTGTTTCAAACTCAGACTTGAGATTTGCTTGGGCTTAGGCTGGGACTCTCCCTTTTTTAGGAATGAAAACTGGAAGTACCATCAGATGTAAATGCTCTTCACTCAGGATAGCTAGTGGCAGAGAGTCCCCCCAATGACCTATGACCTAGTGTGGTACTGCTCAGGCTCCCAGCTTGATAATCTCTCCCCAGGTAGGTCAGAATACAACCATGGCTCTAAAATGTGTCAGCCGGCAGCATTCCTTTCTGGAAGCTCTAAGAGAGAATATACTCCTTGCTTTTTTTCAATTTCTAGAGCCCACCCACATTCCTTAGCTGTGGCTATCTTCCTCCACGTTCCAATTCAACAATGTCAAATTTTTCTCTCATGCTCCTTTCATAATCATGTTTCCCTCTGACTTTGTATTTAAATTGGGCCTACCAGGCTAATCTAGGATGCTCTCCCTGTCTCAAGGTGTTTACTCTTAGTTATATCTACAAAGTCTTTTTTGCCATGTAAGGCAATGTATTCACAGGTTCTAGGGACCTCTTAAATGGATAAGAAGTTAAATAATTGTACTAAATCATCCAGGCAGAAGAGAGTCAGTCACACACTAGCCTGGCTGTTGCCATAATATTCTGCCTCTTCAAAGGTACTAAAATTCACTACATAACATACATTCAATTTGCATAGAGAAGGAAAACTTGCATTTCCACTCATGGAATATTCACCATTTTCTCTACTTTTGTTCCCACCCCACTCCTATACTCAAATTTGATCAGCAATTTTTGATGGCTTCTCTTTTCTGAAGTTCTCCAAAATAAATCACACTGCTATTTCTAAAGTTCTCCAGTATAAATTAACAATATAAAGGTACAACAAAGCCTCCATAGTTACTGTAGGTTATATCAGAAACAAAGAGTATCATATGAATTTCAACCAAAGACTAAAAGTAAATTTAGTGGGCACTGAGGTTAAAACTTATGCATCCTCTTTAAAATTACCTTAGCTCACATTCCTTTCCCAAACTGGTCCAAGTGGCACAGTCTGAGTCATTGTCATGATCAAAGCCTGTAGAGACGATTTCTTCCATTAGATTATCTGCACCCTTCACAGACACCAGATCTACCTTCCAGTAGGCCTCACTTTAAAATAAGAGAAACTGATTTCAGCCCTTGCATAGTGATTGCAAGATTATTAGTCAGTTTTTCCAATTGGCATACAAAGAAACAATTTAAAGAATAAGGTACTCCCTCTATAAGGTCGACACTTGCTGGGATAAGGTTGACCACAGGCTGCTATAGCAACACTATCCACTGGGTAGTTTATCAACAACAGAGATTTATTTCTCACAGTTCTCAGGCTGGAAGCCTAAGATTAGGAGACCAGCATGGTTGCATTCTGGTGAGGGTCCTTTTCTGGGCTGCAGACTGCTGTCTTCTTCTCTCTATGACCTCACACAATGGGAAGAGAGCTAGAGAGCTCTCTGGAGTCTCTTTTTAAAGGGCACTGATCCCATTCGTGAGGGCTCTGTCCTCATGATCTTGACACCACTCAAAGGCCCCACTTCCTAATACATACCATCACTTGGGGGTTGGATTTCAATGTATGAATTTTGAAGGGACATAAACATTTAGTCTGAAACAAGATCACTTGTCTTTGCCCTCCCCATCATCAGTCCTCCTTGCTCTGCAGCCCATTCTCTCTGGTGAGTTCCTCTCCCCTCAACCCACATTCTGTCTCTAGTCTGGTGTCACACACAGTTCTTTCACATTAAGGCCTTAATCTTAACTGTGACTTCTTTCAGGTACCGAAGGATTACTTAATAATTGTTAATAGAAAGATTCTAGGTTTCAATGAGGGGAATTTTGATGAAAGAAACAAAAGAATCCCTGTTGTCATTTCCCCAGTATATCACATTAGGAATCATTCATTAAGAAGATGTTTATATTCCTTTCTCCTTATTATATTCTGTAGTATCCTATAACATAATATCCTTACTAAAGCTGACTACTTTCACCAGCCCTCTGCTGAGTTTGGTGTGTCGGTGAAGATTAGCGAGGGGCTAAGGGAAAGAGACCAGACATTTGTTATCAACTAGAATGTTAAAATTTAGCCCAATGCACAGGCTATCTTGCTATGGAGAATGTGCAGTGGTCAGAACACTGTATGTGCTTACTGAATGTTAAATAATTTTTTTTTTTTTACTTTGCTGTAACAGACTAATTTAATCTTGAAAAGCCTGGAGAAGAACAATGAGAATAATTAATGTTTGGAAGGATATGTGCTTTGTAACTAGACCACCAAAGTAAGATTAATTAGCTACTATGGAATAGTAACATGAATAAATGTATAGGATTAATAAAAATATATCCATTTTTTAATTTAACTCCTAAACTCCCTAAACTCCCAAAGACCTCATTAAATTTTCATAATTAAAAATGAAAAAAATATAAATATTTTTTAAAATACCATAGACTTTTAAATCAGTAGAGTGTGTTTAAAGTAGAGTTAAAAAAAAAAATAAATGAGGTTTTGTTCAACAGCATTATTAGATCACTTAGATATTGATGACAGGAAGTCTTGACAGCTCATAAAATGGGTAGTTGCTAGTTTCATTAAATTATTAATTCTCCTGGTATTTATATTCTAGTTTTAACACTATGGTTTCTCAATTAATCAGCATGTCTGAAAATAGATTTTATCATGTCAAAATTACTTATTCAATCTTATGCTTCTTATAGAGTAACAAAAAAGTCATCTTTTATTAGTTTATCTCAGAGTTTTTTTAGAAAAGTATGTTATACTACCCAAAATTTTGAAAGTAGAGGAACAAAAACAACATTGAGAGTACTTACTACTCCAATAAAAATCCTATTAATATTTCGGTATATTTCTTTTTCATCTTTTTTTCTATGCAATTGTATACAGATGCAATCCTAATATATAACCTACATTTTCTATTTCTGCCAAAAGCAGTTTCCCACAGCTTTTACCTTCATAACCCACATTTTTTAAGCTGCATAACATTTCAATAAAAGATTATACAACGCACTACTTAATTATTAGTTTTTCTGATTTTTGCTAAAAGACATTAGAATGATTAAGAGAACATTCTTTGACATCATACAAACTTTGTTTTTGTTTCTACCAGTAATCGCTACATGACCTTATATATACTACTTAATCTTTCTCCATCTAACTGCCTTAACCTGTTTTCTATTTTAAACGTCCAAGGAAAAGAATGATTGACAGAAGTTAGGTCAGGGATCTGGTTAAGTTAAATTGACCTCTCTCAGCACTGTAGATAGGTGGAGTATTTTGAGAGGGGAATGAGTTTCCTGGATACCTGTGCTACTTGACCTTGCATAACTAACTCTCTCTCTCTCTCTCTCTCTCTCTCTCTCTCTCTCTCTCTCACACACACACACACACACACACACACACACACACACACACACACCCCTTGCAGGTCCCTGCAAATATAAGCTCTTTCCTCTCTCAAGGCTTTCCTTGTTCTTTGAATGCTCTTTTTTTTTTTCATAATTTGTTCCCCAGCTTTATTGAGATATAATTGGCAAGTAACATTGTGTAAGTTGAAGGTGTACAGCATAATTTGATACATTTATGTATTTTGAGATGATTACCTCAAAAGGTTAGCTGACACCTCCATCCCCTCACGTAATTACTGTGTGTACATGCGTGCATGCATGTGTGTGTGTGTGTGTGTGTGTGTGTGTGTGTGTGTGTGTGTGTGTGTAAAATCTGTTTACTGTCTTTTCCTCTCTCCTTTACTGGTCTGCCAACTTACATACAAAACAAATGTAAATTTTGTTTTTTCTGAACCTACTATTTTCAGCCTCTAGTCTTCCAAGTAGCAGAAATTTAATCTCAATTTTCTTACAGTTGCATTTGTGTTCTGATGGGGTGTGGGGTGAGAGGGGGGCACCAGCTGGTTCTTGATATCATTATCTCTCCATATTGGGGTCCAGTAGAATGCATCTATTCATGCTGATCTTATAAATCAAGTCCATCCATTTCACTGTTGCCTCCTCCCTAATTTCAATGTGCAAGTTGTCTAAGACAATAACTTCAAAATTAAAGTTTTTTAAAGAATTTTTTTAATTCAATAATAGGCTACTTTTCTAGATTGCGGAGAGAAACCCATCCAGTGCATGACAAAAATTATTTTCTTTCTTTGAATGGCTGAGTATTGGCAATATGAATAAGAATGTGAGGGGAGAGTCATAGTACAAGAGTTGGTCCAGGGATTGAATTTATAACAGTATAAATCCTACAATTTTCACTAAAGCAAAATTTTTTTTAAAAAAATGAAGTAGTATGAGAACACAGTATGAAACTGTCAGTTGTAACAATGACTTTAAGTATCTAGAGCTCCTTAATGAAAGCTCATATAATCTGAATTTCTTTTTAGTCAATGAGCTATTTAAATAGTTTACATTCATCTGCTTTGTATAGCATTATTTCTGACAATGAGTTACTGTAATTAATTTGTTTTAATTAGGGGGAGTAATGAGCCGTCATTTATTTTGCCTTTAAAATTATTCTCAAATCATTCTGCATTGACAGTATATTTAAGAGTTCTTAAAGCTGATTCCTACTATGACACAGTTAAAGGAAAGACCTTTTTATTTTCAGACCACAGTTGAATGGCATATCTAAGTACCTTTGGTAAGAAGCGTATGAAAGCTCAAGATACTGAAATAGTTCATTTTTTTCATTGTGTTTTTTAATCCATAAACATTATTTACAAAATTTGATGACAAATTTATTTATAGTTGTGAGGTTGGTGAGGATATATGCTCCTTCAATTTTGGAAGTTGATTTTCTTGTATCTTATTCTGCCTAAGCAAAGGTCACAATCTAGCTAAGTAAGAATATTTAAAGTAACACAATTTGGGCTTCTAATTAGGTTACAGCATTTTCTCTTAACTCACCAGAAAATAAAACACAAATGTTTCACAATGAAGCAAAAGTGAAATGTGTACTAAGAATCCATCAAAGACTCAGAGCAAGCTGGCATCTTAGTGTAACTCTCCTTCTCATGAGAAAATTCATTCTTATATTAACAAGAAAGAGCTTTCCTGGTATTCTATGTGGTGAAGTAGGAAGAATACGATATTTGTATTCAAATATCCTGGAGTTAACCCTTGTCAAACTGTTGGGGTCACACCACTAATATGGTCACACCATTAATGTCACTGTTGTATCAAAAGTTCCCACAAGATTACCTTGTGTTTTAAAAGTCCCTTCTTGGACCATAACATGGGTGAACAATTGCCACTATGGAAGTAGTGGAACATTGGGATTAAAAGCACAGATCCTAGGACCTGATGGCTCTGAATCACATATCACCCTCTGCACTATCAGCTGCCAGAACTCAGGGAAGTTAATCAGTCTCTCTCTGCCATAGTTTTATCAACTATGAGAATAATAAAATAGTACCTCCTTCATAGAGTTGTGAAGCTTTAATGAGTTAATTCATGTATGGCTCTGAGGACAGTGTGTGGGATGCACTGAGAATGAAATGATACTCACTGTGATTATAACAAAGCTTATGGCCAAATGGTACTATTCGGTACTGAATTGTCTTCAGTTCACTTCAGTCCTGCTCTATGTTTTTCTGATTGCTGCTCCCCCAAAGCCTCCACTTTTTGTAATCCTTTCTTTATGGAGTGTGGTTGATAACGGTAGGCTAGCCTGC
Source organism: Macroglossus sobrinus (assembly GCA_004027375.1). NCBI lineage: Eukaryota > Metazoa > Chordata > Mammalia > Chiroptera > Pteropodidae > Macroglossus > Macroglossus sobrinus. Next base: position 499,099 of record PVKZ01000100.1, read on the forward strand.
GTTAAAATTCATAATTTCTTTTAAATGCTTATATTTTCCTTATTGTAAAAGAGTAATATCATACTTGTTGCAGAAAATTAAACAATACATAAAAGTATAAACAGAAAAATAAAAATTAAACAATCCAGAATTTATGTTTTATGTGTTTCTTCCAAATATATTTTTTAGGCATATACATGTTCAACAAAATTTGCATCACTATATACATATATACATAGATTTGTTTCTTGATTTTTTTGTTTAAACTTTAATCATGATTATTTCTCCAAGTTTTAAAATTTTATTCAAAATTAATGTTAATAACTAAATAATATTCCATTATCTCTAATTAGTGTACCAGTCACCCACAGTTGAATATTGAGGTTATTATCCAATTTTTAGATAGTATATTTTATACTATAAGAAACATCTTTGTGCTTAAATATTTGTTGGCATTATCATCATTTACTTAGGCTATGTTTTAGAGAGCTGATTTTTTACATCAGAATATATTGGATCTTGATTGAAATAATACTTTTTGAAAATTTTGTATTGTTTTTACTCTGGTAGAAAAGCAGTATCTCATTATTATTGTAAATTTAAATTATTTGATGTCAAGTGGAACTGGAAAGTTTTTAAGCTACTTATTTATGCTTTGGATTTCTTTAGTTAATCATATATGTCATTTGCCTATTTTCCATGGAAAAATTTCTATTTTCTGTTATCATTTGCCTAATTACACTATTGTTAGTGTTTTCCTTATTGAATTATAGGTAGAGGAACGCACCTTTTCACTCTATTGTTTTCCTCTGTCTTAGTCCATTCTGACTGCTGTAACTGAACAACACACACTAGGTGGCTTATAAACAACAGAAATTTATTGACTACACTTATGGGGGCAGATAGTCCAAGATCATGGTGCCAGTACGTTTGAAGGAAAGCTCTCTTTGGGGTCCCAGACTTCTCCTTGTATCCATCTTACATGGTGGAAGGGCATCTGTGGGATCTCATTTACAAAGGTACTTATCTCAATCATGACAACGCCACCCTCATAACCTAATCATCTCCCAAAACCCTCACTTTCCAATACCAGCATCTTGAAGATTTGGATTTCAACATATGAATTTCATGGAGACACAAATAATCAGACCACAGCATCCTCTATGTGAACAGAACTCCACTGCCTAACACTCTTGGTCTCTCAACACACACACACACACACACACACACACACACACACACACACACACATACACACACACACACACCCTGTAGCCCTAGGAAGGAGGAATGACTGATTGGTGAGTTTAAGATAAGGAACAAGGCAAATGCAGCTTCATTCTTCCTCCAACATCTTGTCCCTCTATCTCAATAATGGTGGGAAGTGCTTGTCTCATCTGCTCCTCTTTGCTGTAAGTTGTAAAGGAGCAGCTCGATGTGGGCAGCCTGGGGCTTCCCAGCAACAGTAACTATAAAAAGAAAAAAGAGCAGGAAAAGGTGGAGAACCATGGACAAGGAATGGGTTAAGGGTTGCAATTTTAAGTAGGGTAGTTGGGGAACACTTCACTGTTTTGTGCAATTCTCATCATTACATAGCACTTAATCACTTAAGCCCTGTGGTTTAATAATTTTACCTACAGAAATTAGGCTATATTGTGTGGATTTTTTGTTCAATTTTAGATTGCAAAAACTCTTTGATATATCATCATTTGAACAGATATATAATTCATCACCATCTGACAGTTTTTGCCCATCAAAGCTTGGAAGAATCAACATAGCCTTCTAAGAAGATAATTAGAAGATACTTATTAGAGACACAATTTTTTTTAATGACTGGAAAACAAAACACAGTCTCTCCCTCCCACACAAGTTCTGTCTCAAGTGTAAGTCTAATGACAAAAGAAAAGAAACATAACCTGCACTAACTTTGTCTACCTGTTATTTATTCTTTAAAACAATACATTATAGCTATCATTTATTGAGGATGTTATGAGTAACAGATGAAGTAGCAAATTTAGTGCAGAATCCTTCTACATTTTTACAATTATTTTGCAACCTTTTAAATTTATCTCTTCCTCACTTAATTTTACAAAGATTTAATTCAAAACATTTACTAAAATAATTAATACATTCAATTTATTTTTTCAAAAAGCCACAACTTTCTTTTTGCATTTATATTTCATTCACTTTCCAATTTAATTTATTGAATTAAATTATACAATTAAAATAACAAATACAACTGATTTAAACCAATTTGGTAACACAATAAAAAAACTAACCCAGCATTTCACAAGCAAATCTAAAAAGTAGTTCTAGATATTTTTTTTTAGGAAGGTGGTTTTTATCTCATATCATACAACAGAACTAAAACTTAAAAGCACTAATTAAAACTGATGGTTGCCATTTGTCAAAAAAGCCCGCATTCTCTGTCTTTTTTCTTCCAGCTGGCCAAAACTTAGGTGGAAAGATTTTCAAAATAGGTTAGCATTATATTCTTTTTTATCATGCTGGACTTTTCTATTATAGGAAGGTGTTAGGCAGAAAGATGTTATGGTTTATCACAGAAGAACAGATAGATGCAAAGTCCAGGAGTTGGCCAACTCGTCACATACACAAGAAGATTGTAAGTACAAGTACATTCAGAGAAAGCAAGCAGATCTGACATCTCTGAAAGATATAACCAATGATCTGGCTTAGAGAATATTTCTAGAAAACTAGACAGAAGCCAAGAGGTATAAAATCAAAAGAAGACAGAGATAAGAATAAATGGAAAAGCACATCAAGGCAGAGGCAGCTAGATGCCACCCTTCAATCTGTATTACTTTCTGTATAGAGGAAGCCAGTCCCTACAGAAGCAAACATAAGGGAGCAAACAATCAGCTCTGCTGCTAAACTGATAAAGGGGAGGAGTCGCACTTTATTTCTGAGATTTCCTAGAATTAGATCAATGTAGTGGTTCCCGTTCTTCCAAGGGGTTTATAATACCATATCAACGCTATATCCAACTCCCTAGGCAAAAATTCTTCTAATCTTGATAAGGATACTTGTCACCAGTTAAACATGGAGGAAACAGTGTTTATGTTACTTTGTATATATTTGCTAAAGCTGGGAAACAGAAGGAAAATCACAGGAAAAACATCAATTGACATTCTCAGGAACGCAAAATGTAGGGGTGGGCCAAAAAAGAAAACACTTGGTCTTCTAAAGAGAAAATGAAATAAAATATTGTTTTTACCACGTTCTCTATACACCACTTTTGTTGTTATGAGAAACTACTCAGGAGTCTTAAGAACAATCACACCTTAGGGAAATATGTAACTAACACTTTTATTCAAACTGGACATATTTCGGGCTTGCTACGGGACCCAAAAGTTTGATTAAAAGATTATATCAATTAAAAACCACTAAAAGATGGGAGGCAGCACCCACACATTCTCTCTGCCTTTGCCCTGCTCTTCTCTCCTTCTCAGTAGTCTTGATCAAAGATCATCTGTCACTCCCAGTTAAGCAAAGAAGTAATGTGCACTCATGTCTCATGCCTGGATTTAGAGAAGCAGTTCCTTCTTACTGTGAAACAAGCAGGTGGTAAACACAAAAATTAGATGGAAAATGTTTTATGTAGGAAGACAATTTTTAAATCATCCTATATGTCTTTTTCTTGAGGGTCACTTTCTTACAAATATGCTCAGCAACATCTCCATAGGTGAATTTCTAAGAGAAAGCTGAAAGTATATTTTCTTTTTAAATGTAAGACCAAAATAGATGACATAGGTCTCAGATGATTACATGACTTTCCTTCTCCATTTATATTTCTTGAAAAAAATATTTTAAATGAAACAAAGATCTTTTGGCTAATTAAAACATTTATACATGAGGATAAATATCTCTGAAATGTACTGAGAACTACCAGATGTCAAAATTTGCACTCTAAATAAATTAAAACATGTATACATCGGGATAAATATCTCTGAAATGTACTGAGAACTACCAGATGTCAAAAATTTGCACTCTAAATTAAAAGTTGTTGACTGCTTTCCTTCTTGAGTAGTAGATATACTATCAAAGAAGTTACATAAAAAATTATATGTTTCATAAAGGAGTTTATCAATATCTCTGCACCACATAAAAATAAAAGTAATACAGGGATTCAAACACTCATAAATATGAAAAGAAATGAAGCTATTTTACTTGCATTATATTCACTAGCTAAAAGACAGTGCTAATGGGTGTTTAAATAGTAGCTTGACTAAATTACTTTGCCAACATGTCATGGTTTTGACAATGCACTTCAACCAAACTCAGCTCTATATCATGCATTCAGGGCAGGGCATATGGTATGGCCTTTATTTGTTGAAGACAGACACCTTGAAAGCAAAGAGAAGAGACAAGGAAGGGTATGACATCCACAGTCCCTATCATGACTCACGGGACAAAGAAAAAAGTGGCAAGTTCCTGTTAACATATTCTGATGCACTTCTTGAGCCTGAGCCAACAAAAGGTTAGATTTCCTTGACAGTCAAATTTCTCCATCCACATTGAGCAGAATGATCCCCAAAACAAATAACACATAAATTGCAGCAGCTTAACACAATATTTCTTGTTCATGTAATAGTGCAATGAGGGTGAGTGGTGGGCTCTGCCTTATGCAAGGATCCCAGGACTGCAGATCTCTCTACCCAGTAATTCCCCCATCTTCCCTTTGTTAGATCGTCTTAATCCAGACAGCTGACAAGTTATAAAAAAAAGAAAGGGACAACTGGTCAAACCATCTCATTCTGGATGGTGACACAGAATTTCTCATATTCCATTGGTCTAGAACTAGTCTCATGGTCCTCACTAAGACGCAGGCTCCGCCACGTACATCAAAAAATAGGTTCCTATTGTCCCCCAATTCTATTTCATTTCTTTTTTCACTTTCTGAGTGGCTACTTCCTTAAAAATGAGTAGAAAAATTATTAATGAAAAATCTTATATATCTCTTTAGGATGTAGCCTGATGTGGTGGAAACATACTAATGTTTGATTAAAGATCAATAACATCTCAATAACTTGTTCCCGTGATCTGTTAGAAAATACAAACATCGGCTGAACAATTATAATGTGGCATTTAAATCTTCTCATCCACCAACCTCCATCTTACAAATCATATTTAAAGTAAAACTCTCAGCATGATATGCTATTCTTAGCTCAAATAGAAGATGATGCTGGTTATAACAGCGCGACTGTGGTGTTGCCATGGTTATCTGTCTATTAACGATTAAACTTGCTTCCTTATGCTCATTAGGAAACAAAAAAAGAGGTTTCAATTTATTAGCAGACTGTAAGGCCGAAAGTTCTCAAACAAAAGTTTGGATATTAGAAGCCAGTTTAAGGTCTGATGTTTAACAGATTCTTCTCTCATGTCCATTAAATGGGGTTTTTTCCCTCATCAGCTACAGCAATCAGTCTTCAAAGGGATAAGCATTTTATGCATCATAGAGTCATTATAACTTCCTGGGAAGAGAGAAACTTGGTGAGAGGTAGTATGAATTATGCAAAAATATAAATTTTATAAACCAAAAAGCATCAGCAGATTGAATGTGTTTATCGATTTCGATTATTCAACAGATCCATCTTTCTAGATCTACACACAAAAATATCACCATAAATTACCAAGGCAATCAAAGTTTCAGAATCATAGGAATAAGATTAATAACTAATAGTTTTTCATAGAAATGACTTTGAGGTCTATAATGCAAGATATTTTTGATTACTGTATTTTAAAAACCACTCAAATGTTTGTAGGTATTTTCAGATTCTAACACAGTAGATAATTTATCTCAGTTCTTTTATAGTCTTCACCGTAGGTTTTTTCAGAAAAGAGTTGAACATTGAGAAGGGTGTATAAGATATCCATGTCTTCAGATAATTTTATCCTGCATGAGAGGGGACAAGAAATTATGTGGTAACGTTTATACTCCTCTGCTTCTCTATTTATTTATTCAACAGACATTTCCTGAATGCTTAATGTGTGCCAAGCCCTGCCCTTATGCTAGGGGTATAGAAATGAGTCAAATAGACAGAGCTTTCAAAAGTACAGAGCAGAAATGGTGAAAGCCTAAACAAAGACTTGTGAGTGAATCACTCTCTTTTGATAAAAGGATGAACCCTTAGCCTGGCCTTCAAATTCTTCAATCTGTATTTTAAGCATTCTCTGCAGGAATCTCTCATGCTTGCCCTAAACTGGTTGTCTGTATACATCATTAGGGACCAAGTTCATACAGCCAGGACTCTGTTTTCTATCACCAATATGCAAATTACATCCAGATTTCAAAGCCTAACTCAAGTGCCACTTTCTCCATACTGCAGTCCTTGACTGGATATTCTCTCTCAGTCCTCTGAACACCCAAAGACTTTTTTAATGTGAAACATCATGTAGGAAACTTTTTGAGTTTACATTATGAACTTAATAAACTATAATTTATTTGCATTTTGAATCAATCATAATGAAATATATCTTTCTTTTATAGATGAGAAGACTTGAATTTCAGTGGAGAAAAATAAGTTGCCCCAAAATTAAGCTATAATTCAACTCAGGATATTATAATACAAAATCTATTTTTTTTCAAACCTATCACATTGGCCTAATAATAATTGCCAAATTTCTTTTTAGATTATAATTTCTGTTAAGTCAGGAATCACCTTCACACATATGTGTATTTTTCTTAACATATAAAATTAATACTTTACCTATAATAGACTCTGATAAAAGTTTTTTCATAATTATGATAACAATACTAGATAAAATATAGCAAATACCTTCCTCCTCAGATGGTATACAAAATAACAACTAGAAGAGGTCATAAAGAAGAATACACAGCAGGCTGGTGTAGCAAGGAAAGGAAGCTGAGTACTGAAGGGTGAATAGAATTTATGTTGCTGGTGTCCATACAAAAGTATTTCAAATATGGGAAAAGTCAAGAGCAAATGTGTTGAGATAAAAATGTACAAGGTCCATTTATGAGATAGCAATTCAAAGAATCTGACTATGCCAGAGATCGATATAGTAGAAGACAGCCTACTATAGTTCATTAACTATAGTGCAATAGACAATAATGGCCTCCCCAAGATGTTCATGTCCAGTCCCTGAAAACTCTGAATGTTACCTTATATGACAAAAGAGACTTTGCAGACATGATTAAGTTAAGGATTTTGAAAAGTGGAGATTATCCTGATTACCCAGGCGGGCGCAATGTAATTGCAAGGGTCCTTATAAGAAGATGTCAGGAGATCTGAATGAGTAGAAGAAAGAGACGTTATGACAGGAGCAAGAGGTTGGAATAACATGAGGAAGGAGCCATGAGCCAAGGAACATAGATGGTCTCTAGAAACTGAAAAGACAAGGAAACAGATTCTCCGTTAAAGGAACACAGTCTGCCAACACCTTGATTTTAGGCTTCTGACCTCCAGAACTATAAGAGATTAAATTTGAGTCTTTTAAGCCATTTCATTTGTGGTACTTTGTTACCTTAATAATAGGATATCAGTGCATCAAGAAGGTTGAGGGCCATATTAAATAATTAGGAATCTTCCCTGCATGTAGTCAACATTTCTTAGTTTGGATGGAAATAGATTCACACTAGAAATATAGTCCTTTTCTCATTGCTTACAGATCCAAACAGCATACTGCATCTAGTATATGCTTAGGATATAGATGTTGATGGGAAAAATATCTGATCTTGCCTATGAAATGTATTGCTGACACTTCTGATTTGAAAGCAGCCTCTTTGGGATAAGTATCTAGCTGTGCAGATTTCTCTCACTCTTAAATGATCTTTCCTCCTCCTTTTTCCAATTTTGCATCTGGATTCCAAAAACCATATATATCCATGTGTTTTTATTGAAGAGGATTGCACATGCTTTATGCCACTCTCTGGGTCTTGCTATGGCTGCTGAACTGGGCCTTGGCCCACTTGGTTCCTAGATGTCCTATACTGGTCTCTGCTGAATTGAGACAGTCCCATGGAGCCATTTGAGCATCACTCTGGCACTGTTGCAGGTGCCATTACCTCCAGCTGCAAGGTGGTGCAGCTCCCTCATCCCTAACAAAGGCCTTTTATATTCCTCCCAGCACTTCTGTGTCCCTTGCCTCTTAGAGACTGGACGTCTCAGTTGCTTTCCCTGAATCATACTGGTCTGTGCTAGATCCAATGAAGTTGTCATCAGGCTCAACTGCCCAGGTCACTTGCCTTCATCTTTGCTATTCAACCATTCCCACTTCATGGTGGACCTGGTAATGTTCAATATGGACTTCTCTGAGAGTCATGTAGGCTCCTTGAGGCTATACCTTTGAAAGCTCTGAATCCTCTAATTTATCTGGGTACTTAAAAACAGCCTCTTAGCTTTTAAACTTACTATCTCTCTCAGATTTTAAAAAGTTATATTTGAAATTCAAAGATGAGCAATGAGTTCTTGGTTGTAGATAGTATCTTTCTTTCCTCAGAGCAATAAACTTTGGCCTTATAACTTAGCCTTAATGCAGGGAATGAAAACAAAATATTTGAGAAGGGAAAATCTATTGAAAGCCATTTCAAAAACATTATTTACCTATAGAGGCAGAAGAGAGAATTAAAGTCAAGTGCTCTCAATGAATGAGAGCAGAAGGAGTGAGAAGAGAGAATCAAAGGTTGAGCACAGAGTTGAGAAACACCTATGAAGCAGGACCCAGAAGGAAAGAGGAAATGGAGCAGACTGAAAAATTGATCAAGACAGGAGGAGAATCAAGTCCTAGAGAAAGAGAACATTTCCCAAGAAGGCAATAAACAGAAAAAATTAAAGATATCAAAGAGAATGGATACTCAAATGGGGCTCTCAGGTCTGACAAGTGCAAGATTATTGTTAACATATGACAGGTATGACTTAAGGGTAGAATGTAGATTCTTTTCATGTGTGTAAAATTCATTCTCAATTATTGTTTTCTGTACATATTAGTTACATAATTCTTCATTTAAAACACACCAATATTATTGTGATTTCAGACGATGGCCATCTTAGTCTCTACTATAAAACACCAATGCTGGAAGAATTTCTTATTGTTCTAATGAGTCTACTCAATATACAAAAAAAAAATCTTTTTGTTGTCTCAAGAATTGCTAAGCTTTAAGTAAGGATCAGATGTCCATTTGGGAGTTCAAATGAAGGCCTGTGTTATACAAGTGTTGTAGCAATTCCAAAGGGAACTAACAAGAAAGTAGATAATACATGAATATCTAAAACTCATTTAGTAGATACTCAGGGAATTAGATTTTTATAGAAGTTTTTTATTGGTCACTATGAAATTCACTAATAATTATACTTTCTCAGTTAAGTATTTGATCATAAAACTGTACACAACAAGGCAGGTAGATTATACTCTTCTATGTACAACAAGTCTAGAATATATCTCCATGAAGCTTTTAAAAAATATATACACCTATTAAAATGGCTCAGACTAGAAAACTAACTGAAAGGCAGAGTGATCAATCTGGCAAATACTTAACTAAAAAGACTTATGAGCTCTAGATGAAGTGACTACAGGCAAGATATTTAAGCTTTCTGAACCCTGGTTTCTCAATCTATAAACTCCATATGAATACTATGGTGATTTAAGATAATGATGAGCATAACACATATGCTAGAGCAAGATACAGTGCATAAATCTTAAGTGATGATATGCTGCTCTTTTATTGCTGGCTTTACAAAAATATAAAACATGAAATATAGCTAAGTCATGGAATAGAGGATCAGCAAAAGATTCCTAGTTTCCTCCAAAATAACTTTTTTTCTACACATTGTAATCATATCAGCATGTCATTCCACTGACATATGCTGAGTATACAGAATATCAATGAAGTCCAGTGTCAGATTTTGCAAAAAGAAAAATTGAAGCTGTATGATCCATACTTTTCTCATTTCTTTAATTTCAAAAAAAAAAAAAAAAGCCCTAGCTACCCTGATAAACAGGATAGCTAGAATTGTCAACTTCGCTTCTTTTGCCAACATTTAATAAAGCTCACCTGGGCCATCACAATAACAAATAAAAATTAGATTTTGCATAGAAAGTGTTTTGAGGATATAAAGAGTTCGTTCAAAGCTTCACACATTCTTGAGAGACAGGCCAAAGCAGAGGAAGACCTTGTTACCAAATCAGACAGAAGAGAAAGTACCTAAGATTTGTAGATGATATCATCTAATTCACTGACCTGATTGTGCTTCAGAAGGACTAAGATTTCAGAGGTTGAAAAAGACTGGAAAGATAGAATACAAAGCTCGGGTGCCCAAAACGGCTGATGAGGGTGTGCGATGCTCTGAATAAATGTCTGTACAAAGTGACACACACATCATGAAGAACAACATTTCATGCAGAAACCAGCAAGTGAAGCCACAGAGTTTTGATCTCACATTATTATTTTTAAAAAGAAAAGAAAATACAAATTTATGTTTATGGACCTTTCATTGATGTTCTCTGAACTTAAGGAGATAAACATTAATGGGTGATAATAAATAAAAGCAGTTTCTCTTTCATCAAGTATTCAGAGGTCTTAGGGGAGAAAATAGCAACATATTTTGTTTAAAAAAATGGGAGGTAACTAATTTCCTTTTTCTCTCAAAAAATAATTGGTATGTGGGGAAAACACAATAAAGTACATATTAATCATATAAAAGCTAGGTTTTAAAAATACTTCAACTTCCATCAAATAGAAAATTAATAATAATGATTTCTTTCTACATTATCAGAAAAATCTGGGAAAGACTTCAAATGCATATTTTCTATCCATCAAATAAAATTCTAAGTTTATTTTGCATATCAGTTAGAGTTTTGCTACATTCTGGATGAGGGCAGCTAATTAATTAATATTTTTAAAAGATTGTTTTCCTTTTCTCCTTAGCCGTGTCTTCGGTTCAGTTATTCTCTCCCCAAATAAGAACATTCTATTTCCCAAAGCTCTGCAAACCTCCAGATGGTTCCAGTGATACTTCTATGTGGAGTTATGTTTTTGTCCTTGAAATGAAGAGCGATCCAACAATTTATTTTGTTTGTTTGCCTGTTTCTTATATAACGCATTAAAGTAATTCTTCATACTAATGCCATTTAGATTTCCCCTTTCTTCTAAATTCCGCTTCCCATTCCTGTAACTCTCTATCATGTCTCTGTGTGTATAACTGAAGAATTATAAATACTGTTTCTATTGGGTATGAGAATGAACTATAAACTTCCAAGATACTTTCCAACAACATCCTATGAAAATTTAAACTTTTCTCCCTAAACACCACTGTTCTACAAATAGCTTTCAATGTTCTCTTGATAATTTTTCTGCATTATAAAATGAGAACTGTGGAAGCTTGTGTAGTCTGAGCCCATAACTGGCATTATACACACAGAATCAAAGCTGAGGAAGAATGAGCATCATTATATCCTGGGCCTCAACAAAGGCTCAGAAGCTAAACCACTGGAGTGAGCTTTAAAATGCTGCTGACACAGTCCCACCTTAACTTGATATTTCTCAAAGCTCCTCAGATCATTTTAATGTGCTGTCAATGTTGAGAGCTGCTGATCTTATCCACCAGTCATTAGTAGTCAAACTGAAGCCCAAGTGGGTTCAATCACTAATCTACCTGCATAAAGTGCAAAGCAGCAGAGAAAGAGTTAGGGACACACGTTTTTAGTGTAGTGTTCTTTCAATTACTAAGATTTTAGAATTTTCAAAGGTTTCCTGAGGGCTATAGGCTGTGACCTAAATTTCTTTCAGTTTAGCTCAGATAACTTACATGTCATTTGTAGTACAAAATAAAATGTGAAGCTCCCTTCTCATAAATTACTAAGAGCTTCAAAAAGTTGGCATTGGAGATTTAAAGCAAGTGTAGGGCCTGATGTGACTGGACAGGATACACACCCATGAAGCCAATTTTGGCCCAGATTTTTAAGATATTTTGTGTTTGATAATAGTATGTTGGTAAAAAAAAAAATTAAGACTTCACAGCAATAAATTAGGAAACAATGCTGAATAAGTCTTTGGTTTTGTATTTTGTTCGTATGCTTGTTAATTTGCGTTTTTAAGTGCAGGAGCTCTCAGGAGACTTCAATAAGAGCTAATGTTCATTGTGACTGCTTTAGCCTTCCTCTCCCTCTGTTAAAAGCAGAATCTGGAGACAAGGGCTTGGATTTGGGGAAGTAATACCAGAGAACCAGAGAGAGAGATGGGAACAGTAACATGGAAGAAAGAAATCAATGCAAGCTATGTGACCGGGCCAGCCACTGAGCTGGAAAACTGAGCTAAGTCTCCCTGTCTGAAGCCACGTGAACTGCCTCAACAGTGCACACTCCACCTGAGAGGTGAAGAGGAGAGCCTTCATCCTTCAGTTTTTGTGGCCAGTTGGCCCAATGTTGCCCTGAAGGGGCTAACCTCTTGACCTTTCTGGATTGCACGTGAGAGTGTCAAGAGAGAGACTGGGATGATCTGTCAGGGCGATGCCTGTGCAAAGCTGGCTACAGCAGCGAAGACTGAACAGGCAAAGGAGCCCTAATATCATGACCCTCCACTCTGGGATTCAGCCAGTGGCATGCCCAAACTGACAGAGTTTTGCTAACACTCTTTACTTCCAAGATTACCTATTCACATCTTGCTGGACACATGTGTTATCCATGGAGCACAGTTTAGAACAAAGTAGAGGAATTATTGTCAGAGTTAAATATTATTTTTCAAAAAAAATCAAACACTGGCAAAGCCAGGTTAAGTGTCAGAAAGACCAAAAGAAAGGTTAGAACATAGAAAATGAAAGCTTGCATCCAGCTGAAGGACAGTAATTGTTTTGAATCTCCTCTTACAGGTATAAGCACAAGGGTGTGGCCCCACTGACTGCTCTGTGCCAGCTCTTGTGAAGTTACTGAATGTCAATCCAGAGAGTTTTACTAAGGCTATCATTTTCATACCATATATAAGTAAGAATTGTTCAAATTCATGCTATCTAAAACAGAAAATAGCACTTTCTACCTGCAAACTGGTAATAGTAAAAAGTTTTAAGTAAACTTGGCAATAGCTAAAAATTACTCAGAAAGAAATGATTTCCTTGTTTAAGACAGTTCTGAACACATGCACTCTTGGTCACTGAGACTGCTGGCAGTAATTTGCACAGCCATATTGTGAATAAATGTCTTCTTACTATATTTGCTTAGCTGTGACAGCAGACTCAGAGTAATCTTAGCATTGAGAGGAAAAACTCCCAAAATATGTTTGGTGTAGGTGTTCCCATGGATGTGATACAATTAACATGAGAAATGAGCAAAACAAAAAAATAATTACATAACTATGTAATACTTTTACTGAAGAATTCTATATGTTAATTTTCCATCAATAGCTTGCTATGAAAAAAAAAATCCTTTCAAACATCTCCACATTACCTCTCCCATTTCCTCTGTCAGTCAGGCAATATTTATTTCATGTTGATGATGTACAGAGCCTTGAACCCGATGTGTGTGTCAGCAATATGTTTATATATTTAGAAAGCACAAAGAACTCTGTCTCTCAAGGAGGCTATAATTAAAATATCAAAATGACAAAATTTCCTGTATTGTGGAACATTTTTTTCATAGGATTTTCAAAAAGCAAGTTTATTTTGAGAGCAATTCAAATTTTTAGAAATAATGTTTTTGTCATAATTTTCAAAATGTAATTGTCTTATTCTTAAATGTTTATTTGTCATAGGAAAACATGACTTTAAATATTTAGTTATCCATCTGTTTTAAAATACAACCACCCACAAAGGCTGTATATTGCCAATTTTCCCTATACTCTTTTTTATTGCCTTTTTTTTTTTTTTTTGCATATAAACCTGGAAATGTCACATAAAAACAATTTAATAGCATGGACCTATGAAGTAAGATAACTTCAAAACCAATGTAAAAGTATATAAAAATAATACTGCACAAAGTATTATTCTTTCAATGCTGTATTGTTTTTAAATGTATTCTTAGACATAGGGTTTCAATAAAATCGCCTTATGTCAATAGGGGCATTGTTTTCAGGCTTCACATGAGCAGAGTTTCCTTTAATACAAAAGCTAAAGGTCATTAAAAAAGTCAAACTTACATACCTGGAATTTAGGGTTTTTTAATATTCATATTATTCCTCATTTTATTTCTGTATTTCATATTTTCTCCTTATTTGTAATTCATTAAGATAAAACAAATATGCTAGAATTATCTCTGAGTCTGGGTTACTCTTAACCTTGCAAATCATAAAGTTTCTTTGGTTACCTGATCTATAAAATTAGGATGTTGCACCAAATGATCATTATCCTCTTTAAATGTTATAATGAAATGTTGTTGCTGTAGTTTTAATGAAGCTCTTCTTGTAGAAGAGATGGCCTGAATACCTTTCCATATATTCCAGGTTGAGATGACAGATTGAACAGTTACATCTTATTTCACTTCTTCCCCAAACTCCATTATAACGAGTCACTAAATGTTTTAAGGAAAGGAGTCTGAAGACCTGAGGCAGAGTGAAGAGCACTAAGTTCATATTAAGTAACTTTGAACCCCCTTAAGGTCATCTAAACACCCCACCTTTTCTTTGATCCCACTCAGCACACAAGCAGCCTGGAATTCACTGTTCAGACAGTGAATCTGACATTTTCCAAAGGAAATGCTTAAGAGGGTTCCCAGAAAATGACTCAGTCAGGGCCAAATTTGAGTTTCAAATATGAAAACTCCATCTATGCATTCAGGACAACTAACTATCTTTGTATTCCCTCACTGTAAATCATTAGTAGATAGTCAAAAGACACCAAATATCTGAACAAAGTCTCTTACGTGGATGAAAGAGATCAAAATAAACAACCTGACCAAAACAACTAGTAGGAAATACAGTCTAGGCAACCAACATTGATATCCTCAGAGATAAGAAAAGATGCTTCATCCATAAAACAAGAACAGGAGGACATTAAAAAAGAAAAAGGAAAAAAACTACAAAATTTGAAAATACCCTAGCATAATTTTTAAACCACTATTGAAAAATTAGAAGATAATTTTAGTAAACATCCCAGGGAGTAGGGCAAAAAAATGAAAAATAAGAAAGAACAAGGTAAGAAAATTAAACACTAGTCTCTCCATGAAAAAGAACAAGAGAGAATTGCAGGATATAATTAATTTTTTTATAATTAAAAAATATAACTTATTACATTGGAAGGACCCACCAAGATGTAGAAATAGAGCCACACTACAGAATATCACTGTAAAATTTCAGAATTTTGGATGACAAAGATTCTATAAGCTTCCAGGGAATAAGCAGGGAAATGAAAGATTGCATATAAAAGATGAGGAATCAAGAGGCTTTGCAGTTCTCAATAGCAACACCAGGAGCAGTAGGTCAGTACCTTTAAATTTTTGTGAATGAACAATTTCCAGCCTAGAAAGTTATACTAAATCAAACTATCAATCAAGTATGAGGATAGAATGGAAACATTTTCAGTACATGTTTGGTATCAAAATATTTGTCTCCCATGACCCTTTCTTTAAGAAGTCCCTTAAGAATGTACTTTATCACAATGAGAGACTAAAGCCAAGAAAGAAGAACATGGGGTGTGGGGTGCAGGAAACAGGAGCTGTAAGAGAATGAAGAGAATCATGGGGAGGATAATAAAGGAAGACCCTAGTTGCCATGTGACTCAAGAAATAAACAAGAGCTGAAATCACCAAGATACCCATTGCTGAATCTTTTTAATCTGAGATAGAATGTACAGGTGAACCTGGCCCTGATTTTTTTCCAACTTTGCTTGAGCATGTGATAATGAAGTTCTCATCTTCCTTCCTTACCCACACCCACATCCTGCTGCTAGGATTAGCTAAGGTGCTCCATTTCTCCTACAGGAGTGCTCTTCCTTGACCTATTTCTGAAAACTAAAGACAGGCCATGGTGAGTTTAGAAACATAAAAGACAGAGCAGCCCTCTTCTGTTGACCTGTTGTGTATCTTGCCCTCCAGGTACCTCAACTGTATGGGAGAATGTGTGAGCCATGCTAACAGGAATATGTGATCCTTATAATTCATTTTACAACTCAATGAATAAAATGATTATATATAACTCTTCTGGGCTTGGTTACTACACACTCATCCTGAAAAACTGAACTATTCTAAGGGTACTGACAAGCCAGGTTTCTAATCCTTCAAGGCTGATGGCCACTTTTTGTTAAGTTCACTAAAGAAATACTCAAGAGAGGAGCCCTATAACAGCAGCCAGAATTCTAGCTGCTCCTATTTCTTTTCATTTGAAACCTCATCTAATACCTACTCCAATATTCTGTGAGGACTTCTTAAGACCACCAGTGTCTCTTAAACCACTGAAACTCAAAGTGTTGTGAATATTTTCTGCTATTTACCTTTATTGACTTTCATAGCAGAGAAACCTCCCTTTCAGGATCTGAATTTAAAGAAACCAGAGACAAAGCAAAGATTGCAATGAAGGTTTTTGTTCATGTTTGGTTTATTTATTTTGCCGGTTTTGTTTTAGTTTAATGATGAGAAAAGGAAACTGAATTATTAGAAGAGGTGTTATTCACATTTAAAAAGTATTCAGAGATAGGAGAAGGCAAATAAAGGTGAATAAAAATGGAACGAAGATATTTCAAGAGAGTAGAATAATCGGGAGATTCTAGAAATCAAATTTAATGTAATAAGGAAACTTGGGCTAAGAAAAAATGTTCATCCCCTCATTGGCAGGTAAAATAGCGAAATTCTGATGAGCTGCCTGAAAAAAGCACTATTTCCGACAACAACAACTATTATTAATATAATTACTTAATCACACTGCTTCTTGTATACAATTGCAAAATATTTTACTCATTCAGCTTTATAGTCTGAGTCATTAATGGACCACTTTGCTTTTATTCAGAAATACAAGAGCTATGATAGTAAGAGGCATTAATCAGTGGATTATAATTTAAATAAGGCTAGTAGACATCTCAAATTTTCTTTGACTTGTTTCTTCACTAAGTAAACAAGACTGTGCTCAGAAACAAAAGCACCTGTAAAGAAAGAAGTGATTAAAGCTAAGCAGCATTCTAAGAACTTGTGTTCTTGGTTGCCTGATTGCATCTCAACCTGCCCATTATAACTGTGCATATCAGCAGGCTGAGAAATGAGCTCCTCAGATAGAGTCTGTGAATAAAGTGATAAAGAGCCATTCCTGTAATACTGATTTGAAGATAATTACAACACACCCCGTTTATAACCAAACACGTTTAAATACTATGTTGATTCCTAACGAAAGCCCTAATGGATTACATCTTTAGTTCCAATATTAATGAAAACAATTGGAAGGGGCTATAAAATAGATTTACAAAACTATTGTCAGCAACAACCCAGATTAGCTTAAAATGGTAGCTACTCTATTATCCAAGGCCCTGGAGAAAGGAAAAAAAGATAGAAATCACAAATATAGTCCCCTTACAACATTCATCTAACACCAGACTTCGTTTTTACTTTTGCCTTATCTTCTTCCCCACCCTTCTTATACATCTAAAAAGTGCAGTGATGCCTTCTTCTGAGTAAGAACTATGGATGAAATATTCAGAGATCATTGGAATTCTATTGGCCATCACCATATTACATTCTGAGTCTTACAGCAGGAACACAATATATTTTAAGATCAAATTCTCACATTTCCTTACTGGCTACTTGATGTTCCAGTGACTATTATTCACTTGGAAACTTAGAATATTTAGTCATAATAATAGTAAGCTGTCTAAGAGCCCACTTACTTACACATATTGTCTTATTTCACACAGGTCCTCAAATGAGAACTGTCAGGATTTGTGGTAGAAGGGTATACACAATCTTTCCATTATCTAAAAGAGGAGAGTCTAATGTTTGAAACAAATACCTTATCTTTCAATAAACATTCTAAATTAAACATGATTAAGAGTACAAATAACACGTAACAGGAAAGAGGGTACCAGGTTTTAGCCAGCTCTCATTCTGTGCTGTGAATGAATAAACATAGTGCCTTCCTACAGATCTTCGAAAGCTACTGGGGACACATTAAAACCATTTATTTTCAATGAGAAAAAATGTTAAGTGAATATATATATATATATATATATATATATATATATATATATATATAGACAAATGACTAAACATTCTCTACAGAGCCCAAGTCACTCAGGAAGCCTGTGAATTTTCCACAAGTGACAAATTTCTTGCACATCTACACCTTTAGGTTACAGTTCACGTGAATTTAGTGTTTTATGCCAGAGTTAATATATATATATATATATATATATATATATATATATATATATTCACTTAACATTTTTTTTCTCATTGAGAATATAGCTGGTAATAACAAAAATAAAAAATAAAAAATAATTTACTCAAGGTCCACCACATTTAAGTTACTAGGTTATATTTGAAAGTGTTGGGGAAATAACAATTAATTAAAAACTAAATCTTCTCTCAACGTATAAATCCTTTCCACAAAGGCAATGCAGAAAGAAAACACTTTATCCAGAAAAAGAAAGAAAGAAAGAAAGAAAGAAAGAAAGAAAGAAAGAAAGAAAGAAAGAAAGAAAGAAAGAAAGAAAGAAAGAAAGAAAGAAAGAAAGAAAGAAAGAGAGAGAAACTCATATCTTTATGTTAGAGGATAGTTTTGCAACTGGGAGCACTGAAATTGGACTCCTACCCTCCCTCAGAAATTCAGGAGGAGCTATATCCTTTGATGTTTACATTTCAAAGAAATAGCTCTCAGAGTTTTGAGAAAGACATTTCTGAGTGGTAGCTGGGGGGAAAAAAAGGCCTTTCTAGTCTTCAAAGAATATATATATATATATCGAGAGAGAGAGACATATATATATATATATATATATATATATATATATATATATATATACACACACACACATATATATACATACATTTCAAAGAGAGAAAAAAGTATTTACAAATAAATGTCCTAGTTTATTGTACAATCATAATCTTCTAAAGTAAATGCTCTAAGAAAATTTAGAAAGAAGTTTTCTTATTTTCAATGGAATTATGCTTATTTTAAAGTTTTGTCTTTAAAAGAATAATTCTCAAGAGGAACTCCAATATCTTCTAATATCTTCTTACAGACATATAGACCTAAATTTTGTTCTCAAAGTCACATGTCTTCATCACTTCTCATTCGAATCTTTGCAACGTTCACTTGCCGTCTGGCAAAACTCTGCAGCTGGCAGTTGCCAATAGGAAGGAGAATAACATACTCATTTACTCAGAGACTGGGCAAAGGACTGGTTGTTAGAGTGTCTCGCTTATAGTTGGAACCAGAGTCCATAGTGTGTTCCAAGTGTCGGGGAAATATAACTAAAAACAAAAGCTCTTCCCAACTTGGAAAACTTTTCCACAAAGATTGAAAAGAAAGAAAATAATTTTATTATTAAATAAGCTTGAACTTGAACGTGATGCTCATCACAGGCAATCCATTAAAGGAATTGCAAAGATGGAGAAAAATAAAGCTGTCTTTTATACAGCAAAATGGCTACAACACATGGCATTCACGTTTGTAAGATAAATTTGCTAATTTTCTCCTATCTTTATGACTGGAGGTAGGGTTTGCAATTGGGAGTCAGGTGATAGCTGGAGTTAGGCTCATAATCTCCCACGAGATTGTGAGATAGTGTTACTTGATGATTACATTTCAGGGAGATGGCTTTCAGGTCCTTGAAGGAACATTCCTAAACTGTGAGACTGGCAAGCAGCTTATTTAGCATTTTACCTTCCACTAGGTGAGAGAATTGGAAGTAGGGGGCCTGCATTGTACATGTAAGGATGCTGAACATGAGATTTCTCAAAGAACCCCATGCTGAAGATTGACAAAGAACCATTGCCTTTGAAGGATTTTAGGGTCTTGAAAGATGTGCCTATCAAAAGTGGCCAGTGAAGACTGAAGACCATTTACTGTACTCTTTTCTAAAAATTTGATATAAGATTCTTACCACCATTGCATGACTGTAAATAAAAGGAGAAAACTTTTCATTCATGACTCAGATTAAATTTCTTGTGAGCCAAAATGGAAAGAAACTAACTCAAAGCAGAGTTATCTTATTTTTTTTAATAGCGAAATGTGATATTTTTACACTAAATGTGGTACTATTTAGAACGGCCACATTTACTTACTGTCTATTACATACTGTTCTGTATAAACAAGACTGTGACAATCACTTTTGTTGTAAAAATTACAATGTATTAGGAAAATCACACAAGAAACAGACAATTATAATTAAGAAAGATAAGTTATGAAATGGGAAGTATAGAATGATATGAATGTTTCCTGAGACCCACATTTGGGGCATAAAGGAAGGTTTCCACATGTAGAGAAGTCAAACTGAAACTCAAAAAAAGAGCAGAAATTACCTGTAGGTTCAATAGTCTAAAGGTACAATACAATAATGTATTTAAAATGGGAAACTTCAAGTCAAAAAACTTTTAATTCTCCAAAAATATTTTCACTAAAATAAAATAAAGTGTGGGCTAGATCTTAAATATCCATCAAAAATAATTAAGCTTTAAAAAGGCAGGCTTTTATAATCAGAAAATGCTTTTATTCGTGATGTCTCATTTCCTTAATGATGTCAGACAAACAAAGTGTTCCCTTATTTGTTTTCTGAACTTCAGATTTCACTGCTAATCCTTTAGAAAAGGTCCAAGGAATGACTTAGCAAAAAGAAAAGACTCAAGTTATAATCTTTCCATAATCTTTCATCTTTTACCCAAACAACTTTTTTTGTTTGCTTATAATACATGAGTCCTCTGCTAAGTGCTGGAGATAACAAGGTAAAAAATGCCTAGTTCTTCCTTTCAAGGTGCCCACAGTCTAACTGAATAACAAGTATAGAAAAAAATTATTATGCTACCTGCAATGATTGACATTTCACATGAAGGCTCTAACATCTTTCTATCTCCATCAGATGTGCGACAAAAGCTTTAACAATTGATCACACTCCCATGAGGCTGCTGGCTGCTCAGGACACTCATATATAACTGCTGAACTATTACTGATTAATCCACTACAGTTCTGATCACACTCATGTAAAGGTAGATTGTAGCATATTCTTAGAACATATCTTCTGCTGTTCATCTCATCTAAAGAAAAAAAGGATGATCTAAAAAAATCCAAAAAAAAAAAAAATCCACATGTGTGGGTTTATTTCTCTACTGAGAAATCATTTTTTTTTAAATCAAGGCAATATTTTACCTCTGTTTTTAATTTAAAAATGAGTAAAAATACAAATAGATAACTGTATTTTGATGTCATACAAACTTCTTTAGTAGCTATTTTCCTAATAGCTCAGCCTGGGGAAATAAATAGTTTAATTTAGCACTTTATTGAGTACAATAGACATATTTCCAGCAGAAGAAACTCAGTGGAAAAAGAATGCTTTATTTTTCCACTTAGAAAAATGGTAAATTCAACTAAAATGTATTTAATTCATTAAGTAGAAGTTATGTAAAGTAAGTATTCTGAGACTCCAGGCCACTGTAAATATATGGTAAGTGGCAGATAGTGATAAATAAAAGGTTCTTTAACTTCGCTTTTTAAAGTGAAATATTAGTATATGCTGACATTACACATTGGAAATTTACACATTGAAAATTTAGGTATAATTGCAACTAATCATTTTAATTCTGTAATTGCCTCATCTAAATGGGCTGCTTGCTATAGCTGTACTGTCAGTAACTTCGTAATTAGATCTACATTTCTTAAAGAACAAAATAATCTACCAACACCATGGTTCCCACCAACTGAACTAATTTTTAAGGCTTAAAAATGAAAAATTTGACTTTATTATTCATTGACCATAGTCCATTTTATCCTAACAGACCAATATGTATAGTTTTCTTTTTTAAAAAAACATTAATATAATTTTAAAAATTAACCCTTTGCCTTTTTGTACTATAGTATTTACTTTATTTATATTTTTCTTATTTGTTTTTTTACTGGCATGATAATATATACTCAGTTTAATAAGAGAATATTTTCACTGTTTACATTTCTCTTCTGGTTATTCATTTTATTTTATGATTATTACTAAAAAATAATTGTGTCATATGAAAGACGTAGAATTCTTTTAAATGAGTTTCACTTTATCTGGTCATCTCACTGGCTCATTATTCAAGATGGCTTCTTCATTCACATGTCTGGCACCATACCAAGGATGACTGTGACAGCCGGGGCTGGCAGGGCATCTCTCTCCATATGGCCTCTTCATGTGACTAATTTCCAGGTAGGTCAAAGAAGAGAACTTACCAGGTAGAACCAGAAAGCGGGCCTCTAAGATGATACTTGGACCATACAGGCAGGGCCTGGCAGTGTGAGCTGGAACAATAAAAGAGATAGAGCCATGCTGCTGAAGATGCTACCCAAAGCAGAGAGAAGGGGAGAAACACTCTGGCTTCTCTCTTCTTCTTCCCAGTCTCCAGTCTCTCACCAGTTCTTCCCTTTGGCTAAACCTAATGGTAGCTAAGTAAAGGAAATTGGGATATGTAGTTTGTAGGGTTTGCCCCTACATGAGATACAGAGCAGAGCAGAGGAAGATCATGAGATGGGTGGAATGCATTAGATAATGAGTGTCATATGACACCATTGTAATCCATTCAGTCCTGGCCACAGGGGTCAAGTCAGGAGATGCGAATATGGCTATTAGAATGGAGGGAGGTTGTGGGACTGGCTAATACATTTAAAAGGGCTACTTACAACTATTAAGCAATGAAATAAAAAAAATATTTAAGTCCATGCAAATATGCTAAAATAACCCTTCATAGATTGTAATCGTTCTCCAAAATCCCTAGATTAGTTACTAAATTATCATCTCATTCAAAATAAAAACAGTTATATGTGGTTCCATGGTGTAGCAGTTAGCACGTCTGCTTTAAACACAGAAGGCCCTGGGTTCACACTCCAGTGGAGCCACGGTCCATGGTTTATGGCCATGCCAGTCTGAACAAGCCTGATGTCTGATCACAGAAGCTAAGCAGGTTTGGGCCTGGTTAGTACTTGGATAGGAGACCACCTAGGAAGATTAGGTGCTGTAGGCATAAATAAATAAATAATAATAATAATGATGATAATAATAATAATAATAAAATAAAAACAGCTTTATCTATTTTCAGATCATAAAATAACAAATGTTTTTTTAATTTCCATACAATACAGAAATCTATAAAGAATAAAGTCTTCTTAATGTTTCCACCAAGAAATAACCACTGATATTTTCCTTTATATTTTCTAGACTTTATATTATTTATAAAGATTATTTATAAAAATTGAAACATTTTTAAACAATGTCCCTCATTATATTTACTTATTATACTACTGAAATACTTTGTCTATACATGCATTCTATCTTCTTTCATGTATATATTTTTCAATAATATATTTTCCTTATTTATTTTACCAATCCATATGATAATCCTAAAACATCTGATCTGAGGATAGGATCACATAGAGAAGCTGAAAGAAATGGCCACATGAAGCAATTTTTTTTTAAGTTTTAGACTCAAGAGAGTAGACAGAAATATGCTAGCCACCTACAGATTTTAATTTCATCAAATTCTAGACTTTATACCATTTGACAAATTTCCTAGGTTTTTCCCTATCTCATTGCTTTTATTCATTCATGAAATAGGAGAACCACAAGACCTCAGTCATTCTTCAATTATAACTCACAGATCATACCTATCTAAACCTCATTAACTTGTATCAAGAGTTCCCAAAATATAATTTCAATTTACTGGAAAAGATTAAAAGGCACATTTAGCATTTGTACTGCAGTGAGAAGTCAGCAGAAGGTGAAGGGTTATCAGTGTCAGAATTTTATTCTTTATGTTGTGAGCTTATGTGCTACAAAATGCTTTAAAAATGAGTTTTCTAGACAAGAAAGTAGAGAACTAGTTAATTCTTAGAAATATTCCACTAGAAAAGCATTAGTCCCTGCCTCTGCCGGACCCCATAGCTTAACTAACCCACAAATCTATATCTCGCTAAATACAGAGATGCTTTGTTTTAGAGAATAAAAGTAGACCATTTAAATGGATCTAGTTGAAAGAGACCCAAATTCTAAGTGTTTTCTTTGATTTCTTTCTCTCACAAACTTCACATTCAATCCATCAATAAGTTCTGTCAGCTATTTAAACTAAAAAATTATCTAGATGGCTCCTTTCACTGCAAGTTCATGGTGGCTGGGCCCTGTCCAGAAATCCTGAAACAAGCCATGAGCCTCAAGGCTATTATCACCACTCAGTAATGTGGGGCTCTCGGCATGGCCACATTCCGCTTCTGCCGAACTAACCTCCTACCTGAATTCTCTGCAAATTTCCTCCCAGGATGTTACAGTTTTTGTTATAATAAATTTCCTCCCAGGATGATAGATTCTGAGTGGTTGAGAGCAAAGACCAGATCTACTAGTTTATCAACAAGTAGGTGTTTTGTTGGCAGCAATACTATCCTTCTCTCAGGCCTCTAGCACCTGACACCCTGAACCTCGATAAGCAGACCTTAAAGAGTGCAAAGGAAGATGTTAAGTAAACCCTGGGGCTACTGGAAGTTCATGTGAGTGAGAACTAGGATATTTGTGGTGGGGGAATATGACTGACTCACAAGCTAGCATCACCACTGGCAGCATCCCACTGTATTTCAACAAGTAGTTTCTGAAGCTTTCTGTCTCCTAGGCCTTTCCAGTACCAACCACTGGCTCCTTCTCTGCATCCACCAACCCAATTCTGGATTGTCTTGAGGGAGTTATAACTCTCTCATAATTTCATATTAGAATATGGCCTAACTGATGCTAAAAAGTTTGGAAGAGCTAGCCTACGAAGGAGACTCCATGGAAAGAAAAAGCTTATCAGAAGGAAAAACAGAAGGCTCAAGCTAAAATGAAAGAAGAAGATGGCTTCAGCAAACATTAGTGCTGAGGATAATTTGCATAAATGTAAGAGTTGGTTGCTTAGCTCAAAGTTAAAGTCAACTTTGTCCACTTGTCCAAGAGTATCTTTGTGTTGGATGAGTTTAAGTACAAATAGTCCAATGAGAAAACCCTCTTCATATGCTACTTATTCCTGGGAACATCATATTAGTCATGTGCGTGGTCTTTGTGTTGTGCTGAATATAGCACACCCAGCACTCACCCAGAACTTCATGAGTTCCAACCTCATCACTGGATGTTATACAGCTGGCAAACAGAAAGAGTTTCCTGCTAGTGTCTACCTCTTTATAATCAACTTTATCTTTTGGATTCTGGGCCAGATGAGAAAATCTGAATGGAATTGTAACTAGTAAGGAGATTTAATTAGCAATCAAAAATCTGATTCTTCACTGGTGAATTCTAGCAAACATATAAAGAACTAATAGCAACCCTTCTCAAACTTTTCCCAAAAGTTGAAGAGGAGAGAATACTTCCAAACTCATTCTATAAAGTCAGTATTATCCTGATACCAAAGCCCCTAAAACTCTACATGAAAATGACAGAACAATATCCTTTATGAACATTGATAGAAAAATCCCAAACAAAATACTAGCAAACTAAATTCAGCAGGATACTAAAAAGATTATATACCATGACCAAGTGAGATTTATTTTTGAAATGCAAGGACGGTTCCACATATAAAAATCAATCAATGTAAAATACCACATTAAAAGAATGAGGGGGAAAAAAACACATTGTCATCTCAATTGATGCAGAAAAAGCATCTGACAAAATTCAACATCCTTTCATGATAAAAAATACTCGAGAAACTAGGAATAGAATGAAAATACCTCAAACTCCTCTTCTCATAAGCCATGGGTCCTTCTAGTGGAGAGAGGTGCCTACACCTGAAATTCTATGACGCCTCCAGAAAACAGAGTGGTCAGCATGCTTCTTTCAGCAACTTGCCATCCAGCTTGCCCAACTAATCCTTTCTAATCTACCCCAGACCCAAAGGTTTACAGCTTTTCTCATTTATATAGCACTGCACACAAAATTTCACGTGAAGTAAAAAGCCCAGGTAAAAAAGAGTCTCCTTTGACTTACTCATACTACACCAGATCTACAGAATACACACACACACACACACACACACACACACACACACACACACACAGTATATTTCCTTAATAATATACTATCATTAAATTTTTAAATTTATTTTTGTTGCCCACTGTCTACCCTTAGGTAAATCAGCAACCAAATTATCTTCATAAGCATTCACACCTTCTTTTTGGCTTCTTCAAGAATATAGCTATCTTTTTTATTCTCCCCAAAATGAATCTTAGAATAAAAATGCAGTATATTTTCTATTTTTGAGGTGAAAAAGCACCAAAGGTAGCACTTTGCTCTACTTTTCCTGAACTTGAAAAGTTGGCAATAAAGCCCTCTTTTGGTCAAGGCTGCAGCTATTATTTAAAAGCTGTTGGGAATATGTAAATGTACATTTTTAAGATTGTGTTTTTTAAAACACACAAAAGCACAACTATGGTTAGAACACTCATTTTTTTCAACTTTAAACTTAAAACTATAAAAAGTAAATTATGCCTGCCTCAAAAAGTTATTCTACATATACAGTAAGATATTTGTCTTCATTAGGAGATGTTTTAAGTAAGTCAGCAGAAGGTTTTACTTAAAAACAAAATCATCACAGTATTCATTTTTTCAAAAATAATTTCTATAAGAAAAGCTAATTCTTTCTGTCATGCTTCAGTAATTTTAAAAAGCACTCTTAATGAGTACTATTTTGACAGTTGCTAAATGACATTTGGCCACAATAAGAACATAGATGCGTTAAACAAGTTACTGCTCTTTTGTGATAAATAGTAATGATAACGATAATAAAAATATAAAACAAATTTATGAACCAGTGTCTGAATAATTAGTATTGCTTTCTACTTATTCAAGAATCTTTGAAGTGTAGATGGTCACATCAGTCCTCAGGAAATCCTCTTTAAAGAGAGCCTCAAAACACTTATTGTCAAGGATGTTGTATTGAATTTACAGAGTACTTCAAGAATAACGACTATAACTGCACAAAATTTCAAACTTCCACTCTAATTACAAAACAGTATCTTTCAGAATGTATAGCCTCTGTTAAAAGAGAAAGAGTGTTCATGGGTAGGCTTGAAAGTCTTAAAAACTTAATTTCCTTCGGTACCGTACTCTCTGTTGCTAATTTAAGCTAATCTCCCTATTCTCTCTCATTACCACCATTAATCTTTATTGAGAGCCACTACTTCTGAAAAGGATATTCCAAGAGAACATGCTAAACCTGTAACTTCAAGGAAAACTCCCTAGGCACAGTTCAGAAGGGCTACACTTAACCAATCCCCCTGTAGGAAATCAGCAACTCCCAATATCAAATTACTTGTCTGTTACTGTTTATGATCTGTTGGTTTTTATCCTGTTTGTTTTGATGGAAAATGCTAAAAAAAAAAAAAAAAAAACCAAAATTGTGAAATTTAGGGAGCTTGGAAAATAAATGCCAAACCTAATTTCCAACCTAAAGCTCCAGCTTTCATATTGACAGACCAAAACTGAGCCTTCCCATCCCTACACATTCATCCCCACCCCAGGATCCCTCTACCCTCTACTCTCGACCGAGGGAAAAATTTTAGGAATTAGTAGAAGAGCTAGATAGAATATCCTTTAAGTCAATTAATATCAACAGCAATGTTACCCAAGGCAAGAAATGTCCAAGTATAAGAATATCAAAGTTATTCTCTTTCAAGAAATGGTGTCAATTTTTTTGTTAATGATAGGAGCCACATGAATTTCTTAAGCCACCTGAATGAAGGTTCTCATCAGAAGGACATCAAACCTCATTGAGATTTTCGGAATAATATTTGATTCCAAATAGTTTAGGAGGATCCCAGCTACCCACTAGGATGAAAATATTACTTTTTTTTAAAAGAAGAGTTTAATTTTTAACATTTTAATATATATAAATTCTAATTTAATTCTTTCAAACTCAATCTGATTATAAATAAAGTAAATCTATGGAGAGAAAGATTTATAGCACCTCATACTTTTACAGAATATTTTAAGCCAAGTTTTCTTGGGCCCTAGAGAAGGAGACATGAACTTACATGGTAGAAGGCTTCAAGTAATATTCATATATAATGTTTTATAAATACATAATAATTTTACAGGTTTCAAAAATCAAAACTATATTTTTAAAGTAAAAAATACATCACCTAGTCATGATAAAAACTTGCTAAACTTAATTTTTAAAAATCTACAAAAAAAAAACCTAGAGCTAACATCACCCTTAATGGTTAGAAATGAAAAACTTTTCCACTATTTTCAGGAACAAAACTAAGATGTCCTCTCTGACCATTGCTTTTCAGTATCACACTGGAAGCCATAACTAATGCAACATATAATAAAAAAAAATTAAAGATATACAGATTTGAAAGGAAAAAATAAAACTGCCATTATTCACTGATGCCATGATTGCTTACGTAGAAATCCAAATGAATTGATTGAAAAACTTATAGAACTAATAACCAGGTTGTAGGATACAATCTTTCAGGTTAATATACAAAAGTTAATCACTTTCCTATACCAGCAATGAATAGTGGAATTTAATATTAAAAACAGAACATTATTAAATTATAATTATAAAATAATATATTTTTATTATTTAATAATATATTATATTTCAATTGGCTAAATAAATATATATTTAATAATAGACATTATTAAATTAAATTACAAAATATTATAAATAATATTTATAATAGTAAAAACATTTATATTATCACCCCCCAAAATTAAATGCTTCGATATAAACATACCAAAATATTTAAAATATCTATATGATGAAAACTATGAAATTCTGATGAAAGAAGTCAAAGAAATAAATAGAAAAATATTCTATATTCATTGATAGGAAGACTCAATAGTGTCAAGATGTCAGTTCTTCCCAACTTGACCTATAAATTTAATACAATCCCAATCAAAATTCCAGCAAGGTATTTTGTGGATAACTACAAACTGACTCTAAATTTTATATGGAGAGGCAAAAGACCCAGAGTAGCCAACACAATATTAAAGAACAAAATTGAAAGAAAGACTGAGACTACCTGAATTTAAGAATTTCTAGAAAGCTACATTAATCAAAAAGCTGTGAGATTAGTGAAAAAATAGACAAATAGATCAATGGGAAACAATAGAAAACTCAGATATAGACCCATGTAAATGTAGGCACCTAATCTTTGACTGAGGAGAAAAGGCAATATAATGGAGAAATAAAAGTCTTTCAACAAATGGTGCTGAAATAACTAAACATTTACATGCAAAAAATATTAATCTTGACATAGATCCTAACAAAATTAACTCAAAATGAATCACATACCTAAATGTAAAACACAAAATTATAAAACTTCTAAAAGATAATGTAGGAGAGAATTTAGAAAGCTTTGCATCCAGTAATAACTTTTTAGATACAATACCAAAGACCAATCCATAAAAAAAAAAATTGCTACACCAGACTTCATTAAAATTAAAAATTTTGCTCTATGAAAGACACTATCTAGAGAATTAAAAGACAAGCCATAGACTAGGAGAAAATATTTGCACAAGACATATCTGATAAAGAACTGCTATCCAAAATATATAAAGAACCCTTAAAATTCAACAATTAGAAAACAACCAGATTAAAAAATAGGCCAAAAGTCTTAACAGACACCTAACCAAAGATGATATACAGATGTTAGATAAACATATAAAAAGATTCCACACATCATATGTCATCAGGGAAATGCAAATTAAAACAATGAGATACCACTACACATTCATTAGAATGCCCAAAATCCATAACATGGACAACATCAAATACTGTGGATGTGGAGCAACAGGAACTCTCTCATTAATTGCTGGTGGGAATGTGAAATGGTACAGCCCCTTTGGAAAACAGTTAGGTGATTCCTTACAAAACAAAACATATGATTACCACATGATCTAGCAACCTCATTCTTTGATATTTACCTAAATAGGCTGAAAACTGACATCCACACAAAAACTTGCACACAGATGTTTATAGCAACTTTATTCATAATTGCCAAAACTTAAGCAACCAAAATGTCCTTCAGTAGGTAAATGGTTAAATAAACTGTGGTACATCCAGACAATGAAACATTATTTGGCGCTAAAAAGAAATTATCTATGGAGCCATGAAAAGACATAAAGGAAACATAAATGCATATTACTAAGCTAAAGAAGCCAGTCTGAAAAGGCGACATATAGTATGATTCCAACTACATGACATTCTGGAAAAGGTGTAATTATGGAAACAGTAAAAAGATAGGTGGTTGCTAGGGATTAGGTGGGGAGGTAGAAATAAATAGGCAAAGCACAGAGGATTTTAAGGGCAGTGAAAATACTCTGCTCTAAAATGGTGGGTACATATCACTGTAGATTTGTCCAAATCCATAGAATGTATGATAGAAAGCATGAACCATGACGTAAACTATGGACTTTGGGTGATAATGATGCGTAGGTTCATTAATTGTAACAAATGCACTACTCTGGTGGGGAATGTTAATAATGGGAGAGGCCATGAGTGTGTGTGGACAAGAGCAAATGGCAAATCTTTGTGCCTTCCACACCATTTTGCAGTGAATATAAAATTGCTCTAAAAATAAAGTATATTAAAATATTTTTTCTATTTTTAAAGTATACATTGAGAAATCATAGTCTTATCCTATTCCTGTTCACCTTGTCCCTTCACCTATTTCAAGTAGCCATTTTTATTAGTTTCTTGGTTACTATGTATTCGTTCAAATATAAACAAACAAAAACAGATCTTTTTTTATCTTTGTTAGATAAAAGCTATCTTATTATATGGGCAAGGAGTTGCCTTTTGCTTTTTCAGTTAACATTACTATATCCTGGAAATCTCACACCAGCATATTATGGATGTCCTCATTCTTTTCATAACTGCATAGGACTCCTTTGTGTGGTAAACCAAGTCTCCATAGGTGGGCCCTTGTGATGTTTCCATTCTTTTGCTATTGGAGACTATGCCAAATGAGCAAATTTACACATATGCCATTTTGTAATCGTGAACATATAATTATAGAATAGATTTCCAAAAGTGAGATTTCTGGGGCAAGGAGTAAAATTCATCTATAATTTTAGTAATTATTGCTAGAATCTTTCACAGGTATAGCATTTTACTACATTCGCCACCAGTAGCAGTATATGACTTACTAATAGAGTGTGTTGCCAAACTTTTGGGTTTCTGCCAATCTGATAGGTGAAAAAAACTATCTCATGTATTTCATTTTTATCAGTGGGACTGAGCATCTTTTCATATACTTATGGGCATTTCTATTCTTTTTCTGTATTTTTTTTCTATCTGCTTCTACCTTTTAACCATTTTTCTGTGAGTTTGCTAGTCTATAGAGTTTTAAGAGCTCTTTATATATTAGGGAAGTTACACCTGTGTCTGTTATGAGTGGCAAATATCTTTCCTAGTCTGTCAATTGTCTTTTGGCTTTCCCTATGGAGTATTTCTTTAATTCAGAAATTATAATCATACTGTCATTTTTAAACTCGCAATCCTAGATGGTAGCAAAATTTCTCCCATTTTGGAGAAGACACTGAGTTATAGAAATATTATGTACATTGTCCAAGAACACATAAATCTGACCACAGATCTGACTTTGATGATAGCATAATAACAATGCTCTCTTGACACAAAGATAAAAATGTTAAGAAAAGCAATAATATCTAACACTTTAACTATATTTTAATCTTTGCAACAACTCAATGAAGTTAATATTATTATCTCCATTTACAGGTGAGAATTTGAGACTTCTAAAGAATAAACAAACTTCCCCAGGAAACATTAAGTGTTTCATAAAAGATCAAGTCCCCACAAGTCTAAGTCCAAAAATGGAGTGCTTTATCTCCAAAATCTATAGCTTTTGTCTTCAAAGAATTTGCAGATTCAGTAATAGAGACAAAAAAAGCAACCAAGCTACAATAAGAGAGGTAAATTTAAAAATAAGACAGAGCTGTGTACAGGTACAGTTGATATCACTCCATTTATTTAAAATATTAAGCAGTGTCTCATTTGATTTAGAGATAATGATAAGCTATTTGGCCAGTGGCCCAGCAGCTGGGCAATTTCACCAGATGCAGTCACTACACCCAACAACAGAGACGATCTTGGCTCTTGGCTATACATTTAATGAAACATAAATTGCCACAGTCCGGTTTCTTGTCAGGGAATATTACCTTACATCCACAACATTCAGAAACTCTGTGGAGGACTTCTGAAGGATCAGCAGCACTCTATCAATTCTGCTAATGCCACTCAGTAAGACCTAGCTAAAGAATAAGCCAGATTGACAGAGTAAAGTACCCATCCTGCTTTATAGGTCTCCCTCCTGGGCAACTGTTCTCACTGAGATTTGATCTTAAGTGATGCTCTCCACCTATGGCGAGAAGGCTTCAGAAATTTTAAAAAAACTGTTCTCTGATAAGACTATGTTAAGAATGACATTCAACACGATCCCAGTATCTTCTCTCTGAAAGAAAACTGAAGGGGCTTGGTGCTCTCAGTGCCAGAAATACTTTTCTTCCTAGTGAGAGTGAATTTTGCTTACCATGTAGATCCCTAGACTCTTATGAATGATGGCGTTTCCCTCTTTTAATTGACTAAAAGAAAGCTCAAGTTAGAATCTGTGGGCCACACATACAATTTGTGAGCTCATTCTACCCTTAACTCTATCTTACTACCTTAATCTTCCTTTCCTTGTACTTCCTTAATTTATCTTATTGAATTGTGTGTATCATATTGTCACCTAAATTACTTTTGATAAGACAACGTGTAAATATATATTTATACTAAGTATTTTATCCTCATTTTTTATTCTTTTTAAACATTGTTAAAACAGCATAATTGGAATTCTACTGAGTCCTGATTATTACCCAAATTAAAAGAGTAAGTAAAGATTTCTCTATCTGCACAAGAATTTCATTCAATTATTCTCACTTTGTGTTGACCTATAAAACATCACTAGAAACCGATAATCTGCATTTCTAATAAGAGAAGTGTCAAGGCACGTTAGAAATCTTTCCAGATTATGGCAATTGTCTGACATGTTCATTGCTACCTGATTAAATCAAGCTTATGTTATTTAAAAAGAGTTTTCTGCTGGTAACCTCTATGAAGCTAACAGACATGGAGCTTTAAAGTAGAAATTGGTGTTCAAAATGTAATCTTCCTAGAAATAGGCCACTGATGCTCCAGGAAAATTACCCAAAGAGCAAACTAAAATTATTTAGAACATCTTATTAAAATATTACTTGTTATAGAACAACAACAACAACAACAAAAAGATAATTATATCAAAGAAAATCCAAATGTAAGCTAGAGTACATACTTAGTATCCTATTTCCATTCATCTTTAGAGAATTACAAATACCCTCTCTTCTTGAGCTTCTCTCTCACTCCACGCATGGAAGGCTATCAGCTTACTCCACCAGGAAAAAAGAAAAATATTTCACACAATAAAACTTTAGCTCATCATGATAAAATATCAAACCTAAGAAACCCCAAATATGTTTATATCTATCTGAAGAATAAAAGTAAAACATTTTCTTTGTGTTTTATCTATTTATTTGTTTCTTTTCTGTTTTCATTTGCAATGGCCATGAACAACTCAGGGTTGTCCCTGAGCCTTGGATCATTTTATGCTTAGACAAGCTGAGTCTAGTTATCTCAGGAATATCATGCTTTAGACTTTTGTAATATTTCTAACCTCAGAAAATTACTAGTGTTCCTGGAGTCTAAAATGACTATACCCCAAGGAGCTAATTTTCATCTGTGCTTTGAACTTATACAGAAACCACAGCTGCCTTTATCTATCTGGCTTGTAAGTTACTTTACTACAGGGTGTTGTTTGTTTCTCTTTGGTACTATTTAGCTAATAAAAACTGCTTAGAAATGTTGTGGCTACCTGTGTCATGCCCTTATTATATTGTCCAGTTTGGTTCATATCATCCTCTCTCTTTAACTCTCTCTTTGAAATTAGGTTTTGTTGTCAAGAACGAATTGTTCCCTAGGGAAACCAGGAAAAGTCCTGATAGTGTGTCACCTTGAGCATAAGTGTACTAGGTAATTTTAGATTTCTTTCAGTTTAAAAATCACTGTTTTCTCTTCTCCCATATCTTTGAAGGAAAGTGGAGAGAATTGATCACTATAAAGTCACTTACCACTCACTTTCAACTATAGCATATCTACTAACAAAGTATTAAACTATCCCCAACAAACAAGAATTAATATTTAATAGAGCTATTTCAAAAATAAAATGTATACCCCCCACTGATGACAAATAAGTTAATATACCTAAGAGTTAAATTTTCATTTTTAAGGAAGAGCACAAATCCTTATTTGTTGGATAAGGGTTAAAATCTTAGATCTTACTTTGTGGTTGTGATCTAATTTCTGGATCCCTCGTAAAACGGTTGCCTTATTATTTGCAGCTGAAAAGTCTCCCTAGGGCTCTTCCCCACGTGTGGTTTCTTGCAAAGGGCACTGAGAAAAAAAAAAGTCCAATTATTATAATAAAAGAAAGGAAAACCTCTTTAAAAAAATAGAAAGAAAAGCAAAGAAAATATCAAGATGGTAAACTAAACACCTTACTACTTGTGAAGTTTACATATCCTTCACATTAACGAAGTCACTCCATCAGGCACTCTTTCTTCTAATGCTCCAAATTTGGAGACTTAATTGAAGTGGAGCAGTCAAAGAGGAAACAGTTAAAAGGTCAAACTGATAGTTAAAAAAAAATTTGAATAAAACTCTATGAGAAACATTTAAGCAGAGCAAAGATACAAAGAGATACAGTCACCGTGTGCAGTTATTAAGAAGATTGAGTTATATCTATGTAGACTGATCTGTAAAAACAGCTATGATCTATTAATTAAAAGAGCAAATATATTGTAAAGTGAACCAATAAGCAAAACTAAACGTGACAGAAGGGTGTAAATTTCTGTAAGTATAGAGGAAAATGCGTAAGTACACATAGCAATGGTTAACATCGGTTACCTCAGAAAGGTGGAATTAGAAAGAAGAAAGTAGAGATTAAAGTTTTCTTCCATATTTCTCTCTTACTTGGACTATAAAAAATGAATATTATCTTATAATTAAACAAGACCAAAAATGTAAGAAAAAATAAAGACAAACTCTATGCCAAGAAAGACGCACGTATCATATATAGGAGAGAATTTTTTTCAGTTCAAGTCATTAAGTATTGGGAGAGTGCTGGGGACTGGGTATATAGCTTATATATGGTGAATTTAGCTACAAATAATAGAAAAATCTCAGTTAAATTGGCTTAAATAGTATTTATTAGCACACATAATCAGAAGTCCAGTAGTGCTGTGGGTTTCAGGAGTGACGTAACCCTTGGACTCCAGCTCCACTGCACTGCAGTCTCGGTTTTTCCCTCATCTGTGCACTTCCTTAGCCTGATAGGAAGAATCAGACTTATCTGATTCTGGGCAAGTATCACATGCCCAGAAGAAGGAATTGATTTGGGGAAGTTTCTCCAGGAGATGAAGTAAATGCTCCCATCAAATCTCTCCTTGTAACTCACTGGCCCAAATGCATCACATTCCCCAACTTGAAAACTTTATTGCAATGAAGATGGGTATTAGATTGATCAGGGCTACTCCTAGAGTGGGATGTGAGCATAGCCTCCTAAGGAACATGGGTGGAGTCGGGGAGGAGACAGGTTTAGATATCTGAATAGGGTTCCATTGGCACAGAAAAAGGGGAAATGGTGACTGTGATCAGACAATAGTCAACAACAGTGACATGATCCTCACCCTAATGGAGTTTATACCATTGCAAAAGGTAAGTGATAAACAAGCAATTATACCTGTGAAGAGCATCGTGAAAAAGGAAGTATACAGTCCTATCCTTTGCGAAATAGCAAAGGCTATCTCTGTTGACAAGTGGGGGTGGGGAGGTTTACAGAAGATCATTCAGGAATGCTTATGACCCAAAGAAAAGAGAGACAAAATGGAATATGTGAAGACAGGAAGGTCAGCAAGTGTGATAGGTTTAAATAACTGAAAGCAGTGGAGATGGCCAAAGCCTAGAGAAATTGACACAAAGGTTACATCTTCTGTAAATTAGGAAAAGTCTTACAAATTGCCAAGACAAAGACAAATGCCCAGAGAGAAAAATGGATCAAGTAGTGCACAGAGAGACATAGAAAAAGCAAATGAAGATATAAAATATTGTTTGGTCCATTAACAATCAAAGAAATACATTTTGAAATTCATCTATTCCACTTTTCATTCACCAAAAAAAAAATTTAAAATTAATTCTAAAGTCAAATCTTAGGATAGGACAAGAAAACTTGATAGAATGAAATTTATGCTTTTCTAGAAGGCAATTTAACAAAAAGTCCCCCCTGCTGCTAAATTTAAAGATAACTGCCTTCTGAACCTTCTGAACCTTTGTAACTGCACTCCTAGAATTTATCTAAAAAAAAAAAAAAATACCGGCACATAATAGGGTAAATATGTTCAGGGATATTCATCACAGCATTATACATAAAAGCAAAAAAATTTATATACAAATTAAGTGTCCAACAAACAATACAAGTTAAATAAATGATGTCATATTGCATTGATAGACTATTATAAAGTCATTTTTAAGTATATTGTAATAGTGAATGAATTGTTATTAAATGAAAAACAAAGCTCACAGTATTACAATCTGACTTCTATTTTATATAACAATAACATCAATGTACAAAAGAGACTGAAAAGATATATATATATATATATATATATATTGTCATATATGTATGTCATATGGTTTGAAGCATCTTTCAGAGTTTCTTATGATAAACATGTTTTCCTTTTATAAAAAAAGAAGATATTTTTTTTAAAAATTCAAGTAAACCTTTCTTTGGAGGCATTTATCACAGTGATAAAAATGAAATTATTATTTTCTCTTATTGTCCATATAAATATATCAATTCACAGCTTCTTATTAATAGAGAGAGGGAGCAGTGATTGTGAATTCAAATCATCATGGCAAAGGAAGTAGATAATATCTGTTGTAAAATAAAGGAGTAAGATATCTGTGTCCTGTCACTTTTCTTTTAAAGCAGATATTAACTTTATAATTAAATTGATGAGAAGTGAGACAGGAAAACAGTCCTTGGTCTCATGGCAGCATTTGTTGGAAAGACAAACAAATAAGCTCTCATGCAGGATACAAGTTCATCTTCATTATTATGAATTCTCACTACCATTAATGGATTGAGCTTTGTTTGTCATGTGCCTTATAAACATTATTTTATTTCCAAATCTCTCAAAAACAATAAAAGATAGGTTTTCTTTTCTTCCTTCTCAGATGAGAAAACAGAGCCTCAGAAGTTAAACAACTGGCCAAGTGTAGTGCAATTCTAAACTCCTATTCCTTCTTCTACACTAATTTGCCTCCCTACTGGACACTTATTTACATCAGCAGCTCACATTATTAACATTTTCCAAAAGTTGTATTTCCATATTCAGTAATTAATTTAATATTTATTAAGGGACAACATATCTCAGTGATTATATAAGGGGACTGGATATCAAAAACTGTTGCTTGCCTTTGTGGTGCACTCGGGCCATAATGAGGACTATGAAAGGAGTAAACAGGTTAGTAGAACCCAAAAGAGAGAGTATTATGAGGGAGATAAACAGGGTGCTATGGGAACACTGATGAGGAACAGCTAACTCAGAGAGCCATTGAAGGGGAAGGGAAAGTTTCTGGGAGGCATTGATATCACATTTTCATGTCAATGGCTCAATCAGAATTCACTGTACAAATATATGTGGCAAACATGTGGTAAAATGGCAAGGGTTCAGGGAGGCAGAGAGGAGCCAGATCATATGTTGTGCTCAGGAGCTTTAACTTCTTCCTAAAGGTCAATGGGATCCAAATATTACAGATCACAAACTTCTCTAAGAGAAAAAAAAAGTTTCAGATCCTGTCAATTAATGTATATTAATTATTTACACTTACTTATCTACCTGTACTACTGATGTAATATATTTTTTAGTTTAGATTTTCATTTAAGGGGTTGATCACAGAGGCTGCAGTGTGGAAGGTGGATTTACAAGGAGGCAAGACTGAAGCCCATTACAGAAACTGAAGTGGGAAGAAAAAACTGAGGACTAGTCTACTATAAGTGGAAATGGAAAGAAAGGGATGAGCTTAAGATATTTTAAAGATATAAAACTGATAGACCTTGGAGACCAACTAGAAATGGGGAGATGATGACAAAAATGTCAAGGACGGAACACAGTTTTCTGGCCTTTGATTGAATGACTATACCATACAAAGAAATGGGGAACAAAGGAAAAAAGCAGGTGTCAGTTGGGATTAGAGTTGGGGTGGGATATAAAGTCAGCATGCATTTTTCTTTCTTATTGTTTTGTGTTTAAAAGTAGTTTAGGGTTATCCAAATGAAGATACAGTGAAGTAAGTCATATAATTTCAGTGCTTAGGACTGAGATTTGGACTAGAAATATATGTGTATAAGGATGTTTTCAGTATATTAATGAGAGCTGAAACTAAAGGCCTAGATGAAATTATAGATAAGAATGTATAATATAAGAGAATGTCTTAGTCCATTCAGGCTGATCTAACAAAATACCACGAACTGTGTAGTTTATAAAAACAGCAATTTATTTCTCACAGTTCTGGAGGCCATAAGCCCAAGATTAAGGTGCCAGCATGGCTGGGTGAGGGCTGTCTTCCAGGGTACAGACTTCACCTTGTATCCTCACATGGAGGAAGGGGCTCCAGAGGTCTGTAGGGTCCTTCTCTTTTATAAGAGCACTAATTCTAGAGGGCTCCACCCTTATGCCCTAAACATTTTCCAAAGACCTCATCGACTAACAGCATCATCTTTGGAGGTTAGGATTTCACATATGAGTTTGGGGTGGTAGGGGACACAAACATTCAGACCATAGCGGAAGAGAACCCAGGAAGTATCAATAGGCCAGTAGACGGATTGGCCCTTTTGAACATACCCATGACTTAAGTCCCAGGACCTGTGAATGGGCAACCTTATATGGCCAAAGGGACATTGCAGATGTGAGTAAGCTAAGAATCTTGAGTTAGAGAGATCATCCTGGGTTATTCAGATGGGTCCAGTGTAATCACGAGGCTCTTTATAAGTGAACAAGGGAGGCAGAGGGTCAGAGTCAGAGAAAGATTTGAAGATGTTACACTGCTGGCTTTGAAGATGGAGCAAGGAGTCGCAAGCTAAGGTGGCCTCTAGATGTGGAAAAAGAAAGGAAGGACATTCTCCCTTGAGCTTCCAGAAGGAATGCAGCCCTGCTCATGCCTTTATTTTGTCCCAGTAAGCCCCATTTTAGACTTTTGACCTCCAGAATTCTAAGACAATATATGTGCTGCTTAAAGCCATTAAATTAGTAGTAATTTGTCACACTAAACAGTAATTTGTTACAGCAGTACTAGAAAACTAGTACACTCGGGTAATCAAGATTTAAGATCTAGACAGATGAGAAATGCCAGGGAGGGAGTTATAAATTGAAGAGAAAGTGGTATCCCAGAGGGCAAGGAAAGAGCGAGATTTCAAGAAGGGAAAGTGGTGAACAATATCAAATGTTGAGGATAGCTCAAGCTAAACAAACAAACAAACAAACAAAAACCTGAAAAGTTCCCATTGTATTTAACAACAAAATAAATAATTGACAATTTTAGTTTTGGAAGTTTCAGTGAGATGACTGCAGTAAAAGCCAGATATAGGTAAGTTGAGAAATAATTGAGAAGTGAGAAAGTATATACAGAAAGTTTAAAACAGTCTTTCCAGAAGGTTTGGCTGTGATTGGAAAGAGAAAGAATAATCATTAGAGAGCAATCACAATCATACACATGTGCACACACACACAAATGCATATGTGTATATACTGAGGGAAGTCAAGAGTCAAGTTTTATGGACCTGAGGTTTCTGTAATTGGGAGAGAGGGGAGCCTTAAAAATAATATAAAATTAAGAATTCAAAATAAGATACAAAATAAATATTTATTAAGAGAAAAAGAACCACAAATCTGGCAAATATCACTCAGGCAAGTGAGAACCTACAAAATCCAGAAAAAAATATGTTTTTTAATTTATACCTGATGCACCTTCATAACACTTTTTTAAATATGTCTTTTGGGTGTATACTCTGATTGTCTCTTTGTACAACAAAAATTATCTCATATTATTTTCTATACAAATAACAAGAAGATAATTCAGTCATTATTTTACTGTGATTCCTCAAATTTTATTTCTTAATATTAATGTTCAGAGTGCATAAAACATCAGGCTTCAACATAGACACTTGCCATTTGTACTATGCCAAAGGTTTCTACCTTGCAAAAACAGAAATTCTGATATATTCTACTTTACATTATTCCTATCCCAAAAGAAGCACATACGTAAGCTAAAATTTTTATTGCATTATTGATATGTTCCAAACAGGAAGAGAACTTCTGTTGTACTAAGTTTCAAAGAGAAATGAATTGTGAAGATTGGAAGAATCTTCTACAGATAAGTTTCTGGCTCCCAACATCTCAAACATTGTTTCTCTTCCACTACCCTCATACTTCTGGTGCCAGACACCAAAAGATGCATTTGTACTGCACCTTCCTGTCACAACGCAATAAGTCAGCACAGTGGGGAGTGGAAGATTTCTGGAATCCATTCCTATACTAGGTTTGCTAGCATTAACTTAACTACATATACATCCCACTAAACCTAAATTAAAATGTGTCCCAAATTCAACTGGGATTTCAAGATGCCTACAAACTCCCAAAACACAAAGAACAGGTAAGTCAACTCGGAAAGAAACAACGGTCCCAGAGTTAGTAATAAAGTACATGCGGAAACAGTACCATCACTATACTTTACTTTGACCTTTGTACAAATACATATATCCATGTGAACACACTGCTAAGTTCCCACCCAGCCTCAGGCAAGTGAGAAGCTCTCAAGCCCTATTTAAGCTTTACTGAATCTCTGGTAAATCCACCTCTTGCTGTGAGAGAAATTCAGGTGGAGAGGAAGACTTTGCAAATATAAGAGAGGGCACAGTGGTAATGAGGACTTCCTATAAAGGAGTGGAGGCTGGAGTACAGGACACAGGAGAAGAAAAGGAGGTAAATAAGAGTAGTTTCAATATGGACAAATTTGAGTATGTAGTCACAGGAAGTTGAGAGTGATCTCATCTTTTATCCACAGTATTTTATAGGAAGTAAAGTATGAGGTAGTCTATTGAAGGTTGAGTGGGAAGTTATGTCTAAAGAATGATGAGGGTTAGGAATAATCATTTTTGGAACCTACAAAAGAGGTGACCAGGGCAATGTGAAAAGTGCTGAGGGCTGAGGTCAAAACAAAGTTAGAGAACATGAAGATGAAGTGTCACCAATCTTTAGAGATGTGTGTTAGTCTCTAGCAACATTCAGGGGCTCAGCTGAGAAAACAAATGTAATGAAATTTTCTGGTTTTTGACCACCCAGTATTCATAGA
Organism: Macroglossus sobrinus; assembly: GCA_004027375.1. Taxonomy (NCBI): domain Eukaryota; kingdom Metazoa; phylum Chordata; class Mammalia; order Chiroptera; family Pteropodidae; genus Macroglossus; species Macroglossus sobrinus. The sequence goes on from PVKZ01000100.1 coordinate 540,664, forward strand.
CCACCATTTTAGTCTTTGTACCCACTTCTCTCTAGAACCATGAGCTCTTTCTTTCACTTTTAGCTCACATACTTCTGGGATCCGGAGTGGAGCATGTTCCCTTGGTCCAAACCAAATTGGCTTGTTTTCTGTCACTTTTAAAGAAAAGAGATCGTGAAATATTTAATCTTCTATTTATATCTTCGGACTGAGACCATATGCCTCCTATAGCTTCCCCACCAAAAGACTTGAGAGGAAAACAATTAGGAGATCAGAGAGTATTTTTTGTGGCTTCTGTAAGGTCCTACCAAGAAAACATTCCCTTAGGTTAAAATTGGTCCATCTGCAAGCAGAAAGGACTGAAAATTATGAATTTGCTAATGGAGACCATTTCTGCCTTGGGCTTATAATCTGAGATGGCTAAAAATACAATGAAATGAAATCAGAGGTTAGAAAATGGAATGTTTTGTTGTCAGTTAAGGTTCATGCCAGGAAAGGCAAGAAGTCATTCGAGGAGACAAAATTGAAAATTTTTTTCCACTCATCTATCTACTGTTATGCACTCTAGGAGTGACTAAAAGGGAATGACTTACCTAATTGCAAATAAGAAGCCAGGATGGAGCCAAGGAGCAAGGGGTAAACTCCTGGAGACTCCTACCACACCTATTGTTTAATTTTATCTCCAGGAAGAGACCAAATGGGAAGCTATTCAGTTTAGAGTCAAGTACATGAGCCAATATCTGAGGCTAAGACAAGGATAGCCACTAAGAGATAAATTACCATACCCAGTTTCACAATCAAAAACTATGTCTTGATATGTCAGACTTTAGAGTACTAGCCCATAGAATCCAGTGAATGAAAAAGGAGATGGAGGAGGCGGGGGCAACCATCATAAGCTGTTTAGAAAGTTGCCTTGTTTGAGCTCTAAATCAAATCCCAGGACCCTAAAATTTTACAAGCCCCAAGTAGAAGACTTCTCCAAGATAATACTTAGATAGCTCATTCTCCCCAACACCCATCTGAGTTGTAGACATGGAAAGCAATGAACAAGGGAGAACTCCCTAGAAAGCATGCTACAGATCAGTCAAACTGTTTATTAAATATTCCGATTATGGGGCTCTGTACTTTTAATAAACCAAATGGGCTTATTACACATATATAAACATACATACAAATATTTGAAATATAGCCTAAATTAATAAATTGCCTATGTGTCTAGAAAGCTTTCTTGATATCAGAAACTCAGGTTCTCATTATTTCTGATTAAAACCTGTGCCAGCAACCAGAACAAGAGACAGCAACTTGCTGACTGACACCCCAATAGAGGTGGCAGATGGTGGTAGAGGCACTTGCTGCCAAGCTAGGGTGACCTGATATGGCCTGAAACACTTCCAGATATCCTGTATGATGCTTCAGGAGGAGTCTGGCTGGTCATGAGTATGGAATTGTCCATCTATTTGTCTCCCTTTTCTGCCAGAATATCAAGGTTATCACTCATTCTGCCTCCATTAAATTTCAGAGCCTGGGGTACAGAGTTCATCAGTGGCATAGGAAATTGGAGCATTAGACCGTGTCAAGGGAAATTTTCCTGCTAAGTCTATCAAAGTGAAGCTGGGCCCAAGTGTGGGGTAACTTTCCTGGGCCACTATCAGCAAGGGAATCCCACCATCTAAAGTGGTTTCCTTTCTTTGGGACACTCTGGTCAGAAACAATGGGCCACTGCTGGCTATATTGCAGCAGAAAACACTATGCTTTCACCAAACTCATTTCTTCTTCATTAGAGTCACACAGCTAAACCACATTTCTCAGTCTCCATTGCAGGAAAGTATATTTACAAGACTGAATTCTATCCAATGGAATATGGGTTGGAGGTGATTAATGCCATTTCCAGGAGTGGACCATAAAAATCTCCTAGATAATCCAGGCCTCTTTTATCCAGGCTACTGGCTAAATGTTGGCACATTGGCACCCATGTGCTGAAGATAGTACTTCAAACAATCATCCTGATTCCTAAATAATTACTTGGAAGCCAGCTGGGAACATCTATCTGAATTGGGTTGTTACATGAAAAAGAAATGAATGATTTTTGTGTTAAACCATTCACTGAGGGATTTCTTGTCAAAAAAAGCTAACACTAATTTAATGAATACAAAGATGATGTTCATGTCCCATTTGTGGGGCCAGAGGAGATAATCCCCCAGGGTCGCCTAAGGGAGCATGGCTAGAGAATTTTAATTGTAGTACAAGAAGTAAGCAAGACCAACTGCTAGAAAAGTATCCCAAAGGTCAGAGTGAAGGGAAGAAACCATTCACAACAGAGTAATGAGAATAGAGCCAGAGGACAGAGAGTGTGTGGGGTGGCAGAGCGAGAAGACAGTCACAGCACATGGTGTAACAAAGGTCCATTTCCTCAAGTGCTAATAGAGGGAGGACTAAACATGTAAAGAAACAGGGCAAATCCAGACTTCAGCCCCCATCTTTGATAGCCAGCTCTGCATCTCATTAGCTTCCAAAGCCTTTACCCGCTGGCCTCATTCTTGCAAATCTCTTTCCTCAGGATTTGTTCATTTCCCATTTTTTTTTTAATTTAACCTTGGTTGACTGCTGCCAGACACTGGATGCTCTATTTTCCATGCCCTCATCATGCCTAGATTTTAACCTTTTCATAAGCTGGCGATTGCTGTGCTTCTCCTTGCAGCAAATGAGAAATGTATGACTTCAGGCCATGATGAGAATATTCATGTTTTATCTTGTGGGACAGCTTCTATGCAAATTGTCAGTGCTGAGAAGTATTTAGCAATGCTGAAACTAGAATGTATACCAAGATGAAGATGTGATCAATAATGCAGACAAACCACCAAAGGCTGGGGCCAGGAGACCATAGGAATGGTGAGGACAAGCTGAGAGTGGAACCAGAGGCAACAGTGTGAATCAGAAAGTCCAAGTTAGGTTGAGTAGGATGATCAGATCCTAAAGGAAAATCCTTCACGAATGGAAGAAAAATAAGGTGAAGGAAACAGAAAAGCATAGATAAGAGGTTTGACAGATGATACTGTGATGCAAAAAAAGCCCATTTCAGTGACCATTCAGATGTGGGTTTTAATTCTTGTATCCCTACTTTATGAGTCTCTTAAAATTCAATTAACCACTTGGAACCTTAGAGGATTTGTAAAATAGAGTAATATCTACCTCCTAGAGTTATAAGAATTAGAGATTATGTATTTAAATAGATACAATACTTGCATCATCTAGCAGGCATCAAATAAATGATGACTGCTGTGCATATGATTATTTGGTTGTGAATTTCTACAGGCTTTAAACACAATAACAGTCAGCCAGGAACTGATGAATAAAATCATTATTCATAACACCTTGTTTCAGCCAACAATAAACCTGTACTTAATATTTAAAACTTATTATTTATTCACTGAACAAAGTAAACTTCTTTTACATGTAAAAGTCGGAGCTAGCTGCCAAAACCATGCATACACCATAATGTTACAGGTTTTAATCAATTATCCCTCTTTAAACTGTATTTTAAAAAATTGTTACTAAATACAAGTTTTCTTCATTTATATGATACTACACTGATTTGCCTGCCATTTTTTGTTCCCCTAAATTGTCTTTTTATTGAACCAACCCTTTGTTCTGGCGCCATGTTAATATATCTTTTGGTCTATTTATATATGTGACATCTTAGATTGACTTTTTATTTCAGGTTTCTTCCTGAAAAAGACAATGAGCACAGTGAGCATACTTAATAAATGTTACATAATAACAACTATTAAATGTTCTCTTAAAATTTCAAGCAGCTTTTTATCTTTAGCTTTTACTTTGAGATAATTATATACTTCCCCAAAGCTATTTATAGCTCCCATCAGGAAGAACAGCTGAAAAAAAATGTGTTCCCAGTCCTGCCAAAACTATAATGAAAGTGATTTAAACTCTGAATTTCTGTAGCAAGTGTTCAAATAACATTCAACATATAGATGTCAAATTCTAGCAATTGAAAACTTTTCCCAAAACCTCCTTGATGCCATTTTGTTCATATCACCATCATAATTTATTTATAAACAAACTGAGATTAAACAAAAAAGTTACAGAAACATACCTTTTATTTGCTGTTATCAGTCTATCTGTATTTGTGCTTCTACAGCTATACCATGAGCCATCTCCTCCCTTGACCCTTTGAAACCTGAACCTCAGTATATTTAGTCAAGATCACAAAATACAGTCACAGATCAGCTTTATAAATAAGAGAAACAGAGGACCTCCTCCATAACACAATTTGCACCTCACAAGATCAAAAAATTATGTACATATGTGCACCATTCATAGGGTTGCCAGGTTTAGCAAATAAAAATTTAGCAGCCCTATCCACTCTATACACTTGTCCCCCAAACTGACTCAGATGCAGTGTCAGAAAACCCCTACATTACCTTCTCCCATAAATCAAAGAAGCTGGTTTATATAATGGGCAGGTCACTGGACTTGGAGATTAAGGATCTGGGAACTGGCTTAAGATCTTGCCACTTAGAACCTACTTGGTTTGGGTAAGTCCATTATGATTTTTACCACCAAGATTCTGTCATCAAAAGTCCATTTCCAGACTTTTGAGAACCATTACTCTGTGATCCACCATGCTAGCAGGTGCTAGGGAAACAATAAATTACAAGCACAGAAAAATATGAACTTGGGGGAAAAATGGGGCTAGAAATCAAGACCTAGACAATGTGTTTTTTTGTTTGTTTTGTTTTTGTTTTGGCGGGGATGTGGAGCTGTCATCACATCTCTGTCAGATTACAATGCTTCCCACTGGGAGGCAGTAATTCCTGCCCTTGTCACATTGACCTGCCATACATATTCCTTTGTCCATAAGCTTGGCTGTTTTTTAGTGGTTGAGCTTGACTGAGGAACTAAAAAAATTTTTTCTGAAAAATGTAAACATTCTATTTTTCTATTAATAAAAATGTACCTATTAGGATTAAGATACTTTCCAGATCATTTATCTGGTCTCTTCTTAATTACTGGGTTTTCTAAAACCTGCAACCTTAGTATCCAGCCCTTTTCTCTCTGACAGTAAAATCTCACTTACTTGAAGTGAAATGGAAAGAGATCTAAAGTTGAGAGCTGTCAAACTGTGTTTGAATCCCAGCTCTACCTCCTAATTACTGCAAGAATTTGAGCAAGTCATTTAATTGCTCTAAAACTGTTTGTTCATCTGCCTATTAGGGTATAATGTTTTTGAAAACTTCTAACAGAGGTACTGTCACAGAACAGATGGTAAGATAAATTATAGAATTAAAACTATTTTTCCATCATTTTCAAAATTATATAATAAATTACAGTAAGTTTTTTGGTACAGTTTTTGTTTTCTTTTGTATTAATTATTCAATTGATTAAGCAATTCTAATTACTTTACCAATCATAAGTTAATGGTATCTTTAAACACTGCCATTTTATGTCAGGTTGAATGAGTTCTGGTGATACAGCAGGAGTATCAAAGCTGGCACAAGGGCTCTGGGGCTTCTCACTTCATCACCTTGACCTCTTCTCCCAAGTGGTCTTGGCTATTATAGATAAAGCCCAGTAATTCAGACTAATCACTATATAACTGAACCACAATTATGCAATAGAGTGAAGGCCTTTTCAAAAGGGGTTCTGGGAACTATGCAATTTAAAGTAAGTGCCTGGATGTTTAAGTATCCTTAAAATTCCAGCCACAGTTGGCAAGTTCCATGAAGGTTCTATGATATCAGAGTTGGTGCGCTCAAGGTTCCGGGGGCCCAGTCAGCTTGACAGCCTGTTTCTTGACTTGGCCAAATACAGTTAATGACTTGAAACCAAGAACAAACCAACATAAGTTTTGTGTATAGGTTTTGCTGCTATTATTATTTATTATATAATGCATGGAGACTCATCATCACCCAGTGAGATGCTTAGTAAGTTCTTCTGACTAATGACTCAGGTCAGTTGTCAGAAGACAGATAATAGGAGCAAGGTAACTTAGAAAAATATGAACTTTGGCATTAGGCCTAGGTTTGAATTCAAGCTATGCCTGAAAAAGTTACTTAGTCTCTTGGGAACGTAGTTTCCTCAGTTGGAAAGAGGATAAAATACTGTGAATTTAAGTATATTTTGACTACAAGAAGTGGCTTAAAAATGGCACCCATCATTATTATAAAAATGTGCATGCTTTTATGCTGAGAGTTAATCATGTTAAGACTATAAATGCTTTCAATTCCTTAAAAGGCATCATCTGATCAATTATTATTCTTTTGAGACATTTCAAAATGGATACAGAGAAAACCAAGGATAAATACTGTGCCCTGTGGCTACATGAATCTGAATATAATGTAATCAGAATGTGTATCCTATTCTCTGCAACAAACTTATCTTGGGCATTTTATTACACTCGACACAGATTTATATGATCAAAAAAAAATGTTAGCAACCAAAATACATAGATTAAAAAGGTTGTTTTATTTTCGTATTGAATTTTTTTGGACTACCACTACAGAATCATAGAAGAATTTTATTATACTTTAAATTTGGATATCATCGTTGTGATCGTTTGCTGTGAAGACATTTCATAGATATGATTAAAGTCCATTATCAGTTCACATTAAAGGACATTATCTTAGATAATCTGGGTGGGCCTGATTCAACCAGTTGAAAGGTCTTAAAAACAAAACTGAAGCTTCTTTGAGAAAGAAATTCCACCAAGGGACAGCAGCTTAAGTTTGTACCTGCGATTTCCAGCCTGCTTTACTTGATGTCCTGACCTTTGTGTTTCAGTTTTGCCTCACTGGCCCCACAATAGTGTAAGCCAAATCTTGCAATAAATCTCTTAATAAATATCTTCTACTAATTCTGCTTCTCTGATTAAACACTGATATAGCCAGGTAATTTTTCTTTTTTCTTTTTGCATTAATCTGATTGCAACTTGAAATTTAAGGTAGAAACTTCTAAAGGTTCTCTTTATTATGAATGAGTGGAGTTCATTATTTTCATGATAGATGTGAAAATGCTTTTAACATGTTCATTTTGCTATATCTTTCTTACCTTTCCATTTCAGAAAGAATTGTCAAATGTAGATTCAATGACAATCTTCTTTTATAGTTTAAAAAAGAAGAAATATATTTAGCTATTGCATATGAGTGAAAAAGAAAATAAAACCCCATGTCTAATTGGCAAAAAATGAAACTCTTATATACAAATAAATATTTCCTATGGATTTAAAAGTGGATTTAGATAGGCATTGGATTTTAGAAATAGAAGCACAATATGAAGTCATTTTGTCAAAATAGAAGCAGACGCTTTGCCAAGTGACAATCTAATTTTAAATGACTCAGTAGTAAAATCTTCATAACTATTCTAGACAGAATTTCTTAAAACTGTTTATAAATACTAATAATCTCTTGCCAAGTTTCATTTCATCCTTAATTACCCCAAGAACTTCTAAAACTAGAATATTTACACACACAGGCTTTGAGAGCTCATTTGAAAATAAGAACCCCAAAAAAGCAGGGTTTGAAACTAAACTCAGATTTTAATTTAACAGAAAGTATTATTCATGACAAATTTTTAAAAAATAAGATGAAGTAGTTCTTTAAACTAAATTCCACTTTTAGAAATGTTAAATATTTATTCATTTTGTTACTGGGAGTATGTTTCCTGGTTCTAATAAGAATATGCACAAATAACCACACTTTTTGATTTCTGAATATTAACAATCCAAAATTCAAAGTAGTTTCTTTTCCCATACAGGTCAGGTACTATTGTAAAATAAATTAATTTTAATTACAAAGTACTAGTACCAATATATAATAAATGCATTACCATTCCTATAATAACAAACATGTGCTTTTATATTTTTATTATAAAACTGAGTTTTCACTGAAGGAAATTTAGCAGAACTATGGTTGAGAAAATGAATTTGAATTAAGCAGACCTTTAAACTTAAACTGAAAAATCATGGCAGAATAAAATCTCAAGCAAGTGAAATAAATTTCTGTGATATATATATATATATATATATATATATATATATACACACACACACACACACACACACATTATATATATATAAACATTTTATGTAAACAAAAGCAAAGATCAAGAAAAAATTAAATAATTTTTTTAACAACTAAAACACATGGATTAAAAGGGTCATTTTATTTTCTTCATGCTTCCACTGAACACAACTGGAATATGCAGAGCAACAGGTGTTAGACAATCTTTACATTCCCCTCATACACTTCAGGAGTTTACAAACAATAAAGATCTCTTTCTAGGAGAAAAGAAGATGTTAGAGGAATTAGACTCGAGAAAGTCATGACTTTCAAATATTAAGTCACTCTTTTCGCTCTACTATGAAATGAGATGGTTTATCAGAATTTTGCCAGTTGAAAGAAGATAAAGATAACACTGGCAAGATCCAGCACTAACACACGTGGCAGCAAATCAGGCACAAAGATACCCAGATTTTCCTCTGGATGTGGATTATCCATGCACTAAGAGATAATGGATTCCAACACAAAACCAAAATTTTTGGATAAAAGACTATATTGAAATGGGTGTATTTTCAACAGGAGTGTTTTTTTAAGTGTGCCCCAGGGCCCACCTGCATTAGGCAGAGTGCTCCACAAAATAAAGGAGTGTATTCCTGAGCCCAATCCCAGATTCTCTGGAGGCCCTAGGCATCTGCATTGTTAAGAAGCGCCCCCTGGAAATACTTAGAAATGTATTCCTATTAAAGTTTGAATATCACTACTCCAGACTATTGGAGATTTCTTTTAACTCTTTCTTTTAACCACAAATATTTCACTATTTCTTTCATGCTTCGTAATTATTAGCCAGAAAAACAACAAAAATAAAAACATCTCTGATTATGTCAGTCAGCAGTGATAGTAAGTAGTGGTGCTTTTTTTCCCTCAAGAAAATATAGGAGAATATGCAACAAATAAGCCTGCACCTAAATTTTTCAAAGGTACCCCATAGTACTTTTTTAAAAAGAGCTTTCAAATTGTATATGTAGTAAAAAAAAATGTTCAAAATGATTTGTAAACTGTCACCTAATCAAGATTATCCAGTGTAAAGAGAACTGCTGTTCAGCGCTGCTGAATTCACACAAAGGCCCCTTTCTTCTTTTTCTTTCACACGCATGGAGCATCTCAGCAGGCACTCCGGAGCCCTCACCAAATGATGCCCTGCCTACAGAGCAGCGAAAAAGTACCTAAGGGTTGCTCATAAAAAAGGGACAAAAAACAAAAACAAAGCTCAGTCTCGACTCCAATCAAAAAGGAGTCTCAAGACTCCTGCCAATATGTAAAATGAAAACAGAGCATGCTGACTTTCCTTAGAGAACGTCTGTTTCCAAATATACTTATTAATATCTGCTTGAAATCGGTTTATATTAAAAATGGAAAGCATGATACACTTCCATGCATTACTAGCATCTACTATAGTGTTTATGTTCTCTATGATATCTATGGACACAACAATTTTACCTGTGAATAACATGAACTAGAAACCAAAGAGGTAGGTGACTATCATGAGAAAATGATCCCAAAACCACATGTGAAATAATATGCTTGAGTCCCAAATAAGTTCTTTAACTGAAAAATGAATTACAATACCATTACAATTGCCTTAAGAGCAAGGTTTCCAGGTCTTTTGTGATGTCATCAACTTTTATTAAAGTCCTAATTCCTGATAGTGTGCCCCATGCTCTTCAGACACTTCGTGTTAAGAAATAGCCAAGGAAATAAAACCTAAAGAGATAATACTAGAGACCAAGGAGTAAAGCTGACGTTATCTGGGCTCTTAAAAAAATCTCCATTCTCACATTAAGGAAACCACATCAGAGTTGGGCCAGATCTTAGATTTACCTAATCCCACTCTCTGGTTGTACCACTTAAGAAACAGTCTTATTTTCCACACTGGTTCACAAAGCACTAAAATTCTGAATAGATACTCTAAGTCCAAAACTGTTTACGGTTAATATACCTATTTATAAAGCCCATGATGTAGCCAAGAGGCTCCACTTTGAGCCCTTATGGACTTAACCTGCAGCCCCATCCCTATTGGCTGTTTTATAAAGTGTATCAGTAGTTACAGAGAGAAGTGGACGGACCAAAGGGTCTGCATGCATCTAGTGGGGCAGATCATCTACAAGAGAAACATAATTTGAAACCTCAGACCTGCCCTATTACAACTTGCTCTACACTCCACCCAGGGCTTACCTCTGCTTCTTTGTTGGAAACTCATCTCTGAGCACATTCACAATCTCCAGTTCTGATATAAGCAAGCACTGGGTAACACTGTTCTGCCTTAGAACATTTAGAAACAGCCGTACAACTAGAAACCTGCCAATCTACAAGGCTGAGGGCTACATACAGCTGTATTTAACTTCTCCATAATTATCAGTCACTCATTTTGTAATCCAAAAAAATCACCTTATTTCCTCATAGCCTTATATATCTAAGATTTTAAAGCTCCAATTTAAAGGGGTGGTTGTGAATGATTTTATTTTTACATTTTTCAGGTTTTCTGTAATGGTTTCATGTTTCTTTTGGTAATTAAAAATGATGCAATTTTAAAGTCTAAAAAATTTAAAGGATATATAAAGTTTCCTATTGACTATGAAACGTCTAAACCTGAATGATACATCTGTGTGGCACAGTGAAGTGAATCTCCAAAGATTTTTGAGATCCCAGCTCTATCACTAACCATGGGCAGGATTTTAGTCTCTCTGAGACTTGCTTTCTTTATCTGTAAAAAAGAAGAAATAATACCTACCCCACAGGAAGCTGTGAGAATAAAATGATAGTGCCTGGCACATGGCAGGTGTCAATAAATGGTAGGCCTTTCTCGCCACTGAGCCCAGTGAGTAAAAGGAACCACCACAGCCTGCACTGGCCACCTCCTTAACTGAATCCTATTTAAATTTGCAAGGGTGCTCTGTTGCCTCGACTTTGTCCTATTGCTCTAAAGAATTGCAATTGTGCTTAGAAAAAGTTCTACACTTTTATGTTCTCTCCTTTAAAACTGTACATGCAGATAAAATTTTTAAAAAACTATCTTCCTAGAAATAACACAATTCCTAAAATACAACATGTCTCCTATAAAAACAATTCTGAAAACATGATTTAGTTCATTGTTTCTTAAAGTGCACCAAAGTAAATATTAATGACCTTTAAAATGTCACTAATTCCCTCGGGTTGTATTTTTTTTTAATAATAGTAAATATTTATCTACTGAGATGTATGTGGTTTTTGGCTCCAACATGATGGCAAAAAGCAGCAGTGTCTTCCAGGAAAAAAAATAATAAACTCAACTAAGCATACCTTAGCAGCATACAGAACGCCTACATTTCACTGTAACTGCGGGCTCAATATAACACAATCCTGATTCCTACTTCAAAAACAAAATTAATCAAAGAAAGAAAAAACCATCTCCTCACCCTAAATCTAGGATTTCTCTTGAACCCTGGAGGTTAACATTTGTGATCACTTCCCTATTGTGTATCCTTGGTAACAGAGTTTTAATTAGTCACTATTCTCTCTTTATACTGTATACACACACATAACAAACAAATCCTATATTTAAAAAAATAATAATAATAAAGTATAAGTAGGGAAACAACATGAAAGAAAAAAATTCAGTCAGATAAAGAACAACCATCGCCCAAAATGTCAGGCAGTTCCAATTTTCACACCACCGTCCGATGTTCCCCACACACATAGACAGCACTAGGTCGTATCCGTCGCCTTGTGTGGGCAGGGAGCCGCGGTAAAAACTTGAAGGACTTAGGCATCATGTCTAGGCAGGCGTCATGGAATTTCTTAATCCTCCAGTAGTAAATCAGTGGGTTCAATGCAGACTTGAGGTAGCAGAGCCAAAGTAGCCAGGTGCTAATCTCAAAAAAGTTGTGCTTATAGTAAAAGTGCTTACTGAACGTTGCCACAAGGCTGTAAGTGGTGAACGGGGCCCAACAGACAATGAAGACAGCAAAGAGAATCAAAATGGTGGTGAAGGCACGTGTTTTAAAGCCCATGTCAATGCTCATCTGGAAGGGTCTCTGTAGACTCATGAGACCCAGTTTGCTGGCCTGGCTGAGGCATATACCCTCAGGGTAGCTATGGATCCTCAAGGCATTGTGCCGAAGGGTGTTAAGTATGCCCATAAACGAATATAGTATCACCAGGAAGGGTATGAAGAAAGAAATGAGAGAAATCAAAATCACATATGCCTGGTAACCCGGATGAGTTGTGTACCCAAACACACACTGGGGGGCTCGGGAAGGTATCTGTAGGTCTGGGTTCCCTACAGCCAAAGGAAAAGTGACACAAAAGGAAGTTGCCCAAGAAACTGCAATCAGAATCTTAGCTCTGTATGGATTCAGCTTATCCTGCCTCTGGACTATAATAAGGAACCTATCGATGCTAATGATGAGCAGGATGGCTACTCCCTCTATCACAAACAACCAGAAAAACATGGCAGATACCCTACAGAAGAATTTCCCAAAAATCCACCTGGTAGTAAGAATAGTTACCAAGGCAAAGGGCATGTTCAGCACTGCAAGTAACATGTCTGCAAACGCCAGGCTGGCAAGGAGGATGTTAATGGCAGATCGCATGGCAGCTTTTTGGTAAACCATGAGGCAAACCACCAAGTTCCCAAGAAAAGACACAAACAGAATAAATATCATTATAACAGAAAGGATGATCTGGAGAGGCAAGTTTAGGCTTTTATAAACTGCTGGTGTTGGGGATACAGCTGTGCTATTCACTGTCATGGGGCTCATTCCAGTGGGAGCCATGGTTTCAAAATTGTATCTAAGCAGCGGAGCAACTCCTGGATGCTGCAGCAGCGGAGGGACCGTGATATTTGTGTACGTGTTTTCATAGACTACAAACGTTGTGTTGGTGGCCCCAGTATGGGACACAGTCAACACCGCGGAGAAGACCATGCTTTTCGTAGGATGGAAGGTGCCGGCAAATAAGTAGGTGTTCTTCAAGCATATTGACACAGAGCAGCAGTATCATGTTTCATTGATGGGCCTGGAAACACACTCTGGAAAACAGACGAGTTCCATCTTCCGCAGGAGTCCTTTCACCTGAAAACAAGCCCCAAACACAAAAAGTGAATGAGAAACGAGCTTTGTAAATACCATTTGACTTCTTACCTTTCATCATGAAGGATCGGGGTTTTTTAAAACCGTTTTAAAAACTTTTAAGTCTCTAACCTAGTCAGCACTAAAATATTGTTGTTCTGTTATTTTTAGTCAACCATGACGGAAATTTCATGACATTCATCTATGAAGTGAAAGTGAAAAAAATCAGAATGGATGACTGCTTCAAAGTCAAAAGTTAGAACCTTATTTTTAAATTGTCTTTTAATTTCTAGTAGCAGCATGGCCTTTCCATAGTCACTGTTAATACACATTTCATTATCTGGTTCTCCTAAGAGTGCTGATATTTTTTTTACTAGCATTTAGATATTGGTTCATATTCCATTTTTACTTTACTACAAACCAGCTGACAAAAAAATCCCTGAACTCAGTTTCCTATTTAATACTTTTGTACTAACACCTGTATAAAATAGGTACTAAGTTATTTTCTATAAAGGTCTGAAACAGTTTCTTGGCTTTCTAATTTGTTTCTTTCCAGAAAGTCAAATATCACCATACAATGTAATGATTAGATATTTGTATACACTGTGAAGTGATCACCACAATAAGTCTAGTTAATATCTGTTACCATATAGAGCAAATTTTTTATTATGATGAGAACTTTTAAGATCTACTTTCTTAGCAACTTTCAAGTATGCAACACAATATTATTAACTATAGTGACTAGGCTGTATATTACAACCCTATGGCTTAATAATTTTATAAATGGAAGTCAGTAACCTTTTTACCCACCAATATTCCACTGTATTTCTTTATCCATTTATCCATCAATGAACACTGAGGTTGTCTCTATATATTGGTTATCAAGAATAATGTTACAATAAATATGGGGGTGTAGATATCTTTTTAAGTTATTATTATCATTTTCTTTGGATAAATATTCAGAAGTGAAATAGGTAGATCATATTGTAGTTCTCTCTTTAATTTTTTTGAGGAACCCACATACTATTTTCTATAGTGGCTGTACCAATTTACATTCTCAGCACGAGCATTCCCTTTTCTCTACATAATCACCAACACCTATTTCTTGTTCTTTTTTTTTTTTTTATGACATCAGTTAACGAAATCCAGTAAGTTTCAGGCATACACTTCAATAGTAAGATATATATACATTGCATTGTGTGTTCCCAGTCCATAGTTAGATTTTTCTGTTACCACATATTTGACCTCTTTTACCCCAACTACATCTTTAGTTCTTGTCTTTTTGATAACACCATTGTAACAGGTGTGAGGTGATATCTCATTGTAGTTTTGATTTGTATTTCCCTGATGATTAGTGATGTTGAGCATCTCTTCATGTACCTGTTGACCATCTATATGTCCTCTTTAGAAAAATGTCTTTTCAGATCTTCTGTCCATTTTTAATTAGATTATTTGTTTTCCTACTGGGTTGTATAGTTCTCTATATATTTTGGATATTAACTCCTTTATCAGATATATGATTTATAAAAAGTTTCTTTCTTCAGTAGGTTGCCTTTTCATTTTGTTGATGGAGACATTTTAAAATACTTAGTTTCCTTGACCAAGGTAAGAAACAAAACAAAAAAATGAAATAGAGCCAAAGCAAAACTGCACTTAAAAGGTGTTTTTTAGGTCAATATCTACATATATATGTGTGTGTGCATGCGTGTGTGTGTGTGTGTGTATACATAAAATATTTTCTGCCATCAAAGCTTCCCATTACTATAAAATCTTCTAACTCAATTTGTTCAATTATTCATTCATCAAATATTTATTCAGGAATGTAGTATGTGCCAGACACCAGAGAGATATTGATGAACAAATGGTTCCTGGATATCTGCTTAAACTGGGAAGACTGACCATAGACCCTGCATCTCAAAGTCACACTGAAATGACAATAAAGGGATTTTTTTAAACAAAATGTACCACCCAAAAGGACAAGAGGTATGAATGAAAGACATCAACAGATAGCAATAAAGGCAAAATACAGATGGTGGTGTGATAACTAACTGAACATACCAAAAGAGAGAACTTTATCCTCAATACTTCCACGGAAATATGCTTAGAAGAAATTTACACATCCTATTAGATCCCTGAGAAGCTTTGGATTGGGAAGAACCAGTTACTACAGAAAATGAAAATGTGGGTCAGGCTGACAACTGGAAAACTGACTGAAAAACTATATACAGAGGCTCTGGAAGCCCACTCCATGCCCAGGTCTTCTCTCCTCAGAGTAACCACATGAAAGCAAAGCACACACAGCCATTCCAATAGCCCAAGTCTGGCACAACTGAACCTAATAAGTACTGAACTTGAGAGTATCAGTGCAGGTTTGAACACAGGAGGATTGAGTGAATGAATGTCTGCATATTTAACATGAAAACCTAGCCCCTTCCTCCACCATGTTTCCAGACTGCCGGCAATCAGGCATATGCTACCCACGTATGACTGAAGGTACTGTCTTTTGCAGTAACTGAAAAGCCCTAGAGGAAAAATTCTAGATATTAATGTTTGATGGTACCCAAGAAAAATGCCAACTTAGTGCCCAGTCACCCAGCCTACCATCAAGCATAACCTGTGCTCATAGATCTTCTACTCAGTTTTTTGGTGCCTATTAAATACAAATGCTCAATTCCTCTATAATATAAAGAGTCTACAAAGGGATTAAACAAAGACAATTTTGTAATTAAACATTACAGAAAAGAATCAGAATGTATAATATTAGGGGACATAGCATGCATAGACTTAATAATGCTTTTGCCCTGGCATATGTATCGTGCTTTTCATTCATTGTACTCTTGGCTCACCAGATGTAAGTATTCTTTGCTCTTCTTCCTCTTCTTATTAGAAGCATAATAACCACAGCAATGCTTTTGAATGCTTATAGTAAATATATTAAAAGAAGATTCTCTCCTCTGAGGATTTCTCATAAAATACCACTGTGACCTGAAGTTTCTTTTGAATTTCATATAAGACTAAATAAAAGTTTTATATTTAAAATTTATATGTCCAAAGGAATGGGGCTGGAAAATTTGCTTAGGCTGGTAATACTTACATGGAAGTCCTTCCATGAAACAACATTGGATTCTGCAGAAACAACATTGGATTAATTAGGTTAATGATATAAGTGTTTTTTTATGTTTGGAGTATGCCAGAATATCACTATTACTGGGGTGTCAATGTATTTATTCTCTTAGTCTTTGTCCCTTATTTTTATCTGCTACCATAGTGCTTTAGATAATTGTTTTATTTTCAGAAATGATTAGATTCACCTAGAAGACAGGGATTAATTACTAATCTCATTGTCCTCTATGACTACTATGCTTTGCATACAGCCCAGTAAATATATTTAGTAAATTAAATTCATTTCCACTATGTTTTGTGAGAACAAAGAATTTCTTCTTTATTCATTTTAATCTTTATTTATACAATACATGCATATAATTTTTAAAATAATCAAATGAGTTTTAAAATGACAGTCAAACCCTGTACTGCCTTTCACCATTCCGTTCCTATTTTCTGAGGTTAGCATATTTAATTATTTTAATGGTTCTTTTTCAAGTACTCATTCTGTATATATCTAAATAATATAAAGAAATTACTACTTTTTGATTTATCAATATGATATATTAACTCCTGATTTCATATTAGAATAGAGGGAACTGTCACAGCACCTCCACCTTATTTCTTTTCGTTTCATACTACCAAAACTTTTATTTGAAAATTTTGAATTATAGTAGAAGTCAATGTTAACATTAATGTATTTATATAAATAGTATATTTACTGATAAGCCAATAGAATATTTTCTTTCTTGCATAAATTTTGGATTTCCTAGAATTAATAATTTACCTTTCTTTTCAATTTTTAAAAATAACTATCAATAATTTTTTCACTTGCTTCATCAGATAGATTTTATTTCTAGAAGTATTATATTCTGAAAAGTCAAATTTATCTACATTTTTTATTTTGGAGTCATACCTTTTATTCTCCTGTCTCTCCCTGGAGTGTTTACTTTCTGGATCTGTTACAAAGAAGCCAGACTGGGGCATCCCATTACTACCATCCAGGAAATTCTCCCTTCTGCCTTGGATTCTTGCCTTCCATATGTCCTAGGCGCTTTGCCTTTCACTCCAACGCTTCCTTTGTTTACTTCCTCCTTTTCCAGGAACTGTTTGTCCAGTTGCTTTTGAAGGAAGAACACAGGAGAGTTAATTTTAAGTCCCTATATGTTTGAAAAAGTCATTATTCTGTCCATAGTAACTGTCTTGCTTTAGAATTCTCAGTTGAAAATAATTTTCTCTGATAATTTTGAAGGTGTTGTTCTACATCATTGGTTCTCAAAGTTGAGGGTACATAAGAATTACCTGGAGCACCTATTAAAATACAGACTGCTGGAACCCACACCCTGAGTCTGTAGTGTGGGGTGGCTCCCAGAATTTGCATTTCTGGAGAGAAAAAGTAGGTAAATTGAGGACTTTAAATTCCAAACTCAAGGATTAGATGAAGAATTTAATTACTGTGAAAGCAATTTTTATCTCCTACAGCTCCAGAGATGAGATTTCTGAAAACTAAACCAAAGTCTAATCCTGTGGGTGGCTGTATCACAATGCAAATTGGATTCTCAACTGAGACTCTCCTTTTCCAGTTAGGGCATTGATTAGGAGAGTAAGGACCTGAAAATTTGGATGGGGACTTATGTAGATTCTGATGAAGCTCTGGACCTTGTTTTGCAGAGTGTTCCTTGCTAATTGAAATAGTCTTTCTACTCCTATCTAATAAGGTTAGTTTCTCTTTGCCTGAAGAATCACTAAGGGCCTCACCTGAGGTAGTTCCTTGCAAACAATTTCTGCTCTTCCTAAGAACCTTGCTCTACCACTTCTATTGCTTCTAAATCTACTACCAGACTCAACTCCCAGCAGAATCTAGCAGGTGATGTACAAAGTGTGATCTAGAAAGAAGTACCATTTATATCAAAAAAAAAATGCAAGATTTTTCTAATTTACGTAGACATGGATTCTGAGGGTACTGAGTCAGGTTAGAAGGGAAATAATATTACATCAGATCACATTTATTGATACAGGCACACTAAATAGAGATTCTAGATTTTCTGTGTTAGACAGGCACACTAAATAGAGATTCTGGATTTTCTGTGTTAGTTCAAGTGGCTGAAAATGGCTCTAACAGTTTGTTTAGTTGACTGAAACCTGGTCCCAAAGCTCACTTACACTACATGATACTGAGATCCCATTAATGTCTTTGGTATAGAGAAAGCTATCCAAAAACTTGGGCAGACAGGAATGCTGAAGTGGATTTATATATAAGAACTGCTCCCCACCTCTAACTATATCACCTGGTAGGATCCAGAGGACACTGCTTTCAGCAAGGTTTTGAGAGATACCCTGGGTAAGAGGATGGCTAGCATTCTTGAAGATCTCTGTAGTAGCTATTCTCTGCAGATGAGAATGGCAACAGGTAATGTTGTCATCCAAGAAATAGGGTTGTTGAATTGAATGGGACTGATAGTATCCCAGAATGTCAGGGGGTGAGTGACAGCACTTAACCAGAGATGAAGTGAGCGTGGGTACCACAATGGGCAGCAAAACAAAATTTAAAATCAGAATAGTCTGACCTGCAGAGATTGTTGATGTTTGATCATGGTATCTCTAAGAGAGAAATAGTTGGAAACCTACCAAGTCCTACTTGTTCTGGATGAGCAACAAGGTTATAAAATAGAAAGATTCAGCCTCCCTATCAATTCCCAAACTTTAACCAGTAGACAGACCTAGAGCCTCTTAAGTAAAAGGAAGCCAGGTCTGCCTGAGGAAAGACCTTGCTACATAGACAAAAATGTATACTGTAAATAATCCTCCTAGTCTTCTCCCCAAAAACCTGCAGCCAATTACCATGGTGACTACAGTGGGGAGAGATAAATAACCAGAATTTTGTGAGTTTTTGAATATGTTTCTGAATTGACACTCATTCCTAGTGAAACAAAATGGTCCTGTGCTCCACCATTCAAAATAGAGGCTTATGTAGATGACACGAATAATGAAGTTTAAGCTCACTTCCAATTCCCACTTGTCCCAGAATTCATGCTATCATTATTTTCCCAGTTCTGAAATGCAGAGTTCTAACAACAGACATTCTCAGTAACTGGCAGATTCCCTCATTAGTTTCCTGATATGCAAAGTAAGGGCTATAATGGTAAAAACGCTCAAGTGCAAACTCCTAGAACTTCTCTATCTATGAAAATAGTCAATAAAAAGCAACACTTCATTCCTACGGAGACTGCAGAAATTAGGGTCACCATCAAGGACCTGAAGGACATAGATAATCATCCTTATTGCTTCCATATTCAAGTTGCCAATTTGGCCTTATACAAAACAGATGGATTTTGTAGAGTGCAGATGCTGTACCAGATGTAATTTCATTGCTGGAATAAATCAACATATTCCTAGCATCTGATACACAGCTATTGATCTGATAAATTATTTTTTCTTTATATGAGTTGCAAAGAACATGTAAGCAGTTTACCTCCAGCTGTCACCCTACAGTCCTACCTCAGACTCTATCGATTCTCTAGCACACTGTCATAATCTAGCCCACAGGGACCTTGACTGCCTCTCCATCCCATAGAATGTCATGCTTTCTAGTCTATGCTGACTGCGCAATAAGTAGTAACTACTCCATACACTGTGGTAAGACACACATGTGATAGAGGGTGAGGTAAGATTCCTACAAAAATTCAAAAGCCTGCCACCTCTGTAAAATTTTTAGAGGTCTTATAGTGTGTCAATAGCTGGCTCCTTCTACCACTAAAATATACACAAGGCACTTAGTAGGCTCTTTTAGATTTTGAAGGTATTACATCTCTTTTTTGGGTATGTTATTCTGACCCATTTATCAAGGAGCTTAAAAAGCCGCCAGGTTCAATTGGGACATTTAATAAGAGAAGGCTCAGCAACAGGTCCAGACTGCCATAGCAGTTGCTCTGTCACTTGGGCTGTATGACCCAACAAATTCACTGGTGTTTTAAGTCTCTGTGGCAAGTAGGAATTTTGCATGGCATTTGACAGGCCCACTACAGGTGAATCACAACACAGTCCCTTAGGATTCTGGAACAAAGCTATGCAACATGAGCACTCCACATGAACTTAGTGCTGTCTGATCTTCCAACATTAGTTTGGTATGCACAGAGCACTTCAACCCTATGCAGGAGTGGTATATATGAAATTAGGCCTGGCAAATCCCAAAGGCATAGTTAGGTAACATGAGCAAGTGGCTCAGATTCCCGCAGCTTCTATTCTTTCTACACTGATCCTCTCTTCAAAAGTTACCTGTGGCCTCCTTATGACCAGTTAACTAATTTTAACTGGCTCAATTTAGATATGGTTCTATCCAACATATTGGTACTCCCCAAAAGCAAAGAGTTTTAATACTACAGCCTCACTCAGAAGCCCTGAAGGAAATAGCAAAGGGAAAACCTCCTGGTGGGGAAAACTTTAAACAGCATAGTGTACCTGATTTCATTTGAAGGAGACATGCTAGAGGTACAAATCTACACTCATTCATGGTTAGTAGCTAATGGGTTTGGTTGGCTGATCACATAAATGCACAAACTAATGCTTATCAAACAGCAACCTCAGAAAGGAACTAAATAATCAGGTAGACATGATGGCCCATTCTACAGAGGTCAATCAAGTTCTTTCCCCACTCTTGTTCTTTTCTAAAGTGCTCATGAACAAGTGGCCACTACGGAATAAAGGTTGTACATGGGCTCAGCAATATGGGTTTCTTTCCACTCACCAAAACAAGTATGGTTACAGCCAGGGAGTACTCAACCTGACAACACAGAGAACAAAACTCAACTTAAAACATTTAGAATTTCGTTCTTAACTATAAAGAAACAGACATATCAAGATATTTAGTCTATACTCAAGGAGGAAGTTTGTATTCTTAAAGAAAATAAATTACTTTCTCCTGAGTTTCGTTAGAAAGTATAATGTCAAAGAACATCTTCAGGTTTTCTAATGTAAATTAGCTTTTAAAATTTCACAGCAACTCAGATTATCACCATTATAATTCCCATTTTAGGAATAAAGATGCCAAACAATTATATGGCCATAAGTTAAAAAACTGGATATAAAATGAATAAATTTCTAAAAACACATAACTTACCAAGACTGAATCATGAAGTAATATAAAATCCGAACAGATCAATAATGAGCAAGAAGACTTGAATCAGTAATCTAAAACCTCCCAACATACAAGCCCAGGACCAGATGGCTTCACAAGTAAATGATACCATTCAAATACCAATTCTTCTCAAACTCTTCCCAAAAAAATGAAGAGAAAGGAACATTTCCACACTCATTTTACAAAGCCAGCATTACTCTGATACTAAAGCCAGACAAGGACACTATAAGAAAATGACAGGCCAATATTCCTGATGAACAATGATGCAAAAATCTTCAAGAAAATACTAACAAATAAAATTAAAGAACACATTAAAAGGATTGTATACCACTGATCAAGTGGAATTTATCCCTAGGGTATAAAGATGGTTCAACATATACAGATCAATACATGTGACAAAAACCATATAACCAGGATAAAAACCATAAGATCATTTCAATAGAATTACAAAAAGCATTTGAAAAAATTCAACATCTTTTCATGAAAAATTCTCAACAAATGTGATATATAAGGAATGTATCTCAACATAATAAAAGCAATAGATGGCAAGCCCACAGCTAACGTAATTCTCAAAGGCAAAATGTTAAAAGCCGTTCTTCTAAGGTCAAGAACAAGACAAGGATGTCCACTCTTATCTCTTCTATTCAACATAGTACTGGAATTCCTAGCCACAGCAATTTAGCAAGAAAAAAATAGGCATCCAAATTGAAACAAGTAAAACTGTCTCTATTTGCAGATGACACAATCTTATATATAGAAAACCTTAAAGACTACATACACATACATACACATACACACACACACACACACACACACACACACACACACGAGAACTAATAAATACATTCAGTTAAGTTACAGGATACAAAATTAACATATAAAAATCAGTTGTGTTTTTATACACTGACAACAAACTATCTGAAAAAGAAATTAAGAAAACAATCTCATGTATAATAGCGTCAAGTTTAACAAAGGAGTTGGAAAACCCATACACTGAAAAGTATAAGACTTTGATGAAAGAAATTGAAGACACAAATCAATGAAAAGACACCCTGTGTCCATGGACTGGAAGAATTATTATTGTTAAAATACTCATACTACCTAAAGTGATATACAGATATACAATGCAATCTCTATTAAAATGCAGGTATAAAATATACCATAGGGTAGCTGTTAGAATTAAACAAGGTAGGTGGAAATGGATTATAAAATACAAAGTGCCATCAAAATACAACATATTATAACCATGATCTTTCTACAGCACTTCTACTATTTTATGCAATCAATATTTTTACTGTACACCATTGGTGGATTTATAAAATGGTTCGACTTTAACAATAAACAATTTAAGTATTGTCTGTAATTCTGTATTCTAGAAATAACTGCAGAAATATGCAAATGAGTATATTTATCATAGCATTATTTAAGAGTGAAAAACTAAATACTCATCAATAAGATAACAGTTAAATGAATTATAGTATACATATACTAGAAAATAGTGTGCAGTTGTCATGGACAATAAGTTAACCTATAATATTGACACCAAAGAATATTCATCATACAGAATAAAAAAAAATCAACTTGTGGAATAACATACAACACAGTTCCATTCCCATTTTTGTGATGTATGTGTGCATTTGTGTGTATGTACATATATATGTATAGACAGACAAACAGACAACAGAATATATACCAAACTGACAAAAACGATTTTCTTTCTGATGTGAAAATAAGCGTGAGAAATACATTTTTCATTATTTACTTCTCGTTTTGTAGACTATTTTTCACATTAAACCAATACTGATCTTTATCTATCCTGTCACATTTTCTTCACTCATTTCCTTGAGGATGCTGGCAGCAGCCCACCTTCTTTGTAACCAACCAATCACAGCTAACACAAAGCTGTGTGTTCTAGTGATACTTAAAATGCAATAACCACTTATAGCACCATTTCATCAAGGAGAAAAGAAGCAAACCATTCAGTTTGTAGACCCTCTTAACAACTGGACCCAGCAAAGACCCTAGACTCAAGCTTCTCGAGGCTCCTAGCAGAGACTTCCAACCATCCCCGTACATACTCTGAAGGTTGGCCTTGAGTCCAATGAGGCCTGGTTGTTGGAAAGGGTTGAGCAGCACCACTTTGAAATAACTGCAGCTCTAGCATTCTTCTGTCCATTAAGGAGTAAACATGCAATTGGCTGCTGGTAAAAACCAGCAGAGGACTGATAACTCAAGTGTTCTAACAAATCCATAACTGACAGCGGGATAAAAACAGATGAGAATTTGAAATATTGGTCTTACTTAGACTGCTTTAGTCTTGAACAAAGTGAAAAGCCAAAAAAAAAGAAAAATGCCTAAGAGAAAGGAGACCCCTTTCCTTGGGTTACTGAGCATCTCTCTCCTATTCTAGACTAGAGACTGCGCTGGAGGAGAAAAGATGTTAACACCACTGTCCTCTGATATTTGCCACACTCTCAGTCGAGAAGAACTTCACTTGATCCTAAAGCCTTCTTCTTTCTTGTTCAGGGAAGAATCAGAATTGAAAACTAAGAAAGGAAAGAGAAAATGTATTACATATAAATCCATATTCTTTACCTATACTAGGCCCTTACTACATGTCTAAAGATTTTAATTAGAAAAGGGGCATGGTAAACAAATACACCAGGATGGAGGCAAATATACTCTGACTATACTCCTGAATTATCTTACAAAGTAAGTGGAACCAGAAATAAAGAACAATGAATTTCACCTCAGAAGTAGCCAAAATTTCAACTTTCTTTCATTAAAAAAAAAACAAAATGCAATCATTTTCACTGGACAACTTGCTTTAAAATTTAAAAAGAATAGTCTACAAATAAATTTATACCCCTGTAGCAATATCTACATTTTTGGCTGAATTCTGTTTTGGTTTGGTTTGGTTTAACTGTAGGTAGAGTAATAGAATGCTTTGAATGATCTAACCGAAAGAGAAATGGAACAATCAAGCAGAGTGGATGAGATGGGAGTGGGGGCTTAAAGTTATTTTCATAATGAGAAAAATCATAGCACTAACATTTCACTGATTTTCAAGGCATATCTAACTTAAAACCTATATGCATTAAAACTAAAAGGAAAAATGCTGCGTGCACATTTTAACTATCAACTATCAGCAGTGTTCTATTTATACCCCTGTACCATTCCCAATATATTTCTAATTCCAATCAGAATATTCACCACAAAAACTTGTTTTTTACTCATGCATGTTAGAAAGAACATTAAATTCTTCCATGGACATTTAAAGTATATTATTAAGCATGAGAATTTATTTGCAGTCATGTTTCTTTTCCCCATAAATACTAAGGAGAAATTAAACTAAATGTTAGAAAGGGCTCTGTTTCAGAGAATATTTGAAGTAACTTCTGATGACAATTAAAACGAAAACTCAAGTAGAAAGAAAAGACAGCATTTTCTAGGAAAGCACATTAATTATAATTAAGAACTAGGAAAATGCATTTTTTAAGTGGTTAAAGATTAACCTTCTGAAATCTTTCTAGAGACACAAAAAGCAAAAAAAAAAAAAGGAAGAAAGAAAAGAAAAGAAAAAGAAAGAGAGAGAAAGAAAAAAGAGAAAGAAAAGAAAGGAAGGAAGGAAGGAAGGAAGGTAGGAAGGAAGGAAGGAAGGGAAAGAGCCCCATGGGTATCAGGTTCTATTTGTACTCCTTTGGTCTTCCATTTCTATTATTCTTGGGATACATTCATTAGGTCGTTGTTCTACTGAGAATCTTCATCTGCCTTGAAACAATTATTGGGGGAAATGAAGTCCAATTTAATTTCATCAGCCCTTCTTGACTAGTTCACAGAAACATTACTTACTTACTATAGATGTTTCTCACAATGGTATTTGACTGTAAATTTAAATTTGGAATGAAATACCAAGTCTTAGATAATGAACCTGGAATCTTAAAACAAATCATAAGCCTGTCTTTGCTATGCTAAAACTTGGGTATCTCTTGTATTGCTTATAAACTATTTGCATAGAGCAAGGATGAAAAGTTTTGTGTTTTACACGTAAGGCAGTCCATGGGCACTCAGACTGAAATCCACATGAGAATTAAAAGCCATGTAATTTGGTCTGATTTTAGAAACACACATAAATAAGAAAGAAAAAAGGCTTTAAGCTTTGTCTTTCCTACTCATGCCATAAGCAATCTCCTGCCACAATTCCTTCAATTCTCTGCATGCAGATACCTGACAAATATGTTTTCACAGTCCAAACCTCACTTCTGAGTTCTGGCCTCATGTACCCATGTACCCAACTATTCATTTAACATCTCCACTTGGATGTCTCAAAGCACTTTAAAATCTGTCCAAATTAAACTTAGGGGGATGGACCTCGCCCCTGTGAGCTACCCTATACCAGTGTCCCCATGTTCAGTGACTGGATGATCACCACACACCTGATTATACAGGCCAGAAACCTAGGAGTCACTTTCCCATCTTCCTCTCTCAGCTATAATTCATTCTGCCCCCAAGAACTGTAAATTTTAACTCCTAAATATTATTTCTATCAGGCCACTTCTCTCCAACACTTCATACCATCCTGTTTGAACTACCAACTCTTAAGAGGCAGTAATTTTTCCTAGGTTATTCACAGCAGGATTCCCAACCTACAACTGCGCCCTCCAGAGTTGATGTTCAGTAAACATTTGTTAAATGAATAAACAGCCTCCTGCTAACTATTCACACATCCCATTCTCCATTCACTTTGTGAATTCTTACTCTTCCCTTACTATGAGAATCTTCTCTGGTCCCCTGACCAAGCCAATCTCCACCCGTTATAGTGTCTCACTTCAACATGTACTTCTCTGGGATAATACTTGGTCAGCAGTCATTTTACAGTTATCCATGGCAACCCTTGATTCATGCCTGTGCCTGTGCCTGTGCCCACCCACTCTGCTCTTGCCCCCTATGAGCAAACTCCAGGAAGGCAGAGATGTGATATTCTTTTTGCTAAGCACTGTATCCTGAAACCCAGTTAAGGGCCTGGCATATAGTATACAGTCAATAAAAAAGCTACTGAGAACTTAAAAAATTCTGTCATTACATTCATAACAATACCTCCTTCTTTTATTCTCTATTTATGAAACCCTTATAAAAGAGTTTATTCTACAGCACTTCCTTTTAGTTCTTTATTGAGACATTTAGGATATCTTCTCTATCTGGGAAGCATGGTTAATATACTGGGAGCAGATGAAATCAAATACCTAGGGGTATCTGACCCTCTGGGCAGTTTTCTGTTTTCTAAGTAATGAAACAGAGAGTTGCTATACTTTGAATGTTTGTGTCCCCTCAAAATTTATACATTGAAAATCTAATGGCCTAATGTGATAGTATTAGGAGGTGGTAACTTTAGGAAATAATTAGGTCATGAGAGCAGAAGACTCATGAATGGGATTAGTGCCCTTACAAAAGATGCAGGAGGAAGCTCCCTTGCCCTTTCTGCCATGAGAGAAAATATGAGAAGCCAACAACCTGCTGCTTGGAAGAGGCCTCCCCACTGATCATGCTGGCACCTTTACCAGATGAGCAGCCTCCAGAACTGTGAGAAATAAATTTATGTTATTGATACACCAGCAACCCTGTCTATAGTTATTTTGTTATAGCAGTTCAAACAGATTATTTAAAAATAGACAGAGGACCACAATTCTATTAAACCCACAGTCTAGAAATTATGCGAATGGAGGCATTAGGTTCAGAGAAAGTAGGGGAATAGGAATCTAATATTAAAACCTGAGCAATAATAAAATTAAAACAGTAAAATAAAAATCAGAGCATTATAAAAGTCTTACAGACTATAAATGGGAAACTAGGACACAAGGACAGGGTTGAGAGAAGTTGCATGCCTCTCTCCATTCATGCAGTCCCACCTGCCACCTGGGACTCCCTAAACTCCCTGGACCTCCGCTGCTTCCCCAGAGCTGACCCCACACAACCCACCAAGGTTCTGGCTCCTCCAACTACTTCTCAATTCTTATTACATGCCTACCACACTATGGGGCATGAGATCTACTTTCCACCAGAGTGGTTTCTACCCAGAGTGGTTCCTTAACCCAATCCAAGAGTAAAGACTGAATCACACTCCACAGGGTGAATTTCAGCCTGAGAGACATAGGAGACAGAAAGAAAGTCTCCCCTTTACATTCCTGACCAGCCACCAGGCCTATGAAGACATTTAAGTCTAGGAGACAACTCACCTGATAAAGCTGTGGCCAGACCAGTAACATACCACCTTGCACTGGCTATTTCCTCTTCCCTGCCTCACTTTCCCTTTCCCTTCCCTCCTGCTGCCCTGGAATTGCACTTCCCAAAAGACTTCTATTACATTAGCTTTACCTCAGACTATGGTTTCTAGGAACTGCCCCCACCCAGCCAAGAAATATAAAAGCACTGAAAAAGAGATACTAATCTTAGATAATATTACTCCTCCTGCTGCTTTTCTTCTGTACTCTAATTGCAGTTAATGACCTCACCATCCTTTTATTCCAAACCAAAACCTGGGAGACAAATACCATTTCTTCTCTTTTCTCTAGGACACACCAAAACCAGTCACTCCAGCCTGCCAATTTTATCTGCTACGGAGTTCTTTAACTGTTTTCCCTCCTTCTTCTTCCTATAACCGCATCTCTAGTTCAGGTGAAAGGCACCTAAATGGTCTTCCTCACTCTTGCTCTCTTCTTTTAAATCCACCCCACAACTGCAGCCAGATGAATATTTCTTTAAATCACAATCCTAATCTTTTAAACACTTGATGGATTCCCATCAACTACAGCAATGGTGATCAATCTTTATTTATCCTCAAAACTGAGGGATCCAACACACTCATAACTGGTTAGAATTCAGGGGCCATGGGGATATGGAAGAATGGTCACCAGAAATAGGTGTATTGGAATTTCTAAACTAAAGGATGCATGTGTATTTGTGAAAAGCTTTCCTCCCCACTGCTCTCAATTATAATTGTTGGTTTTTTCTGACTAGTGCCCCTTCTCTCATCTAGTGAGGACTAGGTGTCTGGGCCATGGAGGTAATCATATAATTGCCAAGCACTCCATCTCCATTCAGTGACCATTCTGAGTATGGGCCCATGACATAACACCTCCTGGTCCTTCTACCAAAAGGGCTTTCCACATTCTACATAAGGTAACTCTTACACTTCCTTAAAGACATCATTTTCTCCAGAAATCTTTCCCAAAGCTGCAAATTATACTAAGCACCTTCTCTCTGTGCACAGTATACTTGGAGCAAACCTCCAGGTTAACACTGTGTTACAGATACATCTTATCCCCAGGAGCAAGGCACCTGTTAAGAAGTTTTTATTACGTCTTTAACTAAGATCAGGTAGTGAAGGAAGTCTGATTTTAAAGGTAATCTGGGATTCCTTTGGATTAAATACATTGTTAAATATAACTACCCACTAAGTAAAATACCCAACTCTGTGAATTCCTTTAATGAAGTAACAGAACTGTCTCACACTTTCAGATTTAGAGATTAAAAAAAAAAAAAACTTAGAGAAAAGAAAAACTGCCAAAAAGAAAGAACATTTCATTTTCCTAATCATCGACCTCTACTTCTCATTTCCCCACATATATTCCGAATGCTGATGCTCTTTAAGGATCTTTCAACCAGAATGACAGATAATTAGGGGATGAGTTAATTCAATTAAGACATGGTTCAGCCACTTTAAGTGTTACCTATGAAGACTGTCAAAACATGGAGACATGCTTACAATATAAAGTCTTAAAAAACGGAATATAATATTGTATATAACTGTTTTACACACACATACACACACACAGGCTCAGGGGAGTAATCATCCCAATATTGAAAGTAATATGGTAATGGTTATATAAATATGGGCTTTTTCTTCTTTCTACACTTTAATGTGCTTTTATTATTTTTATGAGAAAATAAAAACAATTAACTTAAATCCTAAAAAAGAACTGTCAACATATTTGAAATAAAGCATAAAGCCATGCCTCCTTAAAATTCTAAAATATTAAAAGCTCAATCTACAAGAATTATTCGTTATAGCTGAGTGACACAGCTAACAGTGAGGTAATAGAACTGCACCACCTTTTGACAAACATAGTTCAACAAGTACTATTCACTTTCCTAGGCTTAGTTATGCTCCAATGTCATTAAAGATGTAGAACAGATGTGCTGGACACAGGGCTGAAGGACTCAGCTTCATAACCAGTTAGCTACTGTACATTTTGAAAGCTCCCCAAAGACTGCAGAAAGAGAGATTCCAAATGGTGTTTTTTTTTTAGTGGAACACCTGGTTGTCGCTGGGGGTTACTGAACTGTATGTGAAGCTCACATTGGGGAACCCATTTCCAGGAGGTTCCCAATGCCTGTGGTTTGGGCTAAGGCGGAGGAGTGCAGTGGCTGTCCTGCCCCAGCCTCTACCACCCCAGCAGAGCCTTCCAACATCAGCTTTCATTCTCCTCCTGCTTTAAGTGTCTTCAGCCTCCACCCTCACCAGTGCTTCTACTTCCAGGAATGTAGGCTACTGATGCTCCCAGAAGGACTTCTCCACGACCTGGCTATCTGATCCTCTCTCCTCCTTCTTCTCCTGTGTCTTCTTTTATATCCTCTCTCTTCACTCATACTCTCTGATTTGAATTTAAAGATAAGCCTTTAATATGAAACCAGTTTCTATTTTGTTCTTGTCTTTAGAATGCCAAGTGCAAAAGACGCAAATCTGCATTATCTAGAAAGTTGCTACTCACAGAGCAGTCCATACCAGCAGTATCTACATCACCTGGGAGCTTGTTAGAAATGCAGACTATCAGGCTGCAGATCTGCTTAATTAGAACCTACATTTTTAAAAGATCTGGAAGTGATTCCCAGGCTCATTCAAGAGAAGCACTGATTTAGGGGTCTCTGGCTAGGTTCTTTTCAATTGCCGAACTTCTGAAGCTCTACTTACACGTTAATACTGCTCTAACCTGAGAAGAGTAGAGAGACTATGCCTGCCTTTCACTTTACCAGTAAATCAGGAAGCACACTTATGACTCATAGTCAAGCAGTAGGGATGTAACTGTGAGGATGTGCAGACTCTGTATCTGTGCTCCAGGAACAGGGCTTTCTCCTAGGGCCACTGAGGTTTCGAGTGACATTAAATCAGACAAACTCTGCAGTGGCCTGGATTCGTGGAAACAAATGATAGTTACCAATTCTTAGAATGCTAGCTGTTTTAATATGTTTTATGAAATCCATAAAATCTAAATTCCATACTATGTCCTATCCTATATTTCTGAATTGTTTAAGTATATAAATTAAATATTCAGAAACTGGCAAAATTTAGGGGAAACACAGAAAACATGACTTTCTCATTGATTTGTTCTTGGCCTCACTGGTAAATGAAGAAATTCAAATAGCCTCTAATTCATGTTTTTATATGAATTGATACTTCACAAATAAAAATTTATAGGTGAACATATTAATTTTTAAATCGATTATGGAATCTATTGCTCCAATTTAAATATATCCTCCCCACTGTTTAGAATAACATCTGTATTTATATTAGAATGTCAACCTGACACCAAGTTAAGTAATATGTATTTTTAAATTTTTATTTTGACATAATTGTAAATTCACATGCAGCCATTAAGAGATCCTATTTATCCAGTTTCTCTGATTATATATATATCATAAACAAGATATTGAAAACGACACAGTCAACACACAGAATAGCTCCATCACCACAAGGATCCCTCTTGTTGCCTTTTTATAGGCACACTACCCGCACTCTCACAGTCCTGGTCATCTTGACCCCTGGCAACCATTTATCTATTCTATATGTCCATAATTTTGTTATTTCAAGGATGTTATATAAATGGGGTCATACAGTATGTCATCTTTTGGGACTGACTTTTTTTCTCACTTAGCATAATTCTCCGGAGTATCATCTATATGTCAACAGTTTGCATCTCTTTCTTGCTGAGTAGTATTCCATCAATCTACAATATTTTGTTTAATCATTCACCCACTGAGGGATATAAGGGTTGGTTCCAGTTTTTGTGTATAATATATAAAGTTATTATGAATATCTGTATAGATTTTTGTGTGAAAAAAAGCTTTCATTTCTCTAGCATAAATGCTCAAGAGTATAATTACTAGGTCATACAGTAGTTACATGTTAATTTTATAAGAAACTGCCAGTTTCCCAGAGTGGCTGTACTATTATATATTCCCACCAATGATGTATAAGTGATCTAGTTTCTCTGTATCTGCATATAACCATTTATTGTTGTCACTATTTTTTATTTTAGCCATTCTAGCAGATGTGTAGTAATACCTCATTGTAGTTTTAGCTGGCATTCCCCTAATGATGTTGACTTCTTTTCATGGGCTTATTTACCATCTATCTATCATCTTCAGTGAAATGTCTCTTCATGTCTTTTGCCCACTTTCTAACTGAATTGTTTTGTTTTTTACTATTTTGAGAGTTATTTATATATCTACAGACTACCTTGTCAGATATGTAGTTTGAAACAATTTTCTCCTAGTTTATAGCTTATCTTGCCATCCTCTTAACAGTCAGTCTTATGCAAAGCAGAACTTTTTAATTTTGATATGATCCAATTTATCAGTTTTTCCTTTTATAGATGGTGCTTTTAGTGTCCAGTTTAAGAAATATTTTTCTAGCCCTAAATTCTGAAGATTTTTTTTCTATTTTTTTTCTTTTAGATTTATTGTTTTATACTTTATATGGAGTCCATGGTCCATTTGAGTAAATTTTTATGTACTGTATAAGGTTTAGTTTGAGGTTCATTTTTTGGATTATGTATCTCCAACTGCTCTAGCACCATTTGGTGAAAAGCCTATCTTTCCTCCACTGAATTGCATTTGCACTTTTATCAAAAATCAGTTGAACGTATTTTGTGCATATATTTCTAGGTTGTGTTCTATACCATTGTTCTACATGTTCACTCTTCCACAAACATCACACTAGCTTAAAAATGCAGTATGTAGCACTGGGTAGAATGATTCCTCCCGCTTCTTTTTCAAGATTGTTTTAACTAATTCAAGGCTTATGCTTTTCCATCTAGATTTTAGAATAAGCTTGGCTATGTCTACAAAAACACAAGAGTAGGAAGTTTTTTTACCAAAAATAAATAAATAAATAAAAGGTTCCTGTTGCATAGCCACCCTTTCTCCATTCTTTGGCTAGGGGGAACAAGCTTTTTTTTTTTCTTGTGCCCAGGTTGCGGCACTGTGATATTATTGGAGGTAATAAGGACACCCATAGCAATGAGTTTCCTGGGTGTCCTTATTACCTCATGTCCCAACAAGGGAGCTGCCTTCTTTCCATTTCTCTGAGATGTCTTATGCTTGTTTATTATGTTAGGTCCAAAAGGTGGGAAGAATGGGGCTACTCCCTCTTGATGGAAGTAGAAGTTCCATATGTATTTTTAATGTTATTTGTGAAACAAGAAGAAAGTAGAAAAATAATCAGAGAAATATACAGAAATGAATTTCCAGATATGTTCTAATATTTATAAAATGCTACATCATGGTCATTTAATGACCACAGAGGGACAATTATAAGCAAAAACACCCAAAACAAAACAAAACAAAACAGAGACTGTGTCATTCAATCCTGTTTCCCCATGCCCCAGCCCAGGGACAGGCACACAGCACAGTGAGTTCTCAATGAATGGCTCTTTACTAATTTATTTACTAATTCTTCTCATTTAAGACATTTTTGAAATGCCCTAGGCTCTCATTGAAAATGAACTCCATATTCCTAGAATACAGGAGAGAACCAGAAAAATGACACAAACGTTTTACTCAAAGAAGAACAGAGCTTTGATTCAATTATTTACTATTTGTCAAACAGCACAGTTTTATTGCATAAGTTTAAAAGGCTGCTAAACTTTCCATTGGGTCAAAAAAGACTAATTGAAAATAAAAGACCAGAAATATACCTGTACATATAGTGTCACCTGATTTACAATGAAGATGTCACTGCAATTCAATGATGAAAGGAAGAGTGTTTCAATAAATGGTGCTGAATCAATTTCATATCTGTAAGAAATGAGCCTTGCCTCCTAACACACACCACATGCAAAAATCTATTTCAGATGGAAACTTAGACCTAAATATGAAAGCTCTAGAAGATAGTGTTGGAGAATAATATCAAAATAATAAGCAAAAATGTAGTATCTAGACACAAAAAGTAATACCCTCAAGGAAAATATGGGTAAATGATATTTCATTAAAATTAACAACATCTGATCATCAAAAACATTACTGAGAGTAAAGAGGCAAGCTACAGACAGGGAGAAGATAATTACAAAGGACTCATCCAGAATTCAAAGAGAACTCCTATAAATCAGTAAATAAGACAAGCACATCAGAGTTTTTTTTTAAATAAGCAAAATATTTCATTTTTCACAAAATAGGATATTCAAATATGCAATTAGCAGATGAAAAAGTAATCAATATTATTAGTCATTAAAGAAATAGTTAAAACTACAATAAAATGATACTGCACACCCATTAGCACAGCTAAAATTAAGGAGAAAATGACAATTCAAGTGCCTCCAAAGATTTGGAGCATTTGGAGACCTAACGAAGTGCAGGCGGGAGTGCAGCCTGGTACAGCCACTTCTGTTTGGTTGTACTACTAAAGCTAAACATGCACATAACTTTGAGTACTTATATACCAAAACATATATACAAGGATGTTCCAAAGACCAAAAACAACTCAAATGTCTACTAACAATAGAAGATTAAATGTTTGGTATATTCATACTACAAAAACACACACTACTACTACTAACAATAATAACTACTACTACATATGACAACAAAAAATATTATGTTTAACCACAGAAGTAACCAGTTGTACTGAATAGTTCCACTTTATGTGAAATTCCAAAGCAGGAAAAACTAACCTATGATAATAATAAATGCCTTTGTTGTGGAAGGAGGTAAGAATGAGAAGAGGCTCAGGGAAAGTTTCTGGGAAATGGTAATCTTCTCTATCTTCATCTATTCGTGGTTTACCTGAGTACGACTTAAAAAATTATTGAGGTAGAAATGTTTGCGTACTTTCTTGTATGAGCACATTGCATATAGATAAGAAAGCTTATAAAAGGAGTACCTACATAAGCCAAAAAAAAAAGAAGAAAAATGGGCAAAAGACATACAGTTCACAAGAAGTAACACAAATGGCCCTCAAACATAAGAAGAGATGCTCAACTCTATTCTCAATAAAAAAGAAAGGCAAATAATAAACTCTCAGGGATACTATTTCTCACCTGTAAGATTAGCAAAATTTTTAAATGTCTGATATTGGTAAATCTATTAGCCAACTCCAGATGTTACTGGTGGAAGTACAAAATGATACAACTTGTTTGAAGGGGAATTTGTCAATATCTAACAAAACCTTCAATGCATATACCCTTTGACCCAGTAATTACAGTTCCAAGAATTTACCCTAAAGAAATACCTTCACAAATGCAAAACAACATATGCACAAGATTACGCACTGCAATACTGAAATACAAAATATTGAAAACAAACTAACTGCTCATCTAGAAGACTGGGTGAATAAATTTTATACATCCACCTATGGAACTGTCAAAAAGATTAATAATTTCAGTAAACTGATAGTGATTTTCAGATATGTGGTAAAGTGATAAAAGCGAAGCTCAAACCAGTATATATAATAAACTCTCTTGGTAAAATAAGGACAAATATGAAAACATGTAAGTATTTGCCTATTTTTGAAAAAAGGATAGATGAAAAATGGGGAGTGGGAGAATATTGAGATAGAAGAGAGATGTTACTAAGGTTTATATTTCCTTCTTACCCAGCTCTATCCACTGAAAGGGTGTAGCAGCCACAATAGTCCAGGTACAACGAGCACCCAGTTCTTAGTTTCTAAACACCATTAACAGAAACCAATGCTCCTTAGAAAAATGGCTGACTGCAGGGCTAGGATAGGAAAAACCTGAGATGAGGCTGAAATACCATATTGTACCAGAAAAAGCAAAGAAGTTCTCAAAGACAAATGCGAACTTGATGACCTCCCTTTTCTCTCTAAAAGCTTTTAGGAACCTTTGTTTACACTGAATGTTCTTAAATTTTACAAGAATTAGTCTGAATGTAAAGTTGCTGTCATCTGTTTTGCTGGGCTCTCAGAAATTACTGGTCTGAAGATCTGGATTATTTCCCAGAGTGCAGGAGAAGCTTCTATTTATTTATTTGATATTTTCAACCTTTCATTTGCTCTGTTGTATCTTCTGGAATTCCAAGTATGTAGAGATTAGGCAAACTTGACTGAGCCTGCCTCTGTGCCCTCCTTTCAAGTCTTCTACCTGCCTTTTTGCATTGTTTTCTAGATTTCCTTATAGTCATCTCTCAAATTTTCCATTGAATTTTTTTAATTTCAGTAAACAAATGTCTCATTTTCAAGCGTTCTTTGTTATTCTTTGATTGTTCCTATTTTACAACATCCTGTTATTTCCAGATGTCATCGTCTTGAAACTTCCCTAAAGTTTCCTTTATATTCTTTTTCATTTCTTAACTAAACTATTTCTTCCAGAAATATTTGTTCTGTTTCACTCTTTTGTGATACTGATTGTGTCTTGTCATACATCTTGTAGATATTTCTGAATAAAAACCAGGGTGGGTTTTTCCTCTATGGCTGCTGTTGGTTTCTTCTGCTTTGCTTTTCTGATAGTCTCTCCTAGAATAAGAAAGCTGGCAGGGAGTTCTGTGAGTGATGTTGGATTTGTGAGAAGACAGGCTTTATTTTAGGGTGAGCAGGGGTAGGGCTTCAAATACCAAGACAACAAGGGCTTTACTAGGGACATGTACACTCCCCTCATCAGTTCTAATTCATCCCCAGGCAGTTCCTTTGATTTCTTGAGAAAAGAAGGCTCTAGTCTTCAACTCAGGGGTAAAATGCTAGGCTGCTCTATTCTACAGGGTAGGACTTACAGGTAGAGAAAACACAGTACAAGTGTGGGCCGCAGCTTAACTATTCATTCTGCCTCCCCCATTCATTGTACTTTGCATTGTGAATCTTTCTCTTAACTCAGAATACCTATTATGGCCTATGGAAGTCTGCAGAAAACAAGGTGTGGTGAACTTTTCGAAAATCCTCAGTCGTAAAAGGATTCTCATTGTTCACACTAAGAAATTACTAAACTTGTCTGTTTTTACTCTTTCTTCTCTTTTTAACTCATTTCACATTTACTTTAAGAATACTCACCCGCAGCCATTTGCAGCTGCAGCTTTTACCCCAAGCTAACTCAGATTACAGTCCTAACTGTACCCCAAGGTTTGCCATGGGATATCTCACTTTTATTATTATTTTCCTATCCCTCAAGTATATCAATAGTCTTTGGAAACAAATGACATCCTTCTATTTATAGCATTCTGTTTTTAGTAGTGGTATTTCCATTTACAAAATATAGTAATTTTCAATCCTTAAAAATGTCAAATCCTAGAACATGCAGCATTCATACAAGTGATGTTAAATGAATGCTAGCAGCGAGCTGCACTTTTTTTCTAAACAGGAAAAGGGTTAGAAATTCCTGTAATACTTGAGAAAAAGTCACTGCCATAAAAAGCATTTCAGCCTTCATTTTATAGATATGTACACATTCTTGAGTCTCCCCCACAAGTCTGTTTTACCTTGAAGATACCTTCTCTTCTTTGATTTACTCTGAGCAATAGCTATGGTTTTTTAACCTAAGGGTAAGCCATTAAGAATGGCAATTCATAAACACCTGCATGAGTCTACCATACATTCAATTCGTTTTGAAATAAAGCTTTATGTGAAGATGGGCATTACCTGAAATGTAGGATATAAAAAAAAATTATTATAAAAATTCGACCAAAAAAAGACAACTCTAGTATTATTTATTTAATTCAACACAAATAAAAAAAAATAAAACATTTTATGCACAATGACACTGAATGGTACTCAGAAAATAAAATAGACTTGTCCAACCTCCAACTTTATGTCTGAAACATACCATACATATATATAATATATATATATATAATATATATATATTATATGTATATGTATATATATAATATACATATATGTGTAATTATATATAATTTTTTAATCAACCAAAAGAGAAAATATATGATATTGTTGAGTGCCAGTTGAGTGTTGTATGAAAGTATTTTCTGCCCAAGTCATGTTCCTTTTCCTCTTGGTCTCTTTCCTGACAGTAGAGAACACAGCAGAAACCATTCTTGTGAGAACACTTCTCTATAGGTTCTCATAAGAGTATCTGAAAGCAAATATCTCCACCACTCTTGCTATTCCTATTGATCAACAACAGTCATCTGAATTTGTGCAAATTTTTATCTCACTAAATTTGTTTCTCTTACCTATGGACCATCATTTATCATGTCCCATCTCTAATCCTATTCACTTTATTAATAACCATAACCAATTAATGTTGGCTTTCAGTATTTACTTTCATAGATCAAATAATAACCTAGTGATTACGTATTAGCCACACACTATTCTGGTACTTAAAAATATTAATATTTGTAACAACTTTAAAAGGTAGGCATCATAACTATCCTCATTTATAGATGAGGAAGCTGAGCTGGAAAGAAACTAGGTAACTTGACGAAGGTCACATAGCTAATAAATAGCAGTGCTAGGATTAGTACCTAGGTAACTGGGCTCTAGTCTGTGAATCATCAATACATTAGGAGTAAAAATGTCTTATTCCAGAATGAGGGAAAAAATTAAGATGTGCAATTACTGCTACCATTTTTTTAACACCCACCATGTATCAGACCTTCACATATATTATTACTAATTCTAATAAACCACCACAGAGACAGAAGTTATTTTCCCCATGTGGTAGACAAGTAAACAGCAACTCCGAGCATCACATGCCTCCAATTACACAGCTGGTGGGGAAGCTGGAATTGGAACCTCGTTCCAAAGACCCTGCTCCTTCCAAAATGCTTTGCTGCCTCCCTCGTCGCCCGAAGAAAAAGAAAGGAATTTTACTCCATTTAATATAACAATCTGTGATGTGAAAAATGCTGTCCCTAGGTCTGGCCCATACCCCTGGTCTAACACTCTGAGAATTTTATTTTTAGAACAAGCCTTCCTCAAAGAATTCAATTTTTCTTCAGAACACTATTCCCTGAGGGCCAGAGGCAACATGAGAGCAGACATTGACATTATGTTTTATGCAGAGTTAACAAAATGACCCAAAAAAAGATAGGACAATGACTAAAACAAGGACATTTCTGACAGTAATATTTTCATAATTAAAAGAGGCAATGTATGCCTAAAATAATAAGGAAATTTCCACTATCTTTCATCCTCAGACACTATATTCCCCAAGTTCACAAAAAATTAAACTGTCTGATTTCTTGAAATCCAAACAGAGTTAGGTGAACTATGTGAACAGAGAATGCTTTAGATTTTAAAATTTTATGTGCATGCTTTAGAATTCTGAAGTCAGTCTAAAACTGTCTTAGGCTTAAACTCTTTCAAAATGTAACTGATGAGGTTGCTAGTCAGCATTTATATGATGCTTCTAGCAATGACAATTTAACTTCATATGAGGAGGATAAGACATAGAATTCCCCTCTTACATTTTTGGAGATTTATGAAAGAGATACTTACCCTCAATAAATGTGGTATATCACAAATAATTTGATCCTACATTAGTGATTTGGATAGATGTGAGAGAGAATAATGAGTCAAAAATGGGATGCTTTGTGGCCTTAGACTTGAGGCCATGCTCCTAAATGAAATGATATAAACCAGTAACTAAAGAAAATTTTCACAGTGACTAATCACTGAACATAGCATGACACAGGAAACAATCTTCAAAGCTTACTGCTCATATCTCTGCATTATTTTTTAATGCAATCTGCTTTATGTTATAGAAATTATACCAGGCACCAGGTACCAAGAAAGAATACACAAGAAGAGACACAACCCTTGCCTTCAAAAATTTGAAACATTATAAAGATCAATGGAAAAGCCAATAATTTTTAAGTTAATTAAGACAATAATCTTTTGAGATGCATGAATTCTTATTTATTAATAAAGCAATGCTATACAGTACTTTAAAATCAATGAAAAATAATGGAGATTGATGGGTAAATCATAAAGAGAAGTTGCCAAAGGCCAACCATCATTTAAAACAGGGGTTAGTCTCTCACTAGAATAAAAATAAAAGATTAAAAGAAAATTACAATGTTATTTTTTGGCTTACATATTTTCAAAGGTTTAGAAAAGATGAAAATAATTCTGGCAAACTAATACTCCACCAATGCAAATGCAACCTTACAGTAAGTATATAAAGAAGTTTTATCAATGGCCTTAAAAAATATTCCTAGAGACAGACTTTCCTGGAAAAGAAAGCCAGGTTTGTGATGGGTCAATGGCCCCACCAAGGACATCCAGAAAAGCTGGATAATTTTTTTAAAACCTTCTGTGATGGCATCTAAGAACCACCAAAGCAGTGAGAACCTGAAAGGCCAAGATCTCAGAGAGAAGGAAGTGTGGAAAAGTGAAGTAGCTCTTCATTTGATGATACTTTTCCCCTGGAGACATGAGCCAAATCTAAAATTCCAGCTTGGAATTTTTCTCAAGGCAGCCAAGAAGCTGAAAGCCTGAAAAGTGGCAGCTGAAAAGCTTAAAAGCAGCTGAGAAGCTTAAAGTTGAGTAAGAAAGGCAGCTGGGAGGCCGATAAGCTGAAGAGAGCAGAATCTGCATCAGTCTCAAGAGGCTGGAAGCGGGTGTTCAAGGCTCATGGTGGGGTGAGGGAAATGACTTCCGAAGGCCTTCACTCTTGGAATGAACATGAACAAGAAACTGAAGAGCTCTCATAACAACCAAATCCCAGCCTTTAATTAGCTCATTTGAGTTTCCTAATATTAAGTTTCCAAATCAAGTTTATTTTTAAGACACCAATAAGACATCAAATGTACTAGCTATAAAGAAAAGATTTACAAGTTGACCAAAAGCCAACATAAGGAGAATGAAAAAGCAAGCCAAATGATAGAAGACACTTGCAATTGTCTTAACTGACAACGGATTCATACCCTGAATTGCTATGGCACATCTGTTCAATGCTGATCA
The DNA here is from genome assembly GCA_004027375.1 of Macroglossus sobrinus. NCBI lineage: Eukaryota > Metazoa > Chordata > Mammalia > Chiroptera > Pteropodidae > Macroglossus > Macroglossus sobrinus. The sequence continues at coordinate 581,143 of PVKZ01000100.1, forward strand.
TTTTATAAGAGAAATATAAGTAAACCCGGTTGAAAGATGAGTAAAGGAATTGAACAAAAACTTCACAAAGGAAGATATACAAATAGCGCCCCATACACACACATACACACACATACAATTACTCATCAGGGAAATGCAAATAAAAACCACAGTAAGACATAAATCCAACAGCAGGGCTAAAAATAAAAAGACAGAAAACAGCAAGTGTTGGACAGGATGTGGTGCATATCTATTGGAAGTGGAAATTGGTAACTGTCTTAGAAAACAGTTTTCTTTTTATGGTAAATTTGTAGTTATGCCTGGCCTATCACCCAGGAATCCCACTTCAGTGTATACTAAACAGGAATGCTCACATTTGTACACCAAAAGTCAAGTACAAATATCCCTAGCAGCACCATTATAAATAGACAAATACTAATTAGAGAGGCAAAAGTGTCTATCGATAGTAGAATTAATAAACATGAGATAGTCATATAAAACAGTATACAGCCATGAAAATGAACAAACTACTGCAGCACATCACATGGGTAAATCTCACAAATGTAACACTGAGCAAAAGATGCAGGCAAAAATATATATACAATACTATTCCACTTATATAAAATTCAAAGAGGCAAAATTAATCTGTGGGATAATTATTGGTTACTTTTGGAGGAGAGTCAGAGTAGTGACTGGGAAGGGACTTTTGGGAGGTTCTGAGGGGTACTTGAGATGCTGGTAGCATTCTCTCAATCTGTGTGGTAGTTATACACATGCATTAATTTTTTTCAAGTTTCAGTGAGCTCTGCCCTTCTGATTTGTACATTTCCCTGTTTGATGTAATACTTCAAAAAACTTTATCTTATTAAAAATAAATATATTACAAAATCTAAAACTTTTATTTCTCAGGATCCATAATTAAGAAATATTTTTTAAATCCTTTAAAAGTTTAAGTAATTAAAATACTATATATAAAATCTGCCTGACCTTCATTAGGCAAAAAATTCATAGATGTGACAGCAAAAGAATAGTTAAAAAAAGAAAAAACTGACGAATCGGACCTCGTCAAAACTGCACTACAGACAACATAATTAAGAAAATTAAAAGCCAAGCAACAGATTGAAAGTACTTACAAAACATATCAAATAAAATACCTGTACCCTAAATTTGCAAAGAACACTTATAACTTAATATTTAAACCCAATCAAAAAATGGACAAAAGATATGAATAGACAGTTCAACAAAGAAGAAACCTGAATGCATAGTAAGCACATGAAAAGGTTTTCAAACCACTTCATTAGGGAAATGCACACTAAAACCACAGTGAGATATTTCACACCCACTGGAATGTCTACAATAAATAAGACAGACAATAACAAATGTTGGTGAGAATATGGATAAATAGGAACCCTCATATATTGCTAGTAGAAATGTAAAATGGTGGAACCACTTTGAAAAACAGTTTGGCAGTTTCTCAAATAAACACAAAACTCCCATAAACATAGCAACTCCATTTCAAGAGAAATAAAAATGCATGTCCACACAAAGACTTGCACATGAAAGTTCATAGTAGCATCATTCTTAATAGCACAAAGCTGGAAACAACCTAAATGTCCATCATCTGGTGAATAGACAGATAAAATGTATTATGTCTCTGCAATGGGACACTGTTCAGCAGTAAAAAGGAATAAAGTACAGATACACCTTATGTCATGGATGAACCTCAAAAATATTAGTTAGCAAAAGAAATCAGTCACAAGAAACCACATATTATATAAATCCACTTATATGAATTGCTCAGAAAAGGCAGTTATATAAGACAGAAAGTAGATTAGTGGTTGCCTGGAACTAGGGATAGAGGCAGGATTAACTGTAAATGTGAATGAGCGATCTTACAGGGAGAAAGAAAATATTATAAAACTGTTTATGGTGATGGCTGCACCACTTAGTAAAATTACTAAACACCATTGAACTATACACTTAAAATAGCTGAATTTTGTGTTAAATATATTTCAATAAAGCTGTTAAAAAATTCCATGTACATGATAGCAAGAAAATAGAACCAACCTAAAGGTTAACATTAAGGAAATAGATAGTAAATTATGTGACATATAATAGAATGTTGTATAGCCATTAGAGCTGTTTTTGAAGAGTATTTAATGACACAAGAAATTATTATGTTGAGTGAAGAAAACAGACTACAAAGCTGAATATATAATAATGTTCTTGCTGGGTTTTTTTTTAATTTTTAAAAGAAATTGTAAGGAAACACATCAAAATATTAATAGATGTTTCTGACCAGTAGAATTATTGGTGATACATTTTTTCTAACTTTCTGAATTTTCTAAATCATGTAAATTGAGTAGTTTCTTATATTGAAGAAAAAATTGTTCCTAAAGAACATTTTCATGTATTATAAATGTATGTTAATATTTCTTTTCAATGATCACAAACATATTCCTTTAACAAAAAAACTCTACTCTTTAAAAAAGACATTAAGGAAGCAAAGTAAATACTTTCCTGACTATATCATCACTGCCTATTGTCCATGGATAGAACATATTATAATATTTAAAAACTTGGAAAATAATGACAGAAGAAATTACTCAAATGTAACTTACCCTTTAGGCAAGTGTTACTGTTATTATTATGCAAGAAATGTACTTTCATTGGTAAAGGGCATAACAGATTTATGAGTAGAATATAATTTTGTTATTCCCAAAAGCACAAAATTTAAATATGGTAATTTAACTAGTCACTATTTTAAAAAGTATTCCATATTCCAATTATTTACCTACTAATTTAAAATAACAGTATCTAACTTTTCATATTAATCTCTAAATCACCATTCTGGTTCCCACAAACATCCCCTGGAAATCAATACAATTTTCTTAAAAAAAGAAAAACTGCATATCTTCTTGCTATTCTGCAAGTTTATTTTTTAAATCCGTTTTAGAGTCATTTGAATTTCTGAGTACAGCTCAGCTTGCCACTCCATTTTTTAAACCTGTTCCCTTCAGCAACTCTGTAACTCATTTGATCCCATACACCTATCTCCATGAGAATTAGAGAATTTTTCTTTAACAGTCATAAAGTTAGTACAATGAAAGTTCCCAAGGCCTTAAAATAATTTTACCTAATAAAAGCTAAAACTTTCTATCACCATACTGGTATTACTTCTAAAAATACTGGTACTCTCTTCCCCATTGTCTCTTACTACAAATGATTTGGCATGCCCTTTGGAGGCAGTAAAGTCAGTCAGGGCCCCAGTAAACTTTCTATTGAGTGCTTTCATTCTCTTCCTCCAGATGCCCGCTGTGTACACCTCAGCACTGGTCAGAGTACCTGGCTGCCATTTATAGACTGTGTACCATTGAGCAGGTTACCTAATTTCTCGGTTTCTCGGGTTCCTTGTCAGAAAAATAGAGATGACCATAGTATGTCTTAGTTCATGAAACTGTTCTAAGGGTTAAATGAGACAGCAAATATTGTCCTGACACATAATCAGTGCTCAGTAAATGAGCCAGCAATTCTACACCACTAGAAGAGAAAACCATGTCCTCTGTAACACCGACACTTCAATGACATTTAGGATACTAATCCACCATCCTTGCAAATGATTTTTTTCCGTATCTCACCCCAAACTGAATTTAAAGCTGTTTCCCACTTCAAGATTCCACAGTGATTCTAACATACTTTCATTTCTCTTCATCTGACCTTCTCTACTGCAGCTTCTACCTCCTTCATTTCAGAAAAGTCGTATTCAACAGTCTCTTTTCATCGCTTCAAATATGGTGGAAGTTCATATATTCCTTCCTAGATCTTCTAAAAACAGTCCACTACAACCAAACCCAGTTTATTCCTGTCTCCAGATGCAACTGTAGTACAGCTTACTTGTTTTCCATAACACCTTTTGTTTCTGACTGACTGCCCCTGAGAGCTCCATCTAAGTTAGTTCTAGAAAAATGTCTAGGCCATCAGGTACTGTGCTAGTTGTTAGAGATTCATAGAACATGTTACCTGTCTACTAAAACAAATGGGGGATACATAATGTTTATACCAGGGTCTCCTCTTCCTTTCTACACATCTGGGTAATGTCACTGCCTGAGATGACGTTACCCAGCATCATCTCTTGGCATCAGACAGTGTATAAGACCACCTCACCTCATCCACATCAACCAGACATCAACATCTGCTATGATAATAATAGAAATTTCACAGAATGTGAAATTAAAAGACCTTAATGTGATCAGCAGAGATCTCAAATAACCTCCTAACTATGTACACAATAGTCAAATATATATATATATTTAAAGATGCTAAAATCCTTGGTCTCTTGGTCCTGTGGCATATAAATGTAACTCATTTCAAGGCAACTTTCATACCTATAGCAAATTTCAATAAACATAAGAGATATATGGAATTATAGTAGTCCCCCTTTATCCAGTTTCACTTTTTACAGTTTCAGTTATACCCTCGGTCAAATGTGGTCTGAAAATACTAAATGGAAAATTTCAGAAATAAACAATTCATAAGTTTTAAATTGCATGCTATTCTGAGTAGCATGATAAAATCTCGCACCATCCTCTCCATCCTGCCCAGGAAATGAATCATCCCTTTGTCCAGTGTATACATGTTGTATTCACTACCTGTCCATTAGTCACTTAGTAGCCATCTCAGTTATCAGATTGACTGTTGTGATACATGGTGTTTGTATTCAAGTAACTCTTATTTTACTTAACAATGGCCACAATGTTCAAGAATAGTGATGCTGGCAATTTGGATAGGCCAAAGAGAAACCATAAAGGGCTTCCTTTAAGTGAAAAGATAAGTATAGTACAGTAAGATATTTTGAGAAAGACCACATTCACATAACTTTTATTACAGTATACTGTTATAACTGTTCTGTGTTACTATTAGTTATTGTTGTTAATCTCTTATTGTGCCTAATTTATTAACTAAACTTTATTAAAAGTAGTTATTTATAGAAAAAAAAACATATTGTACGTAGGGTTCAGAACTATCTGTGTTTTCAGGCATCCACTTGGGGGTCTTGGAACATATCCCTGCAGTAAAGGAGAACTACTGTACTAAATCTTTTCATGAGTGGGAAGCAGAAATAAAGATCATTCTGCTCTTTGATGCCATTTTGAAATAGGATTGTTAAAGAGCAGTGTTGACTCATTCTCAGAAATAATGGCAAATCTGTTCTGACCTTGATTCACTGCCATGATCAAAATAATTATGGTTAACAAGAAAATTCTGAAAAATCTAAAGGTCATACTTAAAATACTTAGAGTCCAAAAATCTATGAAGTAATACTTTAGTCTTAGTCTTCAAAATGGCCACCAGATAAAGACAAAGGAAATGTCAACAAAGTCATCACGTGCCAACTGATAGCACTATCATATCTTGCTATGATACTCGTCTTCAACCATACTATCCATGTATATTATATAAATCTCTGACATATGCTTTTTGACTTGACTTATACACTTCTTTAAATTTATGTCCTTCCTTTAGCCAGCTTTGACTAAGCCTGGAATACAATGAAGAACAAAACAGATATATCTCCTGATCTCTTATATAACTCACAAGTCTAATGGATTCAGTGTGATAGTTAATTTTACACGTCTACTTGAATGAAATACAGAGTGACTGGATTAAACATTAGTTCAGGGTGTGTCTGTGAGGTTGTTTTTGGATGAGATTAACACTGGAATTGGTAGACTGAGTAAAGCAGATTGCCTTCCCCCAATGTGAGTGGGCTTCAATCTGCTGAAGGCCTGAATAAAACAAAAGGGCAGAGAAAGGGGGAATTCTCAATCTATCTGACTGAGCTGGGACAAACCCAGCTACCCTCAACTGATATTTATGCCATCAGCATTCCAGTTCTCAGAACTACACAATTGGCTTTCCTAGGTCTCCAACTAGCAGTTGGCAAATCATTGGACTTCTCAGCCTTCATAATTGCATGAGCCAATTCCTTATTAAAAACTCAAAAATGTCTTCTTCTGATTGTTTCTCAAAAAAAAAAAAACCTGATTCATACAAAACATACTTAAGCATACATTCAAACAAGAAAAATCCATTGGATTACACCACGCCATATGAGCCATGAAATAAAATTCCTAGAAAACAGAGAAAACTTAATTCCTTATATACATGTGCCCATATTTTCTAACATTACCTAAATTTCATACTCTATGTTATTATTTACTAAGATAAATCCTAAAGTACTATATCAAAGACTAATATGTTTGGTTTTGAAGCTACAGTTTATTTTATATTGTTTTATTTTTTGGTGGGAAAGGGTGGAAGAAAGTAGGTCACAGGGAGTAATAGGTAAAATAAAAATAAGTACATAAAGACAAAAATCAGGAATCTTTTATTGCAAGAATAAAATTTTACAAAATGTATGTGTTCTTAAAAAAAAGTCTTCTAAAACCAAACTGTTGACAAATAACTTTAAATTCAAGAAAATGTTTCTTAAAAGCTCACTAACTGAAGGCTCTCTCCTAATTCCTGCTATAAAGCAGAATTCATAAATAAAAATTATTATCTCCTGTAACCCAACTTTATTTTTCACTTTTATTATTTCTAAATTTAATTTTCAATCAAGTTTGCAATACATCCAACAATGGGGAAGAATCGCTCTAGTTTAAAACGTTACATAATTGTCAAAGTACTGTATATATCACCTCCCAAAAGCCACCTTGCTCCCCACTCCAAAAATGTCATGCCATAGAAGACGTATTTCAAATACATCTTTTCTATGAAAATCTGAGATAATCACTTTGAACCTTTAGAAATGAAAAAAAAAATCAGTGAAAAATTATTGTATTCTAAACACCAAAGAACAATTTCTCATCATGAATCACAAAATCATAAGGGAAAAAGAATTTGTGATGAGGTTGTGCTATTTATTTATTGCTGGGTTCCCCACTGATGATGTGCCAATGATCCTGCCATTTAGTAAGGTGCCTGCTGCTAGTCTTCTAGTCCCCTGACCAAAGATCAAAGCATCAGTAAAAGCTTTGCAAGTTCACAAATTGTTTATGCAACTGATGTATGGCCTGTAAGACCCAGGACTCACATGGAATTCACTGGCTCAGTGTCAACTGTACACATGAGTCAGACTTGCAATTCCCAAATTTCTGCTTACACAAAAAAAAAGGGGAAAGAAGAGCACTAAATACTGCTTATACTTGGGTGAAATTTTTCTGGTTTTATTATACTTCATGACCACTTCTTATTTGATTTCTTCTAGTACCTTTGGCCTATGAAAAAGTGATACTAGAACTGAGTGGTGTGTACATGTTGCACGTGTGTGTGTGTGTGTGTGCGCGCGCGCGCGCGCACGCGTGTGTGTACTAAATATATATTCAATAATGGCAAAAATCATTGCACTTTGAACACCTAAATGTAGAGTTCACCTAATGGCTGGCGAATCAAATGTGAAAATTCTTCTTATATGCAGAATTTTTAATAACGCTGAAATTGATTAGAATAAGCAGAATTTAACACAGGTTCTGGGAGGGACAGCATTCAGTGAAACTCAAGTTTATATTAGATAAATAGAAAATTCTTTTTCTACAAGGGCCACAAACTAAACAGATGCTTTACCTAATGTGGCTTTGTATATGACTGCTCCCTGTCCCCTAAAAAAAAAGTAATAATAATTACCAGAAGGATCTTCTTCTGGAACTTTATTACAACCTAGAATCTAGATATAAACAAAGACCTTACCAGAATGAGATTCTAGTAGTTGAGCTTCAAAGATCATTTCTGTTCTGGTGCCCCTTTATGCAAGATGTGGTAAAATAGTAATACAAAAAGACAGACATTAAAACTCAGAATGCAAAAGAAAAATTATTTCATAAAAAAGAGTACAGAAAATACTAAAAGCTTAATTTTATGACATAATTATAACCTGATAAATGGAATAATTATCCAGAAGTAATCAAATTAATTTTTTTTAATTTGGCTTTACGTTATCACTGCAAGTTTTTATAGCTAATTCACAGTAACTGAATATTGAGATATGTATATAAATGCTGAGGTTCTTAAGCTCTTTCTATTTTAACTGTTCATCACAACCAAGGCTACACCACATATCTATGTCATGGAGGGTTAAAGGGAAAAAGCTGCAAATGTTATGACAAAAGAAAAAAATTAAATTTTTAAAAATTTACCAAAATGTAACTATTTGAAAAAAAAAGCAGAGAATTACCCCTTTTCAAAAGCAAACCTACCCAGAAGAACCTTGCAGCTTGTCATTTTTAATTTGCCTTTGAGAGTATAAATAAGAACAATGCAGATCATGGGTGGCTTTTTCACTTCCCTGCTACAAACATTTTAAAAGCCCAGAAATCTGAAAAAACAGAAAACTAAATGTGATCAGTAATGCCTTTCAAGCTGAAAGATATAACCAAATATAACTGAATAATTTAAAATAAGATGCCTGTACTCACTTCCTAAAGAACAAAAAACTAAATACTAAATGAGTATAAGATGATGAAGTTTAGGGCTTAGGAAGAGAAAGTGCTGATACCAATATCCAATACAGAAATTTCAAATTTATCAGCAGAGGAAAACGATCAATTATAAAATTGGAGTTAAAAGAAAATAAGCATTTTCCATCATACCTTGACATATTTGTGTCTTTTTCTTTTCAGAAGCAAATACCCTAGAGTAGTTGGTTAAGGTTTGCATATTACCCTGAATGACAAAAATATTTTGTACATGTCTGTAATCTAAGAAAAAAAAAAGTTTATTTAAATTTAAATAATTTTAGTCGGGATTATAGAATTATAATATTTGTCAGAAAACCCCAACAGCAACTAGGACTTCAAAGGGCCATATTTGCTGTATGAAATGTGAATGAGACATAAATTCCTCTAGCCAAAAAAGGAAAATAATGTCCCCCTAAAATCTGTAATCGCAAAGTAGTGCTGAGATTTAAAAAAAAAAAAAACCTTCAAGTAGAAATCTGATTTAAAATGTGACCAGGTCAGTAGTACTACTACCCAACCTAGTAGTAGCAGAAGTAAAACACTTTTCCCTTTTGGAAGAACTTGCCCTCAACCCAGGCCTAAGAGAACTATCATAGTTAAAGTTCTGAGGAAAGTAAGCAACTCAAAATAAAAAATCAGAAAACTTCAAAATGATTAAAACAACATGAGTGATTGAAAACGGGGTGAATAAAAAGACAGAAACCAACCCACCAAAAGACCTCAGTTATATAAGTTATTAGACAAGGAACCTAAAAGAATAAATGGTTGAAATTATAAGAAACAGATATGAAAAATAATCAATAATAATCAGTAATAAGAAATAAGAAATACAATAACCAATATTAAAAACTAAATCAACAAAGTAGACTATTAAACATAGCTGAAGTAAATTAGTAAACTGAAATTTAAACATAAGAAATTTATCCCAAATGCAATCAAGTGAAAACACTGAAAGATAACAGATGAGATAAATAAGAGACAAAGAAGATAAATATAAAAGGTCTAACAAACATGCAATTGGAGCCCCAGAAATTATAAAATAAAGAAAAATGTTCAAAAAGATAATAAATAGAACTTATTAAAATTAATAAAAGATGTCAGTTCTCAAATGTAGCCTATCTAATGCCAAGCAGGATTTTTTTTTAATTCATACTCGGAAACATCAGAATGAAAATTCAGAATCAAAAAAGGGAGAGAGGGAGTAAGGACGGAGCGGGAAAGGCTGCGTGGGGAGGGGAGAGAGAGGGAGAGAGAATCTTTAGAAGAAGGAGAATATCTGAATATCTTTAAGAGATCTTAGAAGGAACCAGAAGGAAAAGATCGATTCTCCTACAAAGGAAATTAGCTTGACTGCTTAATTCTTATTGGCAACAACAACATTCAAAAAATGACCGAACAACATGTTTTGATATACTGAAAGAAATTGTCAAAATAGAAGTCAATATACAAGGACTCTCTTTTTCAATAAAGTAAAAGGATTGTCACACACAAAAATCTCTCTTGTTCCTCCACATACACACATGCACACACATGCACACACACACACATGAATGCACACTCAATAAAGGAAAAGTAAAGGATATACTTCAGGCAGGAAAAAATGATCCCAGATAGAAAGACTGATATACAAAAGAAGATGGTTAGAAAAGATTGAAAAATACATGGTAAATATAATGGATACTGCATACCAAAATGAAAGCAATGTCTAATGTATTAAGGGAAAAATCAAGTTAGATCAAAAATATTCAACAGCAATGACATATAAGCTGGAAGTTGACATCATCAGAGTTTAAGAATTCTGAGAAATTTGCATTTTAAAAAAAAGAGAGTATACTAAGTCTGCTAGGGCTACCACGACAAAATACCACAGATCAGTGGCTTAAACAACAGAAATTTATTTTCTTGCTGTTCTGGAGGCTGGAAGTCTAATATCAAGGTGTCAGCTGGGTTGGTTTCTGATGAGGCCTTTCCTGGCTCATAGTCAGCCACCTTCCACTGTGTCCTCACATGGCCTTTCCTCTTCATACTTCACAAAGAGGGAGTGAGAGATCTCTGGAATCTCTTCTTCTTATAAGGACACCAGTGTTGCTGGACGCCAGTGTTAGGGCCTCATTCTTATGACTTCATTTAACCTTATTACCCACAGATCCTGCCTAAATACAGTCACAGAGGTTAGGACTTCACATGTATGGACTTGGGGGTGGACCCAATTTAGCTCAGGACAGAAGGCAAAGATACTAACTTTAGATTAAGATGAACATGCATAATAAAATTGTTTGGTGCTTACTAAAAGGATAAGTATAAAGCTTATAGCCAATCCCACAATCCAAAACTAAAAATAGTAAAAGAAGTGGAAAATCAATCTATCCAAAGGGAAAAAAAGCAAGAAAGGGTAATAGAAAGACACAGGAGAAGCAAAACAAAAAACACATAATAGTATAATAATAAATAAATCCAAACAACCCATCGTCATTCTCAACATGAGACTATGCTCTCGTTAAAAGCAAAGATACAGCTAATATGCTATTTATGACACGTGTAAAAATGTAAGAACATAGGTTCAACTTGAAAGTCAGAGTAAAAATATACCCAGCTGATCCTAATTTATAGAGAACCCTATATTGTTATACAAATATCAGAGAAAAAAGACATTAAGTCAAACAGCATGAGCTAAAACAGAGGTAAAGTGCCAGGTACTAAGGGAACAGAGAACTTCAGCCTGACTTAGAGAAAGGAGGAAAGGAGTATTTCACAGTGGAGGAGACAATGTCTGAAAAAAGAAAACATCCAGAAAATGTGTGTGTGTGTGTGTGTCTATTTTCTCTTTTACAGTCAGCACCAAATTCTAAAAGGAAAACTATACATGAAATAACACAAGACCTTTCATTCATTAGGGCATGTTTGATGGCTAAAGATATAAAAATGAAAGAGAGACTTTCTCTCTACATTTAAAGCTCAGTCCTTCAGTTTTCACACATGTCCTTTTCCACTTCATATACCTTGTTGTGTTCCTAGAAGTGATCATGCTTTTGTGGTGGCCAGAATGATACTTACTTGGTTTCAAAAGGTAATTTCCAGCTAAAACAAAGTTTTGTATTTTTGACAGAGAGAAAGATATAAATACATAGATAAAATATAGATATGTAAATATTAGACATATACACATAGAGCTCAAAACTAAATCCTATATATTAAAATCTTCCAATATTTTTCAAAATGTTAAGGGTCCACAAGTTGGCTGAAAATATTTTTAAATCTTAGAGCTGACTATATAGGAAACAGTATTTACTCACTCAACCATAAAGCATTTATGTATGTGTGGGCAGGTCAGATTACGGTAATATAGTAAGGACACTAAGACTGAAAAAGGGAGGACAGTCTCAGGGGACACTATCAACTGCTGTACCTGTTCATGTGGAAATAGCATTTACAGCTATGACTAAGCACTAAGGGATGATCTGGTGTTGAGGTTAAGACCTTGCAGTTGAGTCTTTATAAATATCTAGGGTTATTTCATTTGGTTAAGGCCCTATTCAGTCAGGTCTACGTCCAAATTCTATCTCACTTGAATCTTTCATATTACACTGACCAAAAAAAAAAAAAACAAACAAACAACAACTGTGGACAGTAATCAAGAAAAACTATGATTAAGTCAATGGGTTTTATATGGGAAATAATAAAGTGTCTTGAGGTCAATAAAAAACATCAATGCCTTTTATCCCTACCAAAAACTCTACTTCTAGGGCTTTTCTCAAAGGGAATAATCACAGAGGTGTACAATAACTGAGCTGTAAGATATTTACTGCTGTATAACAGAAAAAAGGAAAACCTCACTAATATTACAGTGGCACATCTCTAATAAATTATATGTCCATGGAATAAAATAATATTCCGCATTCAAAATGTGTTCCAGAAGATCACTCCATGATATGAAATGTGGTCCATCTCTGTATGAAAATTAGAGAAATAAATACATATATAGTGTCATTTTTAGAAATTAAAATATTACATGGTATTTTGATATATAGAAATATACACCAAAATGCTAACGATAGTTATCTCTGGGCATGATTCTCCTTTTCTTCTTCTTCTTTCTTTCTTTTTTTTTTTTTTTGGTTGTCATTCTTGTTGCTGTTTTGGGTTTTGGTTTTCTTGCTTGTCTGGATTTTCAAAATTTTCTATAATAAACATGTATCACTTTCATAATAAGAAAAAATATCTATTATAGTATAAAAATTAAAAATAAAGATAAATATTTGAAAACGTGCAACTATACATAAAACATGGAAACAAAAATAAGAAATTCTCAACATATTATACCTTTATGTAGTAGCAAATTTAGCCAAATCCTATTATGGAAAATGAGGGGAACATATTCAAAACTCAGAATATATCATTAAAAAAATCAATAATTCAAAAGAAGGAAAGATATCTGAAGAAGTACCAGGTGGGAATGAGCTGAAAGAATTAAAAATAAGGCTTTCTGCTAGTTCTGGACAGTGTGAAACTTTAGAAGGAATCAGTTTGGGCAAGGTTAAACAAAATAGAGCAAGAAGATGGCCTACTTCATATACAGGCTGGAGGAAATGGAAAAATAAGCTAAAATGATGAAAAGAATAAATTTTATTCTAAGCCCACACTTATGCAAACATTTTCTTCTCTACACAGTAATGGATGCTATGCCTGGAACAGCCCCTTTACACTCCAGCTCCCTTCGAATCGACATCCTCCCAGTACCAACTTAGATCAAAACCCCTGCCACAGACCCTTCAGCCATAGATGCTAAATGGTTCTTATGTAACTTTCAGCTGAAATCCTTACTCTGATCCAAACCTCAAGCATCTTTAAATGCCTGTAAATGTTCTTTCTCTGATATTACCTATGTATTTATTTTTGTTTAAAAACAGAATAGGAAGAGGTGACAGCATCTCCCTTTGGAAGGTAACAGCTGGAATAAAGAACCATGTCCTTTTTATATCAACTCCGCAAGGCAGATCCTCAGAAGTTTTCACATAAAAAACTTTGCCTAAAATATTTTTCAAATGCTTTGATAATGTAGATTTGGCCAAGTCTACATTTGAGAGAAAAAAGTTAACTAAGAAGCTTTGGCCAAAAACCTCAAAAAGTATGTAAAGCATATGAGTATAATGACACATAATGGTTTCAAATGAAAATTATCTAAGAATCAATTGACATGTATGCCAGGTGATTGGCACAATATCTGGCTAAGGATTTTTTAAAAATCTAATTTGGACCTGGGAGGACAGAATTTATTTAGCGTTATCACTTGAAGGAAACACTGAAATAACAGTGTTGTTATTAATTTCGATAGGTGACCTCTAGGTTACTCTAACTGTAAAAGCACATATACTCTTGCCCGAGACCTGAAAACTAAATTAAAATCCAATCTTCCAACTCTTCACTACATTTTTAATGAACATGAATGAACTTTCTAGTATATTAAGCTAGAGTTTCATGCTTGAGTTTTCTGAATCTTCTGACATACAGATAGAACTGGGAACAAATTACTTTTACCAATCTTGTCCCTATTTATTGGTATAGAAAGTAAAAGGCACCTAATCCTATGTGTCAAACTCAAAGACTGAAACAGCTTGCTGTCTGTCAGCTTCAGTAACCATTTTTTACAAGCATGGCACACTGCCTCAAGCCAAATGAACAGTAAACCATGCAGGGCTGCCCACACTGCAAATTATTTGGAATGTTCTTCATGTTTTGTGGTTGCAAAAGTACCTCTTTTGTGGATTATCCAGTCCACATCTGACCTTAAAAATAAAATTCCCAGGAAACTTGAAACTATAGATCTCATCAATTCTGAAAATATGTGATCCCAGGTTCGTAGTCAAACATTTAAATGTTATTTGTGAGAGCACAAGAGACACGACATAAACTCTGAGTAACAGGTTACTGCCTGTTTCAAGTGAACACTAAGAACTCACCCTAAATATACACATATCCTAATTGCAATAAATAAATAAATAAATAAATAAATAATGCTACATGCAATAAAGTAAAACGCATTTGTAGCAAATATAAACACATTTCTGGTAAACACCTGGTAAATTAGCACAAAAATCAATCTAAAAATTGTTTTTCATTTCTAATTTTTATACATATGCTGAAATACAGCAGCTGTGGAATGTGATAAGAAATATTCCAAAACTCTGCTTGTGGTGATTGGAGCATTGTATTATAAATATTATTTTTGCGAGCATTAATGGGTACCGCTCTCAAACCAAATACTTTAGGACATCATTTCATAAATTGGAATACTAAAACGTCCCCAAGGTTTGCCTCCCCATGTCTCTGAGGTCAACTCTCTAAGCCCAGACCAATTCAGAATGCCCTGAAGGTCATTCCTGAAGTGTTAAAAGAGGAAAACACTACATTGACAAACTAAAGTTTACCTAGGGATTCTTCTACTGAAGATAAATTACTGAAGCTTAAGAAATGCCTGACTCAATCATCCATTGGTAGGATAATTCAGTCCATTTCAATAAATATGTGGTGAGGATCATTGGCATATGCATCCCTGGTCAAATCCTTGTATGAGACCAAGAACATGTTAGAAAATCCAGTATTTTTTACCTTGGCATTTGCTGAAGAGATGACAAGCATTAACAGTAACTATTTTTAGCTTTTGATCTTTTAGATTGGCTATTCTTAGTGCATGGGTATGATCAAGTCACTGAATAGTTTTTTCTATTACATATATTATTTATTATTATATATTATTCTATATATTATATGCAATATATCATGTGTTATATATATTAGACATAAACATGGATTTATTATATATAGTGGTATACATATATACACTTAGTTTCAAAAAGAATCATTCACAAAGCAATCATCTCAAATAAAATAAACCATATACAAAATCACAAGTTACTCACATTAATCAACACAATTCTAGGAACTAAGTCACATCTATCTTAGAACCCCAAATTCTTAATGACTATAGTACTTACTTGCCTGGAGTCCAAAAAACTTAAGGAAAATGGTAACTGCAGTTAGGCTATTAAGTATGTGACTTTTTCTAAAGAAAAATTCCTTTCCAAGAATGTTCAGTTAGCTGCAAATTTTCAGAAAATGCTTGAGACCGTGAGCTCTTTTTATAAAGTTTCAGTTCTGGTATATTTGACAGCAGAGTGACAAAATTGTGCTCAGCGATGAAAACCTATATCCCAAACAAAATGTTATAATATTAAGTTATTCTGGAATAATTTCCTTTCAAAGCTTCTCGCTACAAATAAGATGTTTCCTACAATATTTCCTGTCTATTTTGGTAGTATATTTTTCACACATTAAATTACATGCAAAGCAAATACCTCACTAAATACTTCATAATATTATTTCCTTTAAACAAGCTCCGACATTCTATTTTATTTTTCAAAATAACATGGATGATATGTGTCACTAAAATTCTAGGTACTACAACACTTCACAAAATATAGGGACTTTTCATCAGCATCTTAGATTTGTAGCTGACCTCAGACATACACAATGTAAGTAGAGAAGACAGAAACAGGAATCGACAGCTGTGGTAGACTCCTGGGGGTGTGAGACGATGGGCTTTGATCACCCACAGGACACATGAAAAAAGAAAACTTACTCACTTGTGTGATAAATGTACTTCTATTAACAGGTTTCACCAAATAATTACATGTCTTTGGCAAAACCTAAAATAGGATAAAACTATCAGAAGCAGTGTCAGATTATGCAAGAAACATCAGGTTGTATTTATGATTCTTAGAAATACTACTCTTAAATTTAGTCTTTTAATCCAAGACATAATAAAATCAACAAATAAAAAAGCTTATATTTAAAAGATATGGCTAAAACCTCATCTTACCTCACTGAGAAAAAGTGCATATCTACTACTGATACTTGTATTTCCTTAAAGTAGAGACCAAGTCTAAATACCTAATCAGGGACTAACCGATCACTTTAAAAATTTGGATCAGCCCTGGTTGGGGGTGGGGGCGGGGATCATGAAGATATATTGTGGGTGTTTTCTTGGATTTTTTTTTTTGTAGCATTCTGAGCCTCCAGCATATATTTTTCTCATATTAAAAAAAAAAAAAGAAGAAGAAAGAAAGAAAGAAAGAAAGAATTTCCCAAAAGCAAAAGGGGCGGAGGTGGGAGGACGACAATCAGGGCGACGCTGAAAATCGACCAAGGCTGAAAGACACACAGCGCCGCAAGCTTACCCACATGTGAGAGGCAACCTCTCGGAACTGCTGGAGCTCGCGAGCAGCCCTCCCACTCGGGCAAACGAGGTGCATTTCACCCCTAAAGAGTGGCGAGCCCACAGTGGAAAAGTTCACAAGGATCCCATCCCCTTCCTCTCGCTCCCAGCTCTCGGCTTCTTGGGCAGCGAGCCCCGCGGTGAGAAACCCGGCTACGGGCGCCGACCTGCAGCCGCCCGCTTTCCTAGAAGGCCCAGCTGCTCCGGCCGGCAGGGGCCGGGCGGGGGCGTCGGGCGGGAGGCCGGGCCGGGCGGGGCGGGGCGGCGCCCCGGGAAACCGAGTCCCGGCCGGGGCCCCGCCGTGCGGCGCCGGGGGCCGAAATCGCTCAAGTCCGGCTGCAAAAATGCTGCCGACAGCGCGAGCCGCTCCCGCACAACTTGGGTCTCATCAGCCTCCTCCCCTGCCACACACTCCGCACGCCCTCCCCGACGCGGCGGCTCAGGGGGCCCCCAGCCCCGGGGGCCCGCGCGCCCCGAGTCTCACCTCGCACACTGGGCTGCGCGCGGGCGCCCGCCGAGCGCCGGGAGCCGGGCCCCATCCAGTCCCTCCCGGAACTTTCCCGACATAGCACTTCTCTCGCCCGCTGCAGAAAACGGCGCTTCGCCGTGCCGGAGGCAGAGCGGGGTGCAGCGGCTGCCCAGGCGGCGCGCGCGGGAGCACAAAGTGAGGAGCATCGCGGCCGAGCGCCGCCGCCTCGCGATCTGCCGGGGGTTCCCGCCCCCAGGGTAACCAAAGCGGCCTCTTAAAGGCGCCCGCCGCGTTTTCGGATGGGAGGAGAGGGGGTGGGGAGAGAGGGCGGTGGGGGAGGACGCAAGTTAAGAGCGGGGAGCGGAGACAGAGATTCCGGAGGCCACCGTCCAGGCTGACCCCGCGTGGCAGCGCTCGCCCTCGTCCGGCTGCTTCCCGAGCTCCCCGCCACGCCTGGTGGCCCCTACACCTGAGCAAATGCTCGGACCCTGCATTGGGGGCCGATGACTTACTTGCCCCCTACAACAGATGACTTGCGACCCACAACGGTCCTTGAAAACTCGCTCCTTCTCATAACCAGCCTCTCCTTTTTAGGGTCTTGATTTCTACCCGCCCCCCCCCGACCTCCCACCCACACATCCCTACCTCGAGAAGCCGCCCCGGTCTGCGCCCCCAAAATCAGTGCTCAAGACTAGCTACTGCCCAGTGGCGTTGGTTTCCTCTCTTGCTTATTGTTCCTCTATCTCCAACACAGTGATGAGGGTCTCCCTCACTAGCAGAAACGCAGGAGACCAAATAAATAAAGACCAGCTGAGACCCCTAGACTGGGCCCCGAAGGTGTCACAGGTGTGTGGCATGGGAGACTTGCCAAATACACTGTTGTACTCTGTGCTCGGTTCTCTTCTAATGGCCAATTGCCAGGTGGCCTCCAACTGGATTTCTTGAACCACTGACTTTCAACAAAGAGTGGACATAAAAATCTCCAAATTGAACTCAGAAAGGCCCTTCAGATAGGCCACCTTAAGATAAAAATGATACTGAGAAATGCTGCCTTCAAGTAACAAGTGATATTTTTCCAGCTTTCAACATTTATGATGTCTGCTGAGACCATAGTGGGGTATACCCAGTGTGGGGATGCCAGGGAGATACACAGCATCAGCTGCTACCATCACCCTAGGAACAAACTACAGTAAAAGTGTTTGTAGGGGGCTTGTTTCTTCTACCTCATGACTCCAACTCTTGCCTCTTAGTACTGCAGGGCCTGGGCATAGTGTTGTGTCTTTTGTACCCTGCACCACATCCTCTGGCAGAGGTGGAGGTATGTAGGCAGTTGAGGTGGATATCCATCCTGGGCTCCAAAGGGATGAGGAGAAGACTCAGATCGAGGAGTATTTCTGATTTGCACAAAAGACTCGCTTCAGTTGCCTGAGATTTGACCTTGGATCTTCCTCTCCTGCCACCTGCAGCTGTGAAATAAGCATTTGTGGACTTGTGAAGGGAGAGGGCAGGGAGACTATGCAAAAGCTTGGAGCAACTTCTGTTACAGATGGAGAGGAAATAAGCTTTGGGCTCTAAAAAAGTAAGAAGCATGGTCCTGCCTGAATCAAACGTTAAGATGAGAGAGGAAGTTAGCAATAAGCAAAAGCAAAGATACCCTGGTTTTATGTTAAACTTCTGTATTGTCAAGATGTTTGTATATAACAAGCACCTAACTCAAACTCAAAGACAAGAAAACCTACAGTGGAGGAGATTGGTATGTATTGACTCATATGCTTATAAATCCCAAGAGAAAAGCTGGCAAAACAAAACAAAACAAAAAAACATGAGTTTTTTAAATCTTCTTTTTTTCTTCACATACTCAGAGTGTCAGGACTCAGTTTCTCTACATATCGGGACTGTGCTTTCATGGCACTGATTTTATTTTCTCTAATCAGGGCCTAGGCCTACAGGCCCAGGTTTACCTCCCCCTCCAACCTCCTTATCAGTTGATCCCTTAGGCAAGAGCACAGGCAAAGGAATGAGTCACACTGGACTCACTTGGATTCTGTGCCCATCTGTAACCATGGTTATAACTACGATAACCATGTGTTGGAATATGCACAGTCAGGTTGGGGTCATTTATGTATGTCTGGAAAAAGTCAAGGGAGACAACTATAGTGCCCTCCACTCCCCATGAATACTCATACCATGTGGATTGAGTAGAAGAAAAGAGGTTCCCCAAAGGAAAATTAGTGCTGTTAACAAGAAGGAAATGAATAATGAGTAGGTAAAGACCATAGATGACCTGACCCATTCCCCATAGCCGCCCATTCCCCACCACAGATACATACACACAAACCACCAAAGGGACTGATTTCCTCTCTGGATCCTCTGTTACCAACCTCAGGATCAGAAGAATGCTGATGATCATGGGATTTCAAGTAAATGAATCAGCCAGCCACATTCTTTTGTTCTATAAGCCACTGAGAAGGATCTCAGCAATGTTTAATAAAACACAAATAAACAATATCTAAATTATAATTATATTCAGTAATGTTTATCCTAAATCATGTTACCTCTGCCTCTACAAGCCCCCAACCCCACTTTCATTGTTAAGCCTGTGTTATTATGAAATCAATTCAATTTCATATGATTCTGTGGAAATTTCTTGTTGAATATGTATTCAGCCCAGCTTCATTTTCAAACTCCAATAAGTTGTTCTTAATATTTTCAGAGATAGCACCACTTTTATATTTTGCCTGCCAAAAAATGCCAAACCATTTCAGCCTTTTTACTTCCCACGCAAGAACTTTTCTTATAGTTCTAATAAAAATGTTTTATATTTTCTTCCTTCATTTCTTAGATATCATTTTTAAAAATAGAGTTAAAGATGTAGAAAAGAATTCATAATTAACCTAAAATACCCTCCTTTTATGTCAGGGATGAGGAAATGAAATTTCGGGGTTGAGGAAGACTACGAATGTGAAAAGGTTCCAATATATAGTAACAGAAGGAGAGTAGACTTTGGATGGTGAGCATACAATAGAGTATACAAATGTTGTATTATAAAGTTGTATACCTGAAACCTACATAATATTATTAACCAATGTAACTCCAATAAATTTAATGGAAGTTTTTTAAAAAGAAATGAAAGCTCAGAGATTGACTGGTCTAGGGTCACACAGCCATTTTTAGCATCTGTGATGTGCACAGCTCTGTGCTAGACATTTTGAAAAGTACAGAAGCAGAAGCATACAATATGGTCACTGTTCTCAAAGAGGTTAAATTTAGTCAAGGAGACATAACCATATAAGTAATTACAAAGCATCACAATATATCATATAATTTAGTATTAAAAAATGTGATGAACTCTGTGTATTAACTATAGGATTGAAATAAGAGACACTATGAACTGGAGTAACCTGAAAAATGCTTTTTAGCCAAGAACCAACTTGATGGCCTTTAAGAAATGAGAAAAAAAGAATGGGCTTTCCAGATGAGAAAACAAAAGGAGAAAGGCATTGATGGAGAAAAGATCTTGTCATGTGTTTGGAACAGAAATGAAATCTATACTGACATGGTTTAGAAGAGTATTTCAAACTGCAAGTCCTAAAATCATTTTAGTGGGTTTAGAACAGCATTTTTTAATTAAATAAAACAAAATATCAAAGTGTATCATATTTAATAAGAGTAAGTATTATTTGTTAAACTTGCATTTCACTATCTTATGTGTTCTAAGTTATGATGTAAATTTCACATCTCACTTTTGGTCATATTCAAAAAAAGATTTTTTAAGACCCTAGTTCTGAAGCCATACAGACTGGATGTGAAACTCTTCTGTGTAGCAAGACATTGAGCAAATGCCATCTCTCCAAGCATCAATTTCCTTATGTGCAAGAGATTTAAAGCACAATCTTTTGCATACAGTAAGATTTATAAATGTTACCTTTTATTTGCTGGCTAGATTGGAGATTTTTAGGCCTGATTGCATATGAGAATCATCTGAAGAGCTTTTTTAAAAAAAAACAATGCCTGGATCCCACCCTCAGAGACCCACACACTCAGTTCTGTAGTGGAGTCTGGGCATCAGTGAGTTAAAAAGCTCCCCAGTGCAGTCGTGGCTGCAAACCCGTGGGCTAGACCCATAGCAGAACACATGTAGTACCTGAGGAGCATGGTGATATGCTGTCTCTTTCTTCAGTGGGCACATTGACCTTCATGATTTATGTTTCCATTTCTTTACCAAGAAATAGATAGCATGCTAGGTCGTCAGCAGAATTCTAACTACTTTCTGCTCTGAAAATATAGTGCAAACTTGTTCATCATTTATCTCAGTCAGTAACACAGCATGGATCCTGAGTCATAATCTCTTATGTGTCTCTCCACATGTACAATTTGTGATCAGTTACCAGCATACAATAATTTCTGGAGGTGTTAGAAAGCAATAAAATACCACCAAAGATTCCCTAAGGAAGAGGAAAGGGCTAGAAGAAATAGTATTGGAAATCCATAAGCTAATTAGCAAATGACTCATTAAATTTCAGCCATTTTCATACTGATTTTTAATAGTGTTGCTTCTAAATATAGTAATTAGTGATGTGCTTTTTGTGATTTTACATTCAGTAATCCCTAAGTGTTCATATCTTATATAGTTTTCCCTATACAGTCAATCCCTTTGTGTATGAAGCAAGAGAAGCTTCTTCAAATACAAACTGTCTAAGAGATTCAGAACCATTGTATTCTGCCTAGTCATTTCGTCTAAATACATTTTAACTTTTTTTTTTAATTTGGTTGGGCAAAGATAATAAATGTAACATAATTCTGAATCTTACCAAAGTGACAGAGCAACTAAGAAAAGGAAAAAACTAGAACTTAAACATCCGACAACCCAACATATGTGCATCATGATATGCACACTTATAATCCATGCATTGGACTGAATGTTTGTGTCCCTCCAAAGTTCATATGTTGTAACTCTAAAACCCAATGTGATGGTATTTGGGGGGTAATTAGGTCATGAAAATAGAGCCCCCATGAATGAGACCAGTGCCCTTCCTTTATAAAAGACCCCAGAGGGCTCTCTCACTCTCTTTCTGCCATGTGAGGGCACAGTGAGAAAACAGCAGGTTCTGGACCAGGAAGCATGCCCTCGGCAGATGTGAATCTGCCTGCTTCTTAATCTTGGATTTCCCACCCTCAAGAACTGGAGAAATAAATGCTTTTTGTTTCAGTCACCCAGTCTCTGGTATTTTTGTTATTGTGGCCCACACAAACCAAAAAAAAACAGCATTCCTCGAACTTTCTTGACTACAGATCTCTTCTGCATTGAGTACCTATTTTTTGGAATACACATTTTGAGAAAGATTGTTCTACCTTGTGAACTCTTTGAATAAAGATAAAGTGTGTTCTTCGTATCTGGTTAAATTCCTTCTCAGTAAATATTTGTCATATGGATCAACCCTCATTACACCACAATTATCTAATGTGCAAGGTTATTGTGCCATAAAGGAACAAACCAACAATTTACTTACTTTAGGTTCTATTCCTGTGTGCAGTGGGTTAGTTTTCACCTCCTGTGGTATACCTGCTACACGGTTTCCCCATCAGACCTGGACATCCTCTGTCCTTTCCTGGGTAAATTAAGAGGTCCAGCAGCTAGATTTATTCAATCATATGCTTAGCAGATACCTCTCCAGCTTAGCCAACCCTTTTTTTACCACAGTCTTTACCTAAAGCATCAGATACATTCCTGGTTATTAATAAATGAGCCTAATTATTATTTCCTGAATTGGCTTAGTCCCTGTTTATACCATTCTATGAGCAAGGGAAGTCTAAAAGGGAAGAATGGGGAGTGGTAGAATTTGGGGAAACTTCACACTAACAGTCACCCCTCATTCTTTTTCTTCAAGCATGGTAATAGAGAGTTGACTCATATGTACAAGATATCCACAGTTTAACTAATACATAATAAACTAGAAGTGCTTTCAAGAGGCCTAAGGTGGTTATACACCATTTTCATTTCTAAGGACATTACATCTGTTTCTGAATAGTTACAAAATTCAAAAAATAACAGATACCAGTATAAGTTCTGAAAAATGACATGTTGTTAAGATAGCAGTTGATTCCATGGATATTCTACACAGTGCTAACCTACGGCTTATTCACTGACAACCAGTTATATATCTACTAAGACTATGCCATTGCCAATCATCTAAGGAATTCTCATTCTCACTGGGAACTGAACTCTTCAGTTTATTTCATGTGTACACAGTTTATAAGAAAAGCATCAATTAGTATAGACTTCAGTAGAAAATATTGTAGCTATTAATCATTTGTCTTTTGTGTGACTTCCTTGGTTCAATCCAAAAACCAAGAATATGGAATTTATGTGTTTGTGTATGATTTTATATATATACATATATATGTGTATATATATATAAATATATATATATAAATATATATATACACATATATATGTATATATATGTGTATATATATACACATATATATGTGTATATATATATACACACACATACATACACATATTAAAGCATTATATGTATATAATATATGTATACATATATATGTACAAAGAGACATGAAACATATATGTATATATGTATACCTATGTATATACATATATATACACATATATGTATACATGTGTATGTGTATCAAGGCTCTTTGAACCAACTATCTCCTAACCAGTTTTTTTAAATTTCTGACAAAAAACTTTGTTCTCTAATAAATTTATTTCTAAACAAAAATGGAAATTTAAGTTTTTCATCCATCGGTATATTCTTCACAGAAATTTGTATAGGTTCATGAAGTGGGTATGGCATGTATGAGGATGTTGATCATTGTTTCTGGTACCAGGTAGTTGAAGGCAACTTGGATGTCTATCATTTGAAGAATGAATGTTAAACATAGTATATACATGCAATGAAATACCATATAGTGGTAATAAATATATGAAAACAGTGTTAAATGAAAAATGTAAGAAACAGTATAGAACGATGCTACTTATGTAAATTAAGAACACATAATACAAACAATGCTACATACTTCTCAATGTCATATATCTGTTCAAAAATACATTAAAAACATTAGAAATGAATGTCAAACAGCCAGTGGTTAGATCACCTGGGGTTCCTCAGGCATCATTCTCTATTTCTATGTAGTCTCTGTACATAGTGTTTCCAGGATGGCGACCTCAGGATGGATGGAGTCCTTATACAGTGTGCTTTCAGAGTTGTATAGCACTAGTTTCCAAACTTTGGCTTGCAACAGACTCTAAGAAAGATTTTGAAATGAAGATTTCTGGGATGCAAGTAATGGAAACAAATGAAACTCACATCTAGCTCCATGGTAGTAGGACTTCAGAATACCAAAAACAAAGAGATCTTAAAAACAGAAATAAAAGACTGTTTACTCACAAAGGAACAGCAGTTAGAACAAAACAGACTTTTCAGTAGCAAAAATAGGTTCTGAAGACAGTGGAATAATATCACCACGGTGTTTAGAGAAAATAATCAACAACTTAGAAGTGGGTACCTAGAAAAACTATTTTTTAAGAAAGCAAGTGAAATAAAGACATTTGCAAATAAGCAAAATTTGAGTTTTCTATCCAGAGATAATCACTAAAGGAGCTACTAGAAGATGCAATTTAGGAAGAAGGAAAATGATCCCGGAAGTATGGTCTAAGATGTTGGAAAGAATGGTAAATTAATAAAATGATAAATATAAATACAAATAAAAGATTTCTATATAAAATAATGATGATGGTAGTTTATAATTTTAAATGTTTTAAAATAAAATTTTTAATAAAACAGAACTAAAATGCATACAGATTGGGGGTGGGAGTAGTAATTGGAGTTAGTTTTCTAAGGTCTTTGTGTGCCAGGAGGGAGGCACAGATTTGTTTATCTTTAGACTTGTAAAGTTAATTATAAATGATAAATTTTCAAAGATAAACATTAAATGGATGAAAATAGAGTGTATAAATTCAAAATATGTGGAAGGGAAAAATAGAATGAGAAAAAGAAATGAACACTAACAACTAAACTCAGTCTCTGCAAAACAAACAAATACAGAACTAGAAGCACAGAAAAAATGGAACAGAAATATATGTGAAAAAGTAAGAGTGTAAAAATAAGTCCAAATATATCAGTAATTATAAACAAAAATGTAAATGGATCAAACTCAATAGTTAAAAGCTCTTTCTCTGTGTGCTCTTTGTAGCACTATAAATTTATAGATTTTATTTATGGAATACATTATAAATAATTATATCATCATTCTTTTGGTGCTCAAATTGTCCTAAATTTGGCCCATGGGCTCTTCTTCTTGCTGACTTCTGCATCTTTTTACCATTATCCAACTAGTCTTTAGGTGTTTGCTTGCTTTCTGACACAAGAAAAATGGAAAGATCAAAAGAAAATATTTCTTTACAGCAGAATTCAGGCTAATAAAGGCAAACAGTATTATGAAATTGGAATAATTACCATTCTTCAATGCCAATTTGTTCAGTGTAAAAATTTAAAAACTGTTGGATAAAAAACCATTGAAGAAAAGTTTCTCAGAGTGCAAAATTTAATTCCACAGGTCATCTAACAGCAAAGGGGAAAATGAGGGCTTATTATGGAGATTTCTAGACATACCACCTTAACCAAATGATGCAATTTTTCATTAGTTGCTTCCTGGTGTGGACAAATAAGTTTATAATATCACCTATGAAGTAGCTCTGCCAACAATGTTTAATCTAAATCTAATTAAGCCTTAAGACCCAGTCACACACATCATCTGCAATGGTGGATTGCTTTTACAGACCATCTCACCCATCTATGCACTCCAGCAATGGTGAGCCCCTTTTGGAGACCACAGCCTCTGGGAGGCTGCTTCTAACAGACTAGTTCTGCTGCACCCTAGCAGGCTTTTGAAGAGCTCTTTCCTGCTTCAGAGAGGTCAGAATCTCAGCCCTGGCCATGGGACAGCGGGTGGGGGAGGCTTCGCACCTCTATTATAGACCTCTTAGGTTCATCTTTCACTCCTTTAGTAGATAGCTACCTTCTACTAATTAACAATACTTTCTATTACATTTTCCCTGTTCAACTAATTGTTTTTTTTTTCTGACAGAACACTGACTGATTATACCACACAATAAACAGAACAGTATTCGTAATATATAAATGACTCCAACAACTCATTAGGAAAAATACAGTCAATCTAATAGAAAAATCAACAATTTTCAGAGAAGAAAATAAATGTCCAATAAACATACAAAACACAAAAAAGTTCAACCTCATTAGCATACCATTTCACAGCGATTGTGGAGAGCTATTGGATCAATGGAAATATATATCACTGGCAAGAGGGAAAACAGCTTCAGCATTATCCCTAGAAGTTGAAGATTGTTACAGCCTGTGACCAGTGGTCTTACTCTAACTATGTATCCAAGAGAGACTCTTAGCATATGCACACCAAGAGACACAAGAATACTCCTCACCTCAATGACATTCATAACAAGAAAAAAAAATGGAAAAAACAAATGTCCACAGAGACGGCAGGAGAATAGAAAAAGACATTGTGGTGTATTCGCATAATAGAATATCATAAAGATGTTAAAATGAATTCAGAAAAATAAAACATAATTGATTACTCATGGAAACACAATGTAGAGTGAAGAAAGCAAGTTCAAGAAGACTACTGACAATATGCTACTGTGGATATTTTAGAGCTCAAAGACAAGCAAAACTGAACAATGCATTTTTGAGCATCAGACATATGTGTTAAAACTGTATTAAGAGGCTTATAATCCTCATATAATTGGACATCAAATTATATATTTTTTAAAATGATAAAAGTAAACATATAACAATTTTCTACAGAGATCTCCCATGAAGAGATTGTCACATACACAGTGCTGCTCTACACAGAAAGGTAGACATTCAGTAGCAATAAATGGTGATAGATTGTATGGGATGTGGAAGAGGGGATATTGGGTGAAATGAACTAAATTCTCTTTTATCAAGTCCACAAGTAAAATATGAAATTGACAAATTAAGCAACAAATATATCAATACTTTATCTTGAAGTGAGGACCAAAGGAATATAAGAGAAACAGTGAAAAGATTTAATATAGTTGCATATGTAGTGTGGAATAGAAGAAACATAGAATCATAGCTTGTTACTTTTCTTCCCAGTCCTTCTGTGGGTTTTGTTTGTATATGTTTTTTTATTTTTTAATAATTTTCTTTATATATGTACCTTAATAAAATATTTTAATCATGTAAAAAATTGTAAAATGCAAAGCTATAAAAGAAATGCTTGAGATCAGAGTTTAGAAACCCAGGGAGGATGGGGAGTCAGGGTCCTTGAAAGCAGGAGCACCTGGGCAATGGAAGGCTTCGATTCTAAACTGGTTTCTGCCACTGATAAGCTGCGTTATATCAGTAAATAACTAAACTTTCAGGTCAGACATCCTCATCTATAAAATGTGAGACTTTGGTTAAGTCATAATTAAAGTACATTCCAACCCTAGAATTGAATTATTCTACTATTATTTCAATGCAACATCTAAATTTTGATCATGATATTATTATCTTTTAGTGAGCATTCACATGGGCCCAATATCCCTTCGCCACCATCTCTGTTAGACTTTTCATGCCTGGCAGTCCTGGGAATACTTCCTAAGAAAAAGTTCCCTTTACACTGAGATCTTCCAGAAGTAGCAGCAGACAGCTCCCCCAGTGTTCTCTGCTATATCCCTATCAAAAAAAAAAAAAAAGTTTGTTCCTGGGGGAGGGCATGAAAGCGGGAAGAAGGGAGAGCTGGAGAAGTAGAGTGCCACAGGTAACACCCCTTCTCTTTGATCTCTGTGATTCAATATCAGAACTTGTTTATCTTGTTGGCAGAACAATTTATGTGCCTGTTCTAGACCTCTTTCTGCTTCACACCTAGATTGTGCACTTTGAACTTCAAAGCTTTAAAGCCTGGCATGTCCCAGGATGTTAAGAGTTTCCTTCTCTCTTGGCTTCCAAGTTCCAGAGGATCTGCTTACTCTGAAATCATTTCTGTCACAAGAGCAGTGGTAGCAGCCCTGGGGAACACACCCTGTTTGCCTGGGGGAGTGAGCACATCCAGACACCTGTGAATCCTCATTTTGCTGAGCCCATAGGACCAGGGCACAAGTAATCCTGCTATGAATTGACACTTTCACATTATTCTCAGTCTCCACTTGTGGCCTATCTTTTAGACCTATATTCATATGAATCCCTCTCCCCACACCCCCATCTCCCCAAAAAGACAATTCTTACTTCTCAAAGAAAATTGAGCACTTGAGTTCTAAAATTTAGTAGTCAAAGACTTACATCTGTATTCTTCATCAGTAGTCTGCCACTACGCTGTGTACTGTCTTATTTATTGATTGTGTTTATCACTCTATTCTGTTTCTTTAAAGGCCCTGGATACCAATAAAACAAAATTATAACATTCAGAATCACTCCTGGCAAGTTTAACTCAGTATTCTTGGATACTTTGTTATTTTGGTTATTGTTTTCATATTTGTAATCCCATTAGAAGTTGTGATTAATTAGTGCCTGTCTAGCTTCTCTGTCTCTATCTTATAATAGTGTCACTTAGAATGGTTTTTCTGATATATTTTTCCCAGTGAAATTTAATTATATGGGCTCAAGGTTAGAATTTAGAAAAAGCTTATATGAGTGACTAACTTCAGCCCAACTAGTCTGGAGTCATAAATCCATACAGCCTATGCTTGGGTTATGATGAAAAAAATCATGGGTTAGAGGGATTTTTTTCACATTCATCCAGATTGTAGCTGATTTTGTCATCTACTGCACATGCAATTGCAAGATGATAAAGACCTCTTATCTTTGAAAATTAAGCTATAACAGTTTTGATTTCATTTCATTTAAAACAAGCATGTATTGCACACTTGTTTTGTGCAAAGGATTGTGTGAGTCCTATAAGGAATATCGAAGTGAATAACACAGAACGACTGCTCTCCAAAGAAGAAAGTTTTTCTTCTAAAACAGATGAAAACAAGTACTATAGTGTAATAAAACCAAAATTGTTGGTAGTGCAGAAGCAGAGAAACTTCATTTTACCTCAGGGATCTTGGAAGGCTTTTAGAAGGAAGGAAGATTTGACTTCGTCTTTGAAGAACTGATAAAAACTTCAGCGGAGTATTGAGACAAAACTAGATTTCAACAAAGACAAAGAGTTAATAGTCTAAGTATAGCATATACATACCAAATAATTCATAATATATAGCACAAATATAACAAAGGATTATTATCTTCAATATAGCAATGTTAAGAAAAACACTAAACCCCCAACAGAAAAGCAAGTAAACATATTTACAGAAGAGAAAATATACTATGTAACTAATATACTCGTATCAAAGAAACGCAAATTCAATCAATCAATTTTTTAAGCATTTCAAATTACAGAGTTTTAAAAGAAACTGGAAAGAAACTTGAAGGTATAAAAAATGAGCATTCTTGCATAAACTGTTACAAACTTTCTGAAAAATAATTTGATAATATAAATTAAGAGCCATAGAAAAGTTCAAAACTTTTGGCCCTCCAAGTGATTCCACATCTAGAAATCTATCAAGAGGAAATAATCGAGGTATATCTAAGGTTTATTTGCAATGATTTTCACCATAAAATATTAAAAAGCAGAATGATTAAGTAAATTATACCATATATTTCTGAGGAAATATCAGTCATTCCAAACGATGTTGGGGAACAATTTTTAAAGACGTGGGGAAATGCTAATGATTCACTTTTGAGAGAATAAACAGGATACAAAACAGTACCAACAGTGTATTCCTAGAATATGTCTTGGAATGCATATATATTTACAGAAAGACTATATAGAAATGCACCAAAATATTTATAATATAGTTCCAAACTAAATTTGTTTTCTTCTCTATATTTTATTTTCCACATTTTCCTCACTTGAGTATGTACTTTAATCATTAGGAAAAGATAACTCCAGACAAACTTTGTATCTTTCTGTCCTTCCCCATTCCACAACTGACCCAACAAACTTTGAACAGAACCACAGAGCATGGACAATGCTGGTCTCTACCTTGAAATCTGCATTTCCTTTGCAAAGCTTTCAGCACTTCATAGCTCTTGCCCAGATCAAATTCAAATCTGCCCTCTGCTGCCTTACTTTCCAGAATTTTCTGTCAAGGCAAGACCCCTGAGTTATCATCAGAGATCCAAAACTTTACTGTTCTACTTCTAAGACCTTTTGTCTGAAAATTCTCTCTCTCTCTCTCTCTCTCTCTCTCTCTCTCAATCACACACACACACACACACACACACACACACACACACACACAGAACATGGAGCTTTGATATCACTATAAAGTGAATTACCTCAATCAAAACTTTTTGAAATTTAGCCATCCATTTATGAAAACAGATCAGTTGCCTGTATAAATCTGAGTTCTCTGAATTCCAGTCTGCTTAGAAGGAGAGGTATCTGAAATCTATGAGCAAATGCACTAAAGCCTGACCCTATCAAATAAACCCTCATTATATATATTAACACCTACTTTTTTAAAACCAGAATTTTAAAAATGATGGGTAGGGAGCCCTTCCACATATTTGGGAAACTCTGTAAATCTAGGGTAATTTTATTTACTCTCAGTCTTTCTGTTAAATATCATAAGACCAAAAAAAAAGTAGATTAGAAAAGGAAGAAAATATATCCTTCATATAGAAGAGTGCATCTATCTGAATCACTATCACAGAAAACAAGAGCAAATGCATTGTTAGTATTTGGACAGAGGCTAATATTGAGTAAAACTACCTAGCTGGTAGGGAACTCAAGAAGAGAGATTCATTGATGTGAACCCCAAGAAAGCCTTTATCTGCTGAAATGAACTCCTCATGGTCAACAGAGGACTCCAGTTTTATAAACGATGAGCCATCTGCAGACAGGAGCACCTCGCATGCTCTGTAAACCAAGAAGAACCTTATACTGAACTCAGCTTCTCTGTTCCATAATCACTTATGTCCTTGAGTCAACTATTGTAATGGAGTTCTTGGTTTCATCTTTCAACCAATAGACTAAGATTTGCTCTGTCTAATCAGAACTACACAATTATATTCTAAACAGACCAATCAGAACTGCTCCATAACTAGCAATCAGGATGTATAACACCAATCAATCAGGACTGCATGGTTTGGGCCAATCAGAACTGTAGGAATTTGGATACCTCATTTTCATAAAATGTATCTAATTGGAAACTTGGGCTAGAACTTTCTGTATAAGAGGCAGCCTCGCCTTTATCTCATCAGAGCACATTTTTGGTTTCTGCCCAAGGCTACATCTCCCAGTTTACAAACTGCTACTGAAATAAAATCTCTCCTCCTTGCCCCAGTGCCTTTTGGATTTGTTAACATTGGTATGAGACTCAGTTGATGCTCTGAGCCCCTTCTACTCCTTACTCCCAGAAGAATTTCCCTCCAGACTGAGGAAGTTCCATCTTGGTGCCACTCTGCTTCTTTCCGCAAACCTTATTTTCCCTCTTGTTCTTTCACAATGAGCTGAGAAGGTCCATTATACCCAGTGCCTAAATCTTAAAACTGATTTCTCTTTCCCTGAAGTCAGGAAGGTTTGACTCTTCAAATTCCCTTGGATGGTGAGAAAATATTTCAATTTCTATTTTTAGGGTAGCAAAAAGAAAACAAAATGAAATATAAAGTGTCTAAATTGAACAAGTCTGAACATTTATATCCTACCCTCTCCATGTTTATTTTCTCAAGTCATATATTCTAATATTTCTCACAATCACACTATAATGGTTCCACATTATTTTCATCCACTCATTTTTTTCTCTCTCAAACCATTTTCAGATGCCTGAAGACACACATCTTCTCTGTTTACCAGTTAAAGCAACTTCAATAAGAGATATTCTTTGATATTTTATCCATGTAAATCTTATATTATTTCTTCTAAAGTTATTCTAAATTCTTAATTGATCTCTTCTTCCATGCTTTACTGGTTTCTTTTAAACATCTTAT
This sequence comes from Macroglossus sobrinus, assembly GCA_004027375.1. Lineage (NCBI taxonomy): Eukaryota > Metazoa > Chordata > Mammalia > Chiroptera > Pteropodidae > Macroglossus > Macroglossus sobrinus. Next base: position 613,423 of record PVKZ01000100.1, read on the forward strand.
GGATTTAGGAAGTGCTGTCAGGATAAGAAATCTAGTAAGGATGACATCTCCCTGTCATTATCTTGTCCCACAAGTCCTTCCTGAAATGCCTCAGTATCGTGTTGTATAGTAGGAATCAACTCCCTGCATCAAAGGTTGCAATGTGCAAACAGAGACATGTACTTTCTCTCATCCTAACAGAATTGTGCCTTGTAGCAACTCTGTGACCTCTTTCTACCTCAGATTACTTTCCTTCCCCTTTGAATGTGATTTAGGTCTGGCCTGAGAAATGCAGTAGTAGCGGCTCTTCCATCCCCATAAGGACATTCACTGTTCTACCTTGAAAGGCAAACAAATCTTAGCATTTTAGTATTTCTAATACACTCCTTTCTGTATGTCATGAATTACATTTTTAAGACTTTCTAGCTTTTTATATTATTTACAATATTAGTGAGGATAACCTTAGTTATAAATGGTAGAAACCAACTTAAGAGCAATACAGAAACCAAGAATCAGCAGGCACTCACAGATCTCTGTCATTCTTTTCTCGGCTTTTTCAGTGCACTTGCTGACTTTTTCCCTCTTGGTAAAGTCTGGGTGTTTCACATTTCCATTCACAGAGTAGTCCTTATTTACAGGAAGGAGAAGTTTCCCGTTTTTACTGTTATTGTTTTCACCAGCAGAATGTAATTGGTTATTTGTAAAGATTTCTGCTTAATTTCCACATCATTTAAAAGCATTTAGCTTATTAAACCAAGTAGAATCCAAGTGTGGTAAATCTTAAAAGAATTTGTTCTGTTTTTCAACTAAAATTTTTTTTTAAAAAACTAAAAAAAGAAAAAAAAACCTTAAATGCCTCATGAATATGTTTGGATTCATGTCTTCCACCAAATTGAGTTTTAAGCCAAGAACATCGGATTGCTCAGGTCCACTCCACAGTCCTTGTGTGGCGATGACTTATTTCACAATTATTTAAGGGCATAAAGAAATAAAATAATCCTAACTAGAAAGGATGTAGTATAGCTTTGATTGGCACCCCTTATTTATTCAAGGTATTCAAACGGCAGAATCAAAGGAAAGCCTAGTCTACATTAAAAGCAAGGCTCCTCCCTCCCAGCTGTCACCAAGTGAGAAGGAGGAGGAAAAAGATGCTTGGAGCAGGAGCAAGCAGCCTTGAGGAGTGGAGGGTGGGGAGGGCAAAATCTTAGGATGATTTTTCTTCTTTACATTCAACTAGTGTGTTCCCAGCCTCTCTTTGTTTCTCTGACACAATCTCCTCTAAATCTGAAATTTGCTTGGCCGCCTGAAATTTAAATTTACCATAAATATCCTAATGAGCTCTTCTTCTTCGATTGAGCTATAACCAGCCTGCTGCATAAGTGTTGATACTTAACATGATAATGAAAATGTGCATTATCTCATGATCATTAATTGGAGGAGAACACAAGGTAGGATGCTTTATGTTGTAAAAGATGAAGATAAGAGTCTGGATGGTGGTGTTGTGTGAAAAGCCCAAGGACGTGATCTTGAATTTGAGGTTAAAATGCAGCCTGAAAGAGCTTGCACCCAAACACTGGAAGGCATTCCCCCTTTCCACCGAAGTATCAAATCCAAGCAGTCCCTTTGCATCTTATCTGAGGTCACAAAATAGGGATCGATGCTTTGCTATATTTTACAAATAATTTGAAACTCAAATATATTTTTCAAAACATTCAAAATTAATGCAGATGAGATGTTTCACTCATTACCCATTCACGCAGCCATCATTTCCGTAACAAGTATTTACTTCTCAACTAGCAGACAAGTCTCTCACTGTGTGTCTTGTTGCATGTTGGGAAGCTGCCATAGCTGATGGTTAGGTTTCAGACTCTGGAATCAGTCCATCTGATTCATTCTCCTGGCTTCTCCACTTAAGCAGGGCAAGTTACCTAAACTTCCTGTGTAATAGCCATGTCGTTGTAAGAGTGAGGACAGTAACAGTACAATGTCTAATTCACAAGAGGAACAAAGGAATTAAGCAAAATATCCTTAGACAAGTGCTTAATGAATTATAAATCCTTGCTGATCTTAGATAATTGCTATGACTTATCTCATAATAATCAATGGGATATTGACATGCATGAGGAAAATTTAAAGTCTAGATAATAGAGAAAAAGTTACAAGTCTTGACTTTTAAAACTGAAAATAGGCTTTTATGAGTTGCTCTGTAGAACAAATCTGGTTAAGAGTTAATACTTGAATTGCATTGTTAATAAAATAGTAACCTTTGCCCTGCTTTCAAGGTCATTGTATTTTAGAGAAATAAACATCTTGGCTTCAGGCTTTTCTGTGGCCATTCTTTCCGGTAGACAGGAAAAATTGGGTGAAGCATCCTCTTCTCCAAGTCATCCTGGGTCATGGCCTATTAGCCCAGTTCTTCGGCCAAACCATCTACTAGGCACAACTATTATTTTTTTCTTCTTTTTCTTCCCTAAGATAGACCTACTGTGCTGATAGCCTACACAATTTTAATTTCACCAGTATCAAATACTTTAGGCTTATAAGAGTATAAATGCCATTTGTTTTAAAAACAGAAATTCAGTAAAAATCAAGTTACAGTATTGAAAAGAGGAAATTCCAACCACCATTGGTTATCCAAAAAGCCAACAGATTCAAATTTTGAGAGCTCTATTGCCTTTTACTTTATGGAATAAATGAGGGCAAAATTTCCTATATTGCAAGGCCATGAGATATGTAAATTCAGTGAGAGAACACACCAGAAAAGAAGTTTGAAGAAAATAGAAGAAATCTTGGTATAAAAAATATGACACCGAAAAGACACTGATCTTTACAAAGATTTACAGCTTGGTCATAAAATATAAAATGTAATTCATATAATAATAAAAATAAACATCGTCCTTCTATGTTATAATACAACCTTTAAATTTCTGTTATACGTAGATAAGAACTTAAAGAGAATAGATAAAAACAAAAACAGTTGGAGGTGTTGGTGGATAAAGTTGTGAGAAGATGATTTATTTCCTTTTGATTTTATCTGGTTTAGACAATAAATTTTAAAAATGTAAAAATTATAACAGAATGTTGTTTTCTCTTTATTAATTAGAATGTTGCCTAAGGCATTCCATTACAAAGAATTTAATATAATCAAATATTTTAATAATAATCATTAAAAGTCTTTCTAATTGAAAACAGAACCAAGAACTTAAAATGGTCCTGAAGGATTCACAAATTACCCCCTTAAGACTTAAATTCAATCTATAATTTCAGTGGCTTTTTAGGCTGAAAGTACCTCCAAGAATTCAGTTATTCAAAAAAAAAAGTGGACTGTCAAATGTAGAAGTGCCTTTTAATTTCTATAAAATAATAACTATAAAATAAACATCTTTGGTTCCTGACTATTAACATTGAAACATCAATTTTAAATGCCCTAAATATCCATGTCATTGGTACATACACATACACACACATTAAGATTAAAGAAATACTAATCTGTTGGAAAAAGTGGGAAATATTCAAGAAATGAATTATATATCAGCAAAAAGAAAAGCGGCTCTATCTTTCCCTTTTAAATAGAAATAAACTTTCAGCCCTGAACTTCTTTCTCAACCAGACTCTCAAGCAATGTTTATCTCCTTGAACAGCAATTTGCCTGCCAACAATGAATAGAAACATTAGTGAGAGTATTCGATAAAATGAATTAGAATGAATGGCATCTATTGAATAAAGTCATCATGGTATTGCCATGACTGCAACAGACAGGCTCACACAACAGAGATAGTGACCAACTCAGAGAAAGCTTTATAGCTGAGATGGAAAATGAGTCTCCTCTCATATACCAATATGTACAGATGATGGCTGCTGGAGGAATCTGTTGAGAGGAATTATGAAGTCACCTCCATAATTAATCACTGATGTCTGCACAGGCACAAAGTGGCTGTGCGTGTGCGTGTGCATGTGTGTGTGCACATTTGCATGTGTACGTGCATGTGTAGGAGATAGAGGTGTAATTATGGTTTAGGGACACATTTTTTTATATTCCAGCAATATCTCCTTCAAGTCATGCCTAATCACCTGCAGTTTCTTTCATGTACTCTGTTCTCTCTAGTCCCTATGACTTTGCTTGGGCTACTCCCCCTGCCACATACACCCTCCTGGGTCTAGTTTCACTGCTGTGTGGCTCTGTGAGTTCCAAGTAAAGACGGAAACACGAATAGACAGGCAACTTTACTTTCTGATCCAGACCAAAACAATTAAGGAAATATAAAAATAGGGACAAAGCACACACGAGTACTGGAAATGGACCATTGAAATACCAGAAATTTCAAGAGATAGCAGTTGGATGCAGTGCAGATGAGTCCAGATTGAAGAAAAGCACAAAGTCTGGTTACACAATTCATCACACTAAGAAAGCAGCCTGATCTCTTAAAATATTAGGTGGAAAAAATCTCAAAAATAACTTCTTGTTTGGAAGGGCAAAAGCAGGTTGTGAGACAGAGGGGAGGGTTTGGGGGAAGTAGTTCAGTCTGGCTTGCTCACAGTGTTGGGAGGGAGGGGGTTTGGGAGGGTCTCCAGGGTACAAGTAGCTGTACCGAGCAAAGAACCAGGAGTGAAATGGGCTTGCACAAACACCTGAAACACAACTAGAATTTGGGTAAAGCTATGCTGAGAGGTCAGGAGTCAAGCAGAAAGAACCTACACCAAACTGTGATACTTGTTTATTTTTTCCCACAGGAAACTTTAAAAATTTTTTTAATTAAAAATAATTTTAATAAAACTAATATTAAAGTTAAGGAAAACCAGAAATGTATAAAATACAAAGCTTCCAGTTCTTCACCCAACATATACATGCATCTACCCAATAAACTTTCTAAAGATTACTTTTATGATCTGGTTTACATTACTCCCAATATGTTTTTCACATATATAGATCCATACTCACATAATAAATGGGTTCATACTGTTTTGCAAACTATTGTTTTTACTCTAAACATTTTTTAGAAAGACTTTCATGACAGCATGTTTAAATTCTTTTCATGGCCATTAAGTATTACATTGTATGAATGTAGAAGTTGTCTCCAATGTTTCTGCAAATATAAGCAATGTTGCTGTTGTATATGTGTGACGGTTTCTAATGAACAGAGTCCTAAAAGTAGAGCCATTTGTTTAAGGGACATACATGTTTTTAACTTTAAGAGATATTTTCAAATTATATTCCCACCCACAATACATACAATTCAGGAATCATTTCACCACACCGTTGGCGACAGAAGAATAACATCAGTCTAAATGTCTAACTGCAGAGAGCTGCTTAAGGAAATGATGTCATACCTATATGAGGAATATAGTTATGCCAACAATGTTATTAAGGAAAAAAGTTGCAGAAAAAAATACATAATATAACACTATTCTGAGCTTTAGTGTCTTCACTAATAAAATGAGAATAATAATGCCTATCTACTTGGATAGGACCAAAATAAGATAATTTTCTTGAAAATGACAAGGAAATCATAAAATTTCTGACAAATTATGATTTCCGAATTGCAAATAATGCTGTCATATTCCCAGAAGCTCTAATCAGTGGTACAATGCATATCACACCCACTGGGTTTTGTACATACAAGACCAACCAGAGGCACAGTACATGGAACACAGTTTTTGCTCTGCCCATAGGCTGTCTGATGATACTGGCAAACGTGGAGATCCTGAGGACTTACAGACTCAATATGAAACAACCAGCACAGATTTGCAAGGGGAGAGAGTTTTCCCTTAAAAGTTTCCCAGGCTCCTTTTCTTTACATTTCCAACCTACAGCTTCTAAGAGTGTTTACCTTTTCCATAGAAACTTTCCTGACCACTCAAGTCTTGAATTATTTTTCTCTTTTCTTACATTCTTCTATACATCAGAACACTCAGTGTCTCAGTGCTGTGCAGGTATTTTAATGAGTTGTGTGTGTATGTCAACCTCAAGTCAGACAGATTCAGTCCAAATCTCTGTCCTACCTGGTTCCCATTTGACCTGTATGAACTCAGACTAGTGATTTAACTTCTCTGGCCTCTAATTTCTTTATTTGAAATATGAAGATCATTTAATTTATCTCAGAAGATTACGAATATAAAGTACCTTACACAGTGACCGCCACAAAATAAGACTGCAAAAAATGTTAACATTGTTATTATTGATATTATTATTTCTACTATACCTAAAGGCAGTAACTAGGTCTTATTTCCACAAGATTAAGTATACAATACTTTTTAAAAAAGAACTTCTCTAAATTTACCTACCTTTTATAAATTTGTCCCAGTATTATTTTCTTCAGATGACAACTTTTTTATGTAGGTTCATACTCAAACTCACTATATTAAAGTCATAAAACACGAAAGATTACAAACAGAAAGGCAAATGTTTCATTGGAGATAGAAGATGGGAGGTGGAAAGTTGAACATGTTGAATTAAAAAAAAAAAAAACAACACACATTTCCTAAAAAACAACAATAACAACAACAAAAACATGCCCCCAGATGAGACATTATTATCCAGACCAAAATGTGTCAGGAGAAAAAAATAAAATCTTCACAGCGGTATATAAGACATAGAGAGATGAGATATGCATATATATCAGCCCAAGTTGAACACTTAGACATTTGTATCACACTATGAGCAGCTGTCAGGTATTATACTTCCCTCTTTAATCAACTGAGCAAGTGTCATTCAGAGTTTAGGTCTGAACAAAATGGCTGGGCTAAAATTTGACTTAATGATGTCAGAGTGGCTCAAAGTAGTTTGCACTGAGTGAAGCAAAACAAAGCCTCCAGTCTCCAGGGTGCTTATACTCAGAGGAGAGGTACTGAAACATAACAGTAAAATTTGCAGCAATGGCTCTCAAGTTAAGAATGATCTAAACAACCTTAAAGTCGTCCAATGTTTCATATTACCCCATTTGCATGTTGTTATTCAAATCATATTTTAAAAAAATATCCCTTTTTTGTGTCTAGTAACAAGCTGCATCTGGGCAGGGCTGCTAATTGGCAATTCTAAAGACTCTTGGGGCCAACAAGGTCTCCTGAGTAGTGAGTGATCAACAGACTTGATTTCTAATGTAAAGAGAACAATGGGGATTAATAGTAGCATGTGTCTATCTTATCATATTTTAAAGGAATGCATATAAAAGAGTATAAACCGTATAAAGATTCCATCACATTATTCACAAAACATACAAACTATGTTTTAATGTCCTATATTTAGTATGAAATAAGTTGTTATATACAATATGAAATTACTTTAAACCCACTAAGTGCTTCGATATGGCACTGCTCAAAGAACTTAAATTCATTAACTTTATTCAATTTTTGTTTTTTCTTAGACTCAGTTAAAGTGATATTTCATATGTAGGCAGAACTGGATTTATAAACACCTTCTTTTATAGCAGGATTTCAGCACCACATTGAGTACTGATTAAATATTTACCTACTTCCTAACCAATAATCAACTTCAAAAAAAAAATACAATTGATTGATGCACTGTGATCATACTCAGAAGCTTACTAAGTAGTGAAACTCTTATGGAAGGGAAGGAGCAGAGAAAGGAAAAGGAGAACTCCTTCCCCCTGTAAAGGGTCAACAAGAATCACAGGTTTTGCATTTCTTATCCTATAGTACATCTGGGGTTGGCTGCGCAGTAGCACTGCTGCTAAAGATATTCCAAAGCCTGAACATCATAACACCTAGAAAATTCGTGGACTGATTATACATTCATCTCCCAAAGCCATCTTGGCCCATAGAAGGATGTGAGTAGACTCCCCATCCCCAAGTTCCCTACCTTAATAGAAAACTCTGAGGAGGCACTGATATAGGAGACAGCCTTCTGCACACCTGGTATCCTCCTTTGCCTGAGAAGAAAATTTGGGCTCAGGCTGCATTTTTATTTGTATTAACTAAACCTTCTGAAGTTTTAAAAATATATATACATTGTAAATTCATGTAAAGTTTTCATGAGTGATCCACATAAACTTCATTTTATTCTGAAATAAAATAATGTTTGAGGGTACTTTATATACAAATCATTTATTAATACTTAAGTATCTAAGAAAAAATATACAGAAGAAAATATCAAAAATATCAGAGATCACTGTTTATATCATACTTATCTATTTCCTTTGGGTTTATTTCTCTATATGTGAGATTTTATAAAATTACATTTAATTTTTATATTTTAAAGCTATATGTCACATTAATTCACAGGGCTACAACTTTATATACCCAAAATTTATAGAATACATCTCTTTATAAATTCATCATACTGTTTTCTACTATCATTTCCTTCTAGCCACCTAGGTGTGGAATATAATTATCTATTTTAAGGTTAGAAAAGTCAAAGTTAAAATTGAGCATTTCAAATATAACTAATTTACTGATTAAATCTACCCATAAATAATGTTCACAGGAGATTGTATTTGGTGAAATATTTCAGTAGTCTCCATCTTTAAAATACTTCAAGAGAATTCATGGCTGTCGTGGAATTCAGCAATTCATTTGCCTGGATGCATAGAATTCATTGAGAAGATTGTGAAGAATCTTTTTGAACTCTACAAAAGCTCAGTTGTAGAAGCTAGCCAGAAATTTCTCAAATCTACTTGGGATCACATTGAGCAGCCCATTCTTACTCAGTACAGGGAATCTGGTCTCCTCCTCACAAAAGGGACACCTCTAATACTGCCAGTAGCTCTCTAAAGGCCTGTTAATAAATTAAGCCTTGATAAGCAACCGCTACATACCCAAAGCTTAATGTTAGGTGCTAGAGGGTAGCAAAGATGGACACAGTTCCCATCCTTAAGAAGCACAGATAGAAGGAAAGAATTAAAAATACCTATTCTCAAGTTTGCTACATGAAGCAAAAAGTTATACAAAAGATACCAGAGATATAAAACAACCAACTTTCTTTTAATAAAATATACATTTTATACAAATATACAGTCCTCCAGTCTACCATAGGAGAAAGTTGAGTGGTACTGTAAGAATAATCATATAGGTACATAGATCATCCATATTTACACATATATGTAGATATAATATATACACACACAAGCATGTGTACAAAACGCACAAAGAAGGTCAGATGTTCAGGGTGAGAATCGATTTAGTCAAATTAAGACTGTTTTTTTCTTTACATTTTCATATTTTCTAAATATTCAAAATTAAGTGGCTTTTACTTAGATTTAGAAAAATAGTTGTTAAAATATAAAATAAACTTAAATCTGGGCTTTAAATATTTTCTCTAGCTCATTTATCTTCAAGAAATTTAAAGGGCACATTTCTAGTTTAGAAATCAAATAGAAAATGTAACTAGTGGAATAACTCCTGCATTTTGGACATCATGTATAATCTACCTCATTAACATGATGAAAGAAGAACAGAAAATAATGTTACAATTTGTATTCTAGTCAAAAATCTTTCTAGGCTGCCAGACACTATGATGATGAGTGCTTTAAATGCATGAATGAACCAAACTATAACATAAAATCACAAGTGATTCTATCACAAATACATCCAGCTGTGTTTAGAATTTTGCCTCGTTATTTTCAAAAAGCCAACAAATTTAAATGCACCATAGAAGCTAATTATCTTCAAAACTTATTTCCTGTGGCTAGTAACAGAGAAAAATTTGCAAATAAAGCCAGTTTTATTTACTGTTTTTGTCTTATTAAAACAAACCTTTAAAAATAGTTGTTAATAATCAGTCACTAAGCTTAATATTGGGAATTCAAAAGTAATGTGATTAATTAATAAAAAAAGACAGATACTGTGATTTGTTAAATGTGTAAAACACTTGAAGAAACACTTTGCAAAAGATATCCCAATGGCCAACAAGCAAATGAACAGGTGTTCAATATTATTACTCGTCAGATAAATACAAATTAAAACCACATTACATATCCACCAATGTGACTAAAATTAGACAGCTGGCCATACCACGCATTGGTGAGAATGTGAAGCAACCACAAGCCTCATTAATGGTGGGAGAGTAAAATGCTAAACCACTTTGGAAAACTATTAATTTTTAAAAAAGCAAAACACATGCCTACCCTATGAGCCTATGATTCCACCCCTAGGTACATACCTAAGAGAAATGAGTGTGTGTGTCCCAGAAATACATGTAGAAGAATGTTAAGATCAGCTGCATTCATAATAGATTAAAACTAGGAACAATTTAAATATTCATCAACAGAAAAATGATGTATTCATGTAATGGAATACTAAATAACAATTAATAAAACAGCCAACTGATACACACAGTGAAACAAATGAACCTCAAAATATGACATTGAACTGAAAGAGTACACACTGAATAATTCCATTTATGTAAAGTCCAAGAATAGGTAAACTAATCTATACAATATATATTACAATAGTGGTTACCTGGGAGTGGAAGCAAAGTCATTTATGAACTACTGACTGAGGAGGGACAGAGAAAACTTTGTGAGATGATTGAAATATTCTACATCTTAATCTAGGTAGTGGCTACACAGTGTATACATAAGTAGAAAGTAACTAGCTGAGTTGTACACTTATGGTATGTGCATCTTAGCATATAATAATTATATCCCAATTTTTAAAAAAAACTAACAAGTTTGACTTTTTAGGTCTCTATCTTCAAGAAGTTATAATAGGAGGAGACCAATAGTAATACGATGTGATATCAGCAACAATATACTTAGTGAGCAGAGTATCCACGGTGCTCAGAGAAGGAATCAAACAATTCTCAAAGGTACCATAAGCAAGTATGGAATTGGTATTTGATTATGAGCCTTAATCTAGGGAAGTCTTTCTCAAGGATATTATCATTTTTCTATTTACTGGTATATTAGAATCATTTTTTAAAAAATGATTATTAGAATCATTTTTTAATCATTTTTTAAAAAATAGAACTGAATATTCATCCTAAACAACCCACCATAGGCATTGTTGCTTTGTAATTCATTTGTTATAATCTGTCACATAGTTTAAGCTACTCTAACATATGTCTATTGGATCCTTAGTGTCCCTTATATTGGGGTGATGGAGAAGACACAGAGATAAGTGAAACAAAATTATAGGTTTCAAAAAGTTTATAATTTTTCAGAAGACCTCTTATATCCATCTCTATTCCATTTCTCCTGACACAATCTAAGACCACCCTGTTCCCTGCAAAACCTGGACAAGTCACAGTGGAATGCTACCTAGTGTTCCTGCTTTCCAGCCTCACCTGTCATGTACACAACTGTTCTCATGAAGTTCCTTCGATGTTCTGAATCTTTCAGTGGTTCCCCAGACTTAATGAATCAAGTGTGAACTCTTCAGCATGGCTTATAAAGCCCTCCACAATCTGGTTCCCTCATTACTCTAGAAAGGGTAATGTCTGCCGAGTGACAGTAGTAAGACAAATGAGAGAACAATTCTTTAGCTTACATTTTCTTCAAAACTTTTTTTTAAAGAAGAAATTTGGGGTGATTTTTTTAAAAATGCATAATATCAATTCTAGGGATTCTGTCTACATTGAAATCTGCTCTAGTCTGAATGCATTCATTCATTCATTCATTCATTCAAAAATCACTTACTGATTATTTTCTCCACTCTGTATTGGAGGAAATGCAGAAATTTAAAAGACCACTTTACTTTCAAAGGAAAAACCAACATGTAAAGCTCATATACATCATTTTTCCTTTTAACTTCATAAAATCCTTCTTCCCTACAGGGCCAAGCACAACCAATATCCATCTGCAATAGAGCTCCCTGGTGCAGTCACAATTTCCATAAAGAGGATGCATTAAGTGGGACATTAGAGGGCATTCTCTTGCTTTATAAATGTTTGTTTAAAAAAAAAAAAAAGCAAAAATTTGAAAGTGTCCATCTATTGATCTCACCCACGGAGCCTTGAAGATAGATTTTTTCTTTATCCCCTTACTTCAGATTTTATAATCATCATGCCTTCAGATACAAGACTAATTTTCAAGACACCAACATTATTATTTAAAAATAAGACATTATCATCATAAGCAAAATAGCTTCTTATGTAAATGTCAGTATCTTTTAAACTACTGTAGTCTGATTTTTCTTTTGCTAGAAACCATATGACAGTCTTTAATCAGCATCTAAGGTGAGCAATATTGTCTATGAAGAAGCAAAAATACAGTTACCGGCTTTGCTTTTCTGTCAAAACTAATCTGCCTGATCATTTTACACTTTCTTCCTGAAGGTTGCACATCTTTTTTCTACCCTCCATTCCTGTCACAGCCTTCTGGCAATATGATGTTTCTGCACACAGATTTGATATGCATAAGCCATCAGTTTTTCCGGTGATTCATAATCTGTAATTTTAGAAAGATTCGGTTCTTTATCACTCATCTCATTTTAATAAAAGATCTTTGCTAGTATTTTCTAAAGTTTTTTTGGAAACAAAATCTTCTAAAAGATTTTCAGTCTGTGAAAGTGACAAATTCATTTAAATAATCAATTCAGAACAACATTCTTGTTTATGGTAAGAACATGGCTCTGATATTTAAAGTGGTTTAAAGAAGTTCAACCAGTGAATATAAAATTAAGCATAATTGTCTCTTCTCAGAGAGCATGGAAGCTTCAGAGAAACCGATAACACAGAAGGTGTACAGGGCCTTGCTCCAAGGACTAAAGCTGAATGCTGAGAAAGACTGCAATTTATAGCCTATGCTTATTTACTAATTGGATTCTCAAGGTTTCCTTTCCCCACTTCTGTGGTAGCCCACTTATCTATGCCATTATTAATCATTCCGAGGCTACCTTAGATCTTTCTCAAAATTCAAATATACAATTTCATACTAAGTGAACATTTTCTGGCACCGAGTCCAGAGCTTTGAGAGCATGAAGAGCTCAAAAGCTAAAGTTGTACATCTTGACTCATTTTGGCTAACATGTTGAATGTTCACTTGATTATTGAATAAAAATGTATCCATTTGTATAAGGGGGTGAAAGGGAACTATGGGAGACTCCGGCAGGCTACCTCCAAGCAATTCTTCAGGCAATAGATGTTGGACACAGAGAAAAATTCCTTAAAACCCTTGGGAGAGTTCTGAATTTACTAAGGCTGTCCAAATGGTCTGACTTGCCCAAGAGGCCTCTAGAGCCTCAAGGGGAGGAGCCTCACAGGTTAGAGCAGAGGCTGACCCAAGCCACGTGACACAGGAACCCTCTACCCCAGACTGCCCTCCTTTCAGATCCAAACTCCCACCTGGAGGAGGGAATGCAGGGCAGGGATGGATGCTGCAGGGTCAGCTCCCAGGGTGGACATTTAAGGCCCTGCTCTTCGGGATCCAGCTGCATCTCCATGGAAGGTTTCTTGTTGCAGAGCAGGTCTTCACACCAGCAAGGACATCTCCATGAAAGGTTTCACAGAGCAGTACATCCAGGAGAACATCATTCGATTTCAACTGCCACAGCCATCTTTTGGGGTAACATCTTTTAGCTCATTCACACTTGTTGAAAAACTTTAATGGGTGGCCAGCACAGATGTAAATCACTCTGTCTCTAATTCCACATTCTTCCTCAAATTCAACAATGGCTCATTATGGGCTGAAATGTTTATTCAAAACTGCTGAAAAAGTACAGCTGGTTGGGCAGCCAGAGGGCCTTTTTCATTATAATGAGAAATAAACATTAAAATCTGACTGGAAGAAACCGCTTACTGTCTTGAAACAGGCACCATATACATCCGATTTCAGGAAAATCTGAAGCCCTAATTCAGGTTAAAGTGAACCAGAAATGTAACAGCTCAAGGCTGTGTGCAATTTTAGACTAAGTGTCCTCATTATAGGGTAAAAATAGAAATACCTAGATAATATTGTGTTGTTATGAGGTAAAGTGGGGAAGAAGCCTGGGTGACTTCAGTTTCTTCTGGAATCTTTCTGAGAACAAGTTGTTTCTAAAATCCTAAGTATACAAAATAATGAATGAAAATAAATATGTTAAATTGCACACTATGTTGAAAAAATAAACACTATTTGAGATTTTGCAAAGAAAGAAAGAAAAGAAACAGACTTCTGGGAAAGAAAAAGTCTGAGTCCTAGAGGAGAAAAATAGTTTATTTTCTCTGTGCCCTCTGCCACAGCAATGAAAGTAAACCAAGACTGCCGCAGATACTTGTATTATTTTAGATATTTCACAGTCACATTCTCATCTCTAGCTTTCTGGGCAAACTTCAAAATGATAATTTTCCTCTTTCACTTTTAAAATAAGTAAGAATATTTAGATATGCAAGTATTATTCTTGAAAATCTAGGGGAAAACAATTGAGAGTATTTCATCAAATTCTTGACAACTTTTCCTATTTTCCTTTTCAAAAGGAGACCTGACTTCCTCTCTCCTAATTGACAACAGAGAAAGAACGTTTTCAAGAAATAGAGAAAAAATTACCTTGCTGCTCTACCTGTACTTTTTAAACAAAAAGCTTTCTAATACTGTGGTGTCTAATTGCTTTGTCTCATTTTTGATGTTTCAAGTAGGCCAGAACAAAATCTAGGCCAACGTGGCCTCTTAAATCCTAAGTTAATTTAACAGTGCGGAGGAAAACTATTCCTCATTTTTTATACCTGTAATTGTTTGGAGGGCAATAGATAGCCTGACTGATGAAGTGTATCTTTTTTGAAAAAAAAAAAAAATTCTATCACAATCAGCTGGGAAGGAGAGACACTCAGAAAATGCCCATTATGATGTCTGGCCTCTCAAAGTCATCTCAGTCCAAACTGTTAGATATGGGGAAGAAGGGGGCACATTTGTCAGAATCTTAGGTCTCTGTATGAGACTTAACCAATAAGATTCTTTAAATCTGCCTCAAGTAGAAGTCAGTTGGCTGAGCCTTGAAGAATGGCAAAGGCAAAATATTTACTTGATCATGTTTTCATTGTACCTGTAAAAATCAGATACATAAGTGATAGAAATAGAGGAATAACCTTGAAAACTATAAATGCTATTAACAAAAAATAGAATAGGAATAATGTACCAACATTGCTATCAGGACATGAATATAAATATAAGTCAGGAGGTTCAAGTGTTGGTGAAGACTAGTCAGGTGGAAGAAAACAGGCACAAATATCACAGTCCTTTTCTTACTTTTTGAGGATTCTTAGATATATTTATTATGGAAAATAAAGCAGCATCACAGATATAGGTGGCATAACAGCCAAACCCATTTAATGAAACCAAACTAGAGACTACTTCCTTCCCATCAAAGCAAAACCTTTTACCACACCTTCCTTGCTCAGCCTCCTCTCCCTTATTATCACCAGGACAACCAACCAACATGCCACAATAAACATAAGATGTTGTCAAAAGGAGAGTTTTTGGTGCCTGTCTCATTTAAAGAGCTGACCTTTCCTCTCTGAGCCCTTGAGATGCTTGAGGTATGAAGGTCTAATTAATCAGCATTTGAAAGCTTCTATCAGTATCACATCACCAAGGATACTATGAAGAACCATGTATGTGCAACTCAAAGGCCAGCGCTGATTCATTGAATATGAGGCTAACAGCAAGGCTGCAGAGTCACAAGATAAAACGTGATATAAGATGGGCTCTGGCAGTACGAGATAGTCTAGGTCCCTTACACCTTTGAAAATAAAGGAACCAAAGGCATAATCCTTAGTGGGGTCGGGGGGAGGGGGGAATGGGAGGAATGTGGAATAAAAGAATGCAAGACAAACTCTATATCTAGATCTGAGTAATAAGACTGACCATTTCCATATTCTCTATCTCACCTGATATACACTGTTTCCTCTCTCCATACTAATCTGTACTAAACACCCAGTAACCACTTACTTCCCTGTAAGATTCATTGTGGGATATCACTGCCCTTGGAAATTCATTTTTCTGGGAATCTTTGCTATAGGCAATGGTCATATTTGTACCTAGAATCAAAGAGTGTTGCTAGGCTCTGAGTCTTATTTGTAGACTTCAGGTGTGGTGACGGTAAAGTAGCCCACCACCACCAGTCAGATTTGGGCCTAGGAGAGGAAGTAGCCCGTACCTCACTGACTTGCAACATGACAGTTGCAAGTACTTAGTTCTTTAATATTCAGCTTTCCCACTTGTAAATAGGGAATAATAAAAGAAGTTATCATATAAGTAATTGCGAGAATAAAATGGAATAAGAAACATAAAGTACTTGTCACTATATCTAGTAAACAATAAACACTGTAAATATATGCCATTAAAAACAATATTATTACACCATTATAAACTCAATGATTCATATATTTATAGCACTCTAAAATGGAATAAAAAGTTTTATTTTAAGGTTTCCACAGATTGTTCATTTCATAAAAATTTATCATCATTGGAGTTAGATTGAAATCTCCCAAATCAAGCTAACAAAGTGGAAATTGCACTAATGACATTATTTTAAAGGTGTGCAGTTTTATCCTTTGTTAATTCACAGAACAAGTAAAGATATGTAAACATACACATCTTTCTAAATAAAAGTCCAGTTGGGGAAAGAATAACAATCATTTATTTGTAATTAGCATAAGCTCTTCAAATCTATAGCAATATACTAAGCCTTTAAAGTAATTATGGGTTTCAAAAGCAATTTATTCTCCAGAACAAAGTAAATGTGTTCCCAATACTTGCTTAGCAAACTATTATTTATTTTTTTCATAGAGATTATTTTTATTTAAATGGTCTGTGTCTGTCAAATAATAAAATCTTGATTGATGGTGTCTGACTACATACACTACATATCATAGGATATAGGCATGGAAGAAAGACCGTGTGAAGACACAGGTAGAGTACAGCTATCTCCAAGCCAAGAAGAGAGACCTCAGAAGAAACAGCCCTACTGACACCTTGATCTCAGACCTTTAAACTCCAGAACCATGAGAAAACAAATTCCCGTTGTTTAGGCCACCAAGTCTGTGGCTCTTTGTTGTGGCAGCCTTAGCAAATCAACACAGTTGGTTCTTCTACAACAGTTATATAATCAAAGAATTTTTTTAAATCGAAGATACTAATGTATATAAATAAAAAATACTAGATGTAAAAGGAACATTAGGTATCTAATAAAATTAAATATAAAAATTAAATAAAAATTAAATATAAATATCTGAGACTGCCAGGTCATACCTTCGCCATAAACATTAAAAAGATCTCTTAGGATAGTACACTCTGCACAAAAGCCCCATAGTGAGTGTCACTGTGAGAGTCTGCCTATACTGCACCAGCACAGCAGTGCACTGCAAGGAGAAAATAGAAATGGAAACAATTATCTATGAGCATAAGAAAATCAAAACCACACAGAGGCCAGTACTTTCAATAGCCTCTCAAGAAAAGTGTGTTCACAGGGAGTGGAAGACCTCCTGCATGCAGTCACCAAATGCACCATCCATATAAAGGGAGTGAGCTCTGATAAACTTGTGAAACTGTTGCTTTGATAAACTGTGAAACTGTTGCTTTGATAAACTGTTGATGCTTTGATAAACTGTTTTTATGTGATACCCCCACCCCGTTAAATGGCAGCTTCAGTCCCTTGGGACAATAGCATTAATTAAGGCAAATAAACTCATCTCAGGAGGGCTCTCATCTATCCCTCCTTTGAATTTCCATTTCATTGTGTTTATACTTTTAGGGCACTTAAATTCCACCCTGTAGTGGGGTAATTTGTACACTTCTCTTATCCTGACAGGAAGCAAGGATTATTATTTATCATAATTCTTACTTCTGGACCTAGCTCAGATACTTGTACTCAGTTAATACTCAGTAATATTCATTAAACAGAATCGAACTAAATTGCCATTCAACAAATCACTGAACTGTTAGTTTGCATTTTAGGTCATAGGTAAATACATACCTCAGTTAGGAAGGCCAGTGTTCACATTAAGTTTGGAGAGATTAAGCAGGAATGGAACTTGGATATTTATTATCACAGGGGAGCAACAGTTTCACATTTGTCTTTTTTTTGTTTTTTTTTTTTTACAAAAATTAATCTGGGTGCCAGTTGAAAAATAAATTATAGAGAATCATGACTGAATCCAGATGCTAAAAGTAGGATAAATTAGAAATCAGAGGTGTCTGAGTTTTACAGTCTTTGTAATTGAAAGACTAGTGGGATCACTGTCAAACCAAAGTACAACCAGGCAAGGTATGAAGGTAAACATGGCAACTTTGATTCAAGAAAAATGTTTTTATAGAGATATTGTTATATTAAAGTATGCAAAATGCTTTATTTTGAAATGACCAGCCTAATGTACTTATACATATGTGTATACTAATGCAAAGTCTACCGAGATTAAAACAGAGAACACTTCCTCAGCCTAATCAACAACATGTAAAATATTAATTTTACAGAGAAAATATGGAATGCCATCTTAACCAAGCAACCAAAGTTAACATCATCAAAATGAGACAAATCGATATCATACATTTCTTGATATAATAAACTGCAAAGAGCAAAGATGGCAACAAATTCTTTGACACTTTTCCTTTAAGGAGGTGTGGTTTATGTCCTCTATGCTTGAATCAAGGCAGGCTCTGTGACTGTGCTGACAAATAGAATAAAGAAGTGCTGTTCTGAGAATTTCTGACAGTTCTACCTTATTTGTCCTGAAACATTTGCTTTTGAAACCCAGTCAGTCATCATGCTACAAATATCTCATGTCATATGAAAAGCTTGCCTACAGATGCTCTGATCTAGTCTTAGCTAATTCTCAAAGAACCAACATTGACTTCCTGCCATAGGAGTGGGCCCTCGTGGACATCCAGCCCAGTTAAGCCTTCAGAAGACGACCACCTCAGCTGCAACTACAGGAGAGAAGCCAAAAGAAAACCACCCAGCAGAGCTCCAATAGTCTAAAGCTATGAGAGATAATAATAAATTGTAAAGTTGCGAGGTTTTGAGATGGTTTTTATGGAGCAAAAGATAACTGAAACAGCAACTAACATTGTACAACTATAAGCTCCACGAGACTTTGTTATCTTCCTTGCTGTATCTCAGCTTCTACAATGGTGCCTGGCACACAGTAAATATTTGTGGTGGATGGATGGATGAATGGATGGATGGATGGATAGATGGATGGATGGATGGATGGATGGATGGATGGATGGATGGATGGATGGATGGCAGGCAATATTATCAATTTGAGAAAATTATTTGAAAAGTCACCTCTTTTAAAAACTATTAAGTAAAGTTAAACTGTTTGCTTTCTTATTGCTTAATAAATTACTCAAGCAAGCAAAGAAAGTTAAAAATCATGCTATTAATCTTATATCTACATTCAAAAGAGGGTCACATATTTGACCTACCTAGAAGTGGGTCTTTTAAAAAATAGAATGTGGCAACCTAAATATTTAAGGACTTTGTTAAGGATATCTTTTGAGGCTTTAGAATCTCTTAAATCTGATCTTTTAAAAATCCTTTATCTTAACCATAACTATTCTTCCAGAAGTACCAGAACTAGCAACATTTGCTTTGGTGATGTAGTACTTCTGGGATGCTTGTTAAGGCAAAAAAATATTTAATATAAAAAATTTTTTCCTCCCTCTTTCCCTCCCTTTCTTTCTGTCTGTCTCTGTCTATCTCTCTCCTTCCCATCTGCAAGACAAATTTTAACTAGCTTTCTAATTTCCAAGCTCCTTATCTGAACCAATACTATCAGTTGTAGACCAGCACCAGGAGCAATTAAACAGATATAAAAATTATTGAATAATAAATGGATAATGGCCTAAGGAGCAATAAGTTGAGTTAATAAAGACGTGCACACTCTCTGCAAGGGTTTCCCAACAGTAACAGTAATCTAAATAATAAATAGAAGCTTCTTATTTAGGTAATTAAAAAGCAGCATATGTTTATATATTCACCAACCCATATAAAGATATGTAAAATCATGTCATGTATATTTTTAAAAAAGTAAACTAAAAGAAAAATAAATTTAAATGTTACACAAAAACATACTGCTTTGTAACAAGCACCATTAAAAATAAAATTATAGATAATTCTAAAATAAAAGTAATCTTCATTATACAGTGCAGTTAAATTATTGATTTATGTGTACATTAAAATGCAAGAAGACATTTAAAAAAAATCTGGCTATGATATTTCCTATACATAATTGTCACAAAGCATACTAAAATAGCAAAATTGCTCAAAATAATTGTCTCTAAATGGAATTGTTGTTACCAAATATATGTATTAAATGTAATCAATAATTATCCTTCTGGGATAAGAAAAAGGCCTGAGGCTTATTTTAGAAATATTGTTTATTTCTTCATCAGTGGTCCCCTCTATTTCCAGATGTGAATTGGTAATCAATCCTATGCATAAATCCTTTTATTTTACTTTCTCTGGAGCTATAAGTAGAGTTCATTGTCAGTCAGATAGCATGGTTGTGGCTTTCTTCTTTCAAAATTAGACAATCCTTCCAAAATTTATATTCTCTCATGCAAACAAAAAATTGTCCTGTTCAACACTGTTATCTATTTCTTTTCATCTCAGGGATTACTTCTTAACTCCCAAGTACTGGCTTACCCCACTTTGATTAATTTTTTGTCCCAAAATTATTCATCTTTATAAACACCTACCTGTTGCCTTTTTCCTCACAGGAAGCAAAGAGGAAGCAATTTGGGTGTTAGCTACTATGTGCTTCTGTCATGAGCAAGGAAGGTGGCTACCAAAGTAACACCCTTGGACATGTCTGTCTTTCCACAATGCCAGGTTTACTGAGTGAGATCTTCTCAGATAAACCAATCAGGTATCCACATAGGTTAACATGCAACACACAGAGGGGGAAAGTACAGAGGGCTGTGTGACAGAGCAAAGAGTAAAAGTCCTCTGCGTTCCTTAAGCAAGCTCTGAAACAGGTGGCATGGATAGTCTCACGATGGTCCCAAGCCAATGGCTCTTAGGGCACCCATCCATGATGCTGTCGGGTCAGGCTTGAACATCATGCGTTCAGCTTATATGGTCTTTACAGGGTGAAATCCTTTTGCTTATGGGCTCCTGCAGCCATGGCTTATCAACTACAGTCCTGGCTGACATAGCTGTGGTTTAGGTAAGTCCGATCACACCCTAACAGAGTCCCCATCATGACTTGTTGTTTGCCAGCTGAAATGACCACCATGGCTCCCAGTGGAATCCATTTTGTGAAGTCCAAAAAGTCCTCCATCTTTATGTTCTACACAACTTCACAACAAAACGTTAAAAATTACAGAACGTCATTTCTGCTAAGAATACTGTTCTTCAGGTTGGTGAGCCTCTCTTCTACAATTCTACTCACAAGGACTCCCAGGATGCAGTTCTATTGCTGGAGCAGTGACAATGGCAAAGAAAGGCCTTGGAATTAGTGACCCAAATACTCTGAATGTAAAACTTTGGTTTTTATATAGATGTTTAGATCTAAGTGTTTGATATTTTATCATTCTTCCTAACAAGTAATTCCATCCTAGTGTGCCTAAAGCAGAAGAAATGGGAGTATCCAGAAAAACAAATGAATAGACATTCCTTCTCTCAAAGTGTTTAATGGATTATTCTTTGTCAGGATAAGTAAGAGTAGCTATTAAGCAATGAGTGATGGCTATTTAAGATGCATAAAACAGTTTTAATCCTTTATACATGCTCATTTCTTATATATTTTCAGCTTGTACCCAACAAGTTGTCTTTAAGCACAGCCCCAATTCAGGGTGCTTTAAGCCATTTGTTTAATCTGTCAATGTATGGGTACAGGAGCTTCCTCATCTGTTGAGAGACATTCTTGCTGAATGCCCTACAGCTAAATGCCCTACAGACATGGTTAAAGTTGCCTGCAAGCTAGAAGTTTATAGAGCAGGTGGGCTGTGCTGAAGGAGGAATTTTGGCTTAATGGATAATT